>JAXAVZ010000168.1:0-24739 GCA_034621355.1 Mycalesis mineus | reverse complement strand
TATGACAGACAAGGGACCTATCTGAGCAATTATTCGCTTTTTATTAAATTTGCTGATAAATAATATAACTTTGCGGTTACTATATTAATTGAAACGTTATCGTGCTATGGTGGGTTGTAATATTTTCGGCTGCAACAGTCGCAGCGAACAGAAAATCGAAGGAATTACGTTTCATACGTAAGTAGGCATAAACTTCATTGATTGATGATTTAAAGCTTAGATATGTTATTTTTTAGCAAATTTCATGTATTATGCGTTTACTAAACTATATTATATAAAGTAATATTTCGTATTTTACGATATTTTAAAACATAACGTTTTATGATGTACTTTAAATGTTGACATGTCATGTCAATAAGGCTGATTTGCTGTCTCACGAGTGGACACGCTATGGGCTCTATCTAGTAGTCTTTAATCTATGATTCACAATATACTTTTGGGAATGTCCAACGAATTTTCTCTAATCTAAAAGTCAAGCCGTCCCAGAATGAAAGGCCATAAAAGACTTGATTCCAGGCCATTATTTAGTAATTATAAAAAAATAAATATACTGAACGTAGTGTCTCTGAGTCTGTTGACAGTGAAAATGACACTGGCAGCAGCTTATTGATTTTTGTCACGGGAGTATTTATGAATTACAAATTACAATACAAAATGCAAATTTAATTTTACATAAGCTGTTGCTTATTTAGATAAAAATATATAACTAAAGTCACATCTGAGCCGAACAAAATTGCACATACCTTGTTAAATATACGTATTAATATTGTGTCTTCTCAAGTGTGGGACAAAAAGCAGTTTCGATTGAGGCCACCATTTCTGTTATCGGTGATTTCTCTTCGGTCCACTAATCTTTAGTTGATATTATTGGCAAAAAATTAAAGCAAAATATATGCAAAATGCAGTGCTGCGTGTCTTTCTGTGAAAATACTTCAGACAATATGTCAACATCTGAGAGAACTGGAATTACCTTTCATGTGTGAGTAGGATTATTTATGTTATGGATACAGTCCACGGTCACTATTTTTTTGATGGTGTATCTTAAAATTATGACCCTCTCCCAACAACTGTCATTGTAGCTTGTCTACACAATCGCTGGTGTTGTTATTTGCACAGTAATTAATTGTATCCAGTTCAGTTGTCATTCAGTCACTGTACAAGCATCATCATTAAACCATTCATACAGCTACGGTTGAGGTTTCATACGCCCCAGTGTATAGTGTATGTTTTAGACATACACTAAGCTTACTTGAAATAAAAAAATATTGAATAAATCTATGGTGACTTGGTGATATATGATGAATGATATTTTACAGATTGCCTCTAATTGCTTGGCTCAAAGCCCTCGGCACACAAGACCATCATCTGTCCACCCCGGCCGTGGTGTGCTCACAGCATTTCCTATAGTAGTGCCGAATTCGGCTGGGAATCAATGTAAACAAATCATAAATCATCACGTATAGGGTTGTCACACTTTTAATAACAAAAATGTTGTATTTTTATCATCATTTCCACGTTTTACCTTAACTTTTGACTTCGACACTATTATCTATAATATAACATAAGCGCAAAATACGTAATATATATGAAACTATGCTTAAAAGCAAAGTTAACGATTTTTTTGTTACTACTGTACATCAAACAACCCTATTTTTTATTACCGATCATAGGTTCCAAACATTTGGATTACTTTTTAATTAATCGTCATATTGAGAAGGTATACAACAACAATAGAACATACTTGCTACCGAGGCCCTTCGTTTTTAGCCGTATTATAATGGCAGTATACCAATATCAAAATAAAAATCGTCAACGTTTCATTACACGCTTAACATTTAACTGAAATATTTATTTTTTTCAGCAAATATGTAACACTGTGAGTACCATTTTAAATAAATATATTTAAAACAATATTCCATTAAACTTTTATCTATTTTCCTGCAAATATTTTATGAAAGTAATTGCAAAATAAATTATCATGATTTATTCAACACACTTCTTGTTGAACGAAACGTAACCTCTAACCGCCATGTTGTTGACTTGTTGTTGTGTTCGGAGTTGACAAGTGTTTGGTGTTTGTGTTCTTTTGCGTTTATTTCATTAATTAATTATTACTGTTACCGTTGCCTTTTTATTTGTTACCATTGAGTTTTCGTTATTGTTGAGTTTTAATTTGTTATCGTGTTGGTTTTTCGTTAGTTAGGATGAGTAATCCTGATTTACCCGGTCCGAGTGGGCTTGGGGAGTTAGCGGTGTTTTCTTCGCCAAAAAAGAAACGCCAAAAAAATCTGCATTGCGTTCAGCGGAAAAGACAGTTATTGTTAATATATACAAACTTGTAGAGGAAACTTATCCAAGTTTATTTACCGAAAAGAATAAGCTCAAAAGACGGCCGAAACTGCAGGAGTTAGTCTATCTACTGTGTATAGAGTATTATCAGAGTATCAAAAGGAAAACCGTGTGCGCTCGCCAACACCCGCACCAAAACGTTTTACTAAAATCGATCAGCTTGACGACATTAATCTTAGTGGGATTAGAAGAAAATTCCACGACTTTTTCTTCCGGAATGAGCAACCTTCAATAGCAAAGGTTTTAAATGCTGTCAACGAGGATGATTCTCTACCAAATTTTAAAAGAACGACATTTCAAAGCCTTTTAAAAAAGCTAAATATAAAATATTTAAAACGCACAAGAAGAAGTATGCTAATAGAAAAAACTGAAATTTGTCGATGGAGGTGTGACTACCTTAAAAACATTTTAAAATACCGTGAAGAAAAGTGGAAAATATATTACCTTGATGAAACATGGCTCAATGAAGGTTGGTATACCTGTTTATTAAACACTTCTTTGGTTCTGAACTACTTTCTTTACTAATCTTTAACGTCAACCCATTATAATGTCACACTGCGGGGCCAAGCATCCCTCCTTTAGTGGTGTTTAGACCTACCACCCTACTCCAATGTGGGTTGGCTGGCTTAGGGTATTAATGATTGAGTTCATAACAACTAACATTAGTTGTTGATGGTACATAATGGCCATGATGTAATAAAACACCACGATATTCCTACAGACTCAGTAGGTAGATTGTGGTGTTTCACTACACTGGCCCGAGCCCGACCCGACCCAATATTCCAACCCAGGACCTCAAGATCCAATGCCATATTGGCTGACCACTGGGCCCTACAAGAGTTAGTTTGTACACAACACAACATTATTTGTTGCATTAAGCCTTTTCATACATGTTTCCTTAGGATATCATTCCTTGCTATTTCTATTTTAGGGCACACAAGATCAAAAGTGTGGCAAGATCTCAGTATACAGTCAAGTCGGGAAGCATACAGAGAAGGCTTATCAACAGGACTAACAACTCCGTCAGGAAAAGGGAAACGCTTAATAATACTACATATTGGTAAATATTTTACGAATTTTTGATTTTATCCATATATATGTATATATACTGGCTCACAAGTGTTAATTGGAGTGTCTCTAATTTTAACGCCGTCACCCCTGTGCCTCAGTGTTAAGTTGTCAGTTGCATCATTCTCATTAATATCTGATAGTGATTGTTACAAAGGTAATTATCATTTATCATCTTAAGCCTGCCAACCTGTATTGAAGCAGTGTGGTGAGTCTAAGCACCATATGCCACCACTATAGACCATTAAAATAATCTGAACATATTCAAGTGGTCCCATAGGTATGGTATATGTAGGCCATAGAAAAGTACCTTATTTTGAATGGTATAAATAGTAACATTTTAAAGACAATATTTTCAAATATGAATTTATTGCTGGCACCTCTTTGACACAGTTGAGGATATTAGTGTCTGGGTGTTCCTCTATTATAATTCTTTTTATATAATTCTTAAAAATATTCATCAGCTAACACAAGCAAGGCTTACTTTGGGGTGAGCAATGTGTACTGTTGTAATATATTTATTTATTTTACCATCTTTGACTGCATTGTCACTAACTTACTAGGGCTAACATACCAATAATTAGAAAAAAAAAATATTTCAATAAAGAATTCTATTCCTTCATTTATTTTATATTATTTATTTTACAGGCAATGAAGATGGATTTCTAAATGGCGGAGAGCTTATTTTTGAGAGTAACAAAGAAGGAGATTACCATCAAGAAATGAATTTTTCATTATTTGAAGAATGGTTCACCAAAATAATTAAAAAAATTGACTCCAACTCTGTCATCGTAATGGACAACGCGCCTTACCATTCTCGTCGTTTGGAAAGAATACCCTCAATGGCATGGTTAAAATCGGATATCCAAAAATGGCTTACTGATAAGGGTATCTCTTTCCAAACGACAATGCTCAAAAGAGATTTAATAGATTTAGTTAAGCCAGAAAAACATAAATATATGGCATATGTAACAGACACTCTTGCTAAAAATAATAACATGGAAGTCCTTAGATTGCCTCCATATCATTGTGAATTAATTCCAATTGAGGTGATATGGGGGCAAGTAAAAGGTCATGTTGCAGGGAAAAACAAAACTTTTAAAATGGGAGAAGTGAAAACATTACTCCAAGAAGCAATAAAATTAATAACACCTGCAGCATGGCAAAAATGTATAAACCATGTTATAAAAGAAGAAAAAAAAATGGCAGAACTTGACCACATAACAGATAATGTTATTGACAACTTTATAATTGAGGTAACCGACAGTAGCACTTCGAGTGATTGGTCAAGTTCTGAGAGTGAGCAGAGTGTCTGAAAATCTCAATTCAATAAATATTATTTAAAACGTTGTTGTATTATTTCATATACCATTAATTCATACCTATTTTGCTACATATACATTCATGAGAATGCTTGTTAATCAATCTTCTAATCGGGATCTACGCGGGCGAAACCGCGGGGCACCGTTAGTATTCAATGGAAAGTTATAAAATAAGTGAATTTCTTATTTTTATTTGTAACTGTAGGGTTCCAAGTATTGAAATGTCTTGTTTATTTATATCTAATCAAAAACCTATGAAACGAGTTTCAAGCTTTAAAATGATGTAATTTCTATACAAACTTTCATCTCCTATTTCAACTTTAAAAGCCCTTTTATCGCTTTCAAAACTATACAATACAGCAGGCTTTAAACTATCTCTATACCAAATTTCATTTAAATTGGTTCAGTAGTTACGCCGATAGCGTAACATACAGACAGAATTACTTTCGCATCTATATTATATATTTATACATATAATTTAATATATAGTAATAAATTTACTTTAAGTATTAGGTACAAAAAAGCTTAAAATAAATAGAAGAAAAAAAATTAACTAAATAAATATCAAAAATGTTGTTAACACCTGCCATGCTTTGGTTGCTAAGCAACGGTTTGTTATTAAACATTCTCAGCCGCATTCGACTCTAGTATAGATGATGACTTTTATGTTACTGAGAGTTGTGTTAGACAGATTCACTCCGATGCTATTCCTTCCACAGTGCAGGTCAGTTATTAGGCTCTTATTTGTGAACATTGCTTCATTAAAGAGTTAAAATATACCTATAGATAGCAGGACCACTGTCATGCAATGTAAAAGTAACTGGTAGTATATTTACAGATGTGTATGATGTGCTTGGACACTAACAGCAAGCTGTTTCTAATGAGTAAACACAAGCTGGATGAGGTATATGAACAGCTCACTGGATTGTCTGTAAGTTATTCATATTGTAATATTTGTTAATGATCGAACTGCACAAGTGAAGTGAAACTATCTTGATAAAAAAATAGGTAATTTGTATTAAGTAAAAAATAACTCAATTATGATGGTTATTTCATTATCAGCCAATGGGTGTGCACTGCTGCACATAGGCCTCTTGTTGAAGGTCTGCACTTAGCAGCTGCCTGACTCTCTTGATGACATCAGTCCATCTATCGTAACCAACATTATGTTCTCCGCCACTCCAGCACCTTGTATTCCGAGCATCACCCACTGAGTCACTCAAAGCTTTTCTTTGAGCCCTATAGTTAAGGATCATCATAGATAGTAAAAACAATTAATATTAGAGAAGTCTAAGGTGCTAGTTATTGACAAAATTGAACTTAGATTAGTATAAGTTAAAGTTTAGACACAGAATGAGTAGTTTTGTATTACACTGTCTAATGCTTCTGATCATTCTGAGCAGTTGTTTCAGTTGTGTCGTCGCGGAAACCTGAAGCAAACACTCTGTGTGCTGTGTGCTCAGAGATTGATTAACTTCAGTAGATTTAGAGACTTGAGCTTGAGAGCTCATTCACTGATGATGGACTTAGTGGAACAACATGGATTTGTGAGTAATTCATACTAACCATTTCATTTATTTATAATTGTTAGTTACACTTTTTACCTTAGCTTTTGTTCTTTCTTTGGTGTGAAGATTGACCTTGTTGCAGATGACTACACAACATATAGAATTGGCAAACAATGCAACAGAACATCTCAAGTGTAATTTGACACAGACAACATTAGCAACTAACCACTGCGACATGTACATAGATCACACTGATGAAGAGGAACAGACAGCAGCAGAGGAATCTGGAGTGGGAGATGTTGAAACAGCTGTGGTGAAGAATGAAGACAGTTCTGACTCTATGTCGAGAGCTGATAACTTGGAATTGGCACAAGCAGATGACAGCCACATAGACAATCCCAACAATGACTGTGTGTCTGATGATGAATATTCTGACATGAGTATAAAGTTGGAATCTAGATTGCTGGATGAAGCTATTAGTGAAGCTCTTCATAGGAATGCATCGAAACATGCGGCTGAAACAGAGAGTTCTATAAAGAGTGAAAGTGTTATCTTTGAATGTACATTCTGTTTTGAAGACTTTGTGCAAGAAGATGAATACAATGAACACATGCGCATGCATCTCCAGGTGAGACGGTTGTCTTGGGCACTTCTCGTCACACTTTCCTCTGTGGATGGACAGACATGTTGTGAATGAGTTTCGTATTTGCAGAACGCTGGCGGCGACGCTGCATGTGGTGCAGCTGCGAGCTGCAGCTGGGACTCGCTCGTGCCGGACAACAAGTCAGTATACAACAACACAAGTGTCATAACACAGCTTGTGCACAAGATTAGATGAATCAGATAGAACAGTATGACATATAAGGATTTAAAAAGCATTTGACCGTGTACACTTGTGCCATAAATAGATATTTAAGCGTTACCAACAAAGCGTTGCTTACAAACCATTCATATGAAAGTGGCTAGTTACCCCCCTTCCGACAAAGACGTACCCCCAAGCGATTTAGCGTTTCGGTACGATGTTATGTAGAAACCGAAAGGGGTCTCGATTTCATCCTACTCCTAAAAAGTTAGCCCGCTTCAAGCAGTCCAACTTGTAGTCCATAAATTTTTTTTTATTTTAATTCATATCATGGTCTGGTTCTGGGTGACAAATCCCAGGGGCAGAGCTCTATGCCACCACACGCGTCGCGGGTCGCGGATAGCGATACGACCTCTAGATATAGGGGCTAGCTGTGAATACTCAATAAGCAATCGCGGACAATGAGCGGTTCACTGGAGGAGTGCTGGGGAGCTCGTAGCGGAGTATACCCCTATAAATGGCGCTTATTAACTGAGTGAAGGTGAACGTCAGTGGCGAGTAAGAATCGCCACCCTAAACTTAAGTTCTTTGCTCGGGGAGATGGACCCCGTCAACCTTGGATGGTAACCCATCTAGGAGAAAATCAACTCTGACTTCAAATGACCAAACAGGGGGGGGGGGGTGTAACCTTGGGAAATATCTGGATGGCGGGTACAAATAAAGTGTATACACTACCCCAGGAGGGTACCGACCGCATCGCGGAAGGAGAGTCCCTCACTGACTATATGTCAGTCTGCCCCACGTTATCTGGGGGGGGGCAATCCAGCTCAATCAAATCGTCGTCAGCCAAGACTGGAGAAGAAAAAAGAAAGCTCAAGAGGACTACAGCAACCCCACTACAAATCATGAATGTTCATCAAAACTGTCCCACCAAGGAACAAGCTCCAAGGAAAATGACGCAACAAATTTTCCATCCCAGTCCTTTCCACAAACAACGGAATTGTAACTCCCCTCCACAAGGGGAGAACAGGAACGAGCGCGGCAAGACGCAACAGAAATCAATGCTTAAGAATCCCGCGTCAAGTGCAACTGAAAATCCATTAAGAAATCTTCACTCTTAAAAGATAGCCCTACCTTAACACAACAAGAAAATGATGCCTATTCCAACCAGACCTCAACTTGAATGGATACACAGGAATATGGGAACGACCAAATAAAACCCCCAGCTGGCAAAAAATACCTAGATCAAGAGAACCTAAACGGAAACCAGTAAATTTCCCCTAACATCTCCTATTGTAGAGACCAACAACAATTTCAGTGATCTTCCCTTAGACCCACCTGATGAGAGTGGAACTACAGCCAGCATTAACAAACCACAAATCAAACCCCCTCCTATCATTCTATATAGTGTTGAAGACGTAACAGAATTGTCTAAATTACTGGAGTCCACAAGCAACGCAGAGCACTTTAAACTAAAAATTGTCAACAAAACCAACCTTCGGATTGTCATTGACAGTGTCGAGGAGTACAAAAAGATAATTGAAGTGATCAGACGAAATAGTTTGATTAGCCACACTTTTACTAGAAAAGATACCAAATGTTGTCGAATCGTTATTAAGAATTTGCATCACACAACAGCAAGCTTACTCTGCTATCGTTGAAGCTGTTGAGTACACTGGGAACAAAGTTCGAGGCGAAATAATTAATGCTAGATACGGCCCTGACAAAAAACCTACATCTACCTTTTTTGTCAATTTAGAACCGAGCATAGACATTAAACATCTCAAAACCATAGAATTCGTATTCCACCAAGAAGTAAAAATAGAAACACCAAGAAAATCAACAACAGTTGTGCAATGTAATAGATGCCACCAGTATGGTCACTCTAAGAATAATTGTATGCGGCCGTATCGCTGCGTGAATTGCGGCGAGGGACATAAAACCTCTGAATGTCCCAAGAAGGACAGAAACTCCCCAGCCAAATGCGCACTATTTTTACTCGATCATCCTGCAAATTACAAAGAGTGCCAGGTGTAGAAGGAAATTCTCACAATAAAAAACGATGCCCCAAATAGACAGTCATTCCAACCATCAAAACCAAAGACAGACGTTAACAACGAGAACCTGCGATCCACATCCGATTATAGCCGTTAACAAATTAGATGTTGTTCTTATATCAGAATACCATGTTAATGTCAGGAGCCTATTTGTGATCCCAGGCTATTGTTCCTATTTAACATCTCACCCTGATGGTGGTGCACATGGTGGAACGGCAATTATAATCAGAAATAATCTAAAGCACCATTTCTCAGATCATTACAGAACTCCCCATATACAAGCAACAAGCATTAAAGTCCAAGAAAAATCTGATGTATTCTCCAACAGGACCTCCAGATAATCCTACCGCTCAAGCCTACATCTCCGAGAGAAATAAAGAAAGTAATTTCATCCCTAGACCCGAAGAAAGCTCCAGGCTTCGATTTGATTACTCCTCGCATCCTCAAAGAGCTACCTGGAAAGTGTTTGGTATATTTGGCCAACTTGTTTAACCGCATTTTCCAGAATAACTATTTCCCTGCCATTTGAAATGTATCTCAAATATCTATGATACACAAACCAGGGAAACCTCAAAAAGAAGCCAGCTCCTATCGACCGATTAGCCTTACTCCTGTTCTCTCGACAATCTGGGAAATAACTTTCTTAGCAAGTTTAAACAATGCTTTAGAAGAAAGTGCAATTATCCCCATTCACCAGTTCGGCTTTCGCAAACATCACTCGACCATTGAACAAGTCCACAGAGTATACCACACAATCCGACAGTGCCTTGAAAAGAAGGAATATTGCTCCGCGGCATTCCTGGACGTCCAACAGGCCTTTGACAGAGTATGGCATAAAGGACTCTTATCTGGAAAATAGAATATTCCAAGTCAAACAGTGCGACGCTAGATCCAGTTTCCATACCATCTCAGCAGGTGTACCTCAGGGCTCGGTTCTTGGTCCAGTCTTGTCCAATATATTTACCTGTGACCTACCACAATCATCTGACGTCACCATCGCAACATATGCAGATGATGCAGCCTTCCTATCATGCAATAAAGATGCAAATCGAGCCAGTTCCAGTCTCCAAATACAACCCACCTCTGGCATTCTAAATGGCGAATAGTAGCGAGTGCATCCAAATCTAACCACATAACCTTTGCTTTAAGAAAAGGGGACTGCCCTCCTGTTAAGTTAGGGACTGAAGATCTACCCCCGACAACATGTGTCAAGTACTTGGGCTTCCATCTGGACCGACGCCTGACCTGGAAATATATCGATAATAAAAGAAAATAGCTCAATACTAGATTCCGAAATCTGCTCTGGCTGCTCGGCAGGCAGTTGACTCTAAGGCTTAACAACACAATGCTCGTGTACTGCGCAATGTTAAAACCAATATGGCTCTATGGCATTCAGCTGTGGGGCACCTGCAGTAAATGAAACGTAATGCGCATCCAAAGGATACAAAATAATATACTTAGGACCGTTTGCAATGCGCCATGGTTTACTCGCAACGATGAAATCCACAAGTAGTTGAACACTCCAACCATCTGCGAGGAAATTGGAAAATACTGCAAAAAGCACAAAGCCCGGTTGAGCCAACATCCCAATCGCCTCGCCAGGTCGATGCTTGTAGCACCAAGAGTTAAACGCCTGAAACGTTTATTTCAGACCTTTGTAAATGCTGTGTAACAACAAAAAATTAATTATTATTGATAAAAAAATAAAATCTATTTTAAATTGAAACTCGCAATCTTTTCTTGTCAGGCCAAAAAGTTTTCACCCCACCTTGTAGATTGTCATCATCATCATTACTATTCTATTAACCGCCCTAATAAATAATTATCAGGGGGAATAATGTTTGAACCTTTGACCATCATCACGAACCAACATAGTATAATGCCAATGAGAGAGCATACTAAGATATTTAAAGCCAAAAGTCGCCAAACCCGTCAGATCAGAATAAAATTTCCTACAACATGCATGGTAAATACAAATACAGTAGGAGGCAGAGAAATATCTCAAAATACTGGCTTTGAAAGTCGCATATGCAAACTCACATTCTGCTGTTCCACAGGGCAGGGAGTCGGAGGCTGGATGCTGACCCTCCCCCGTCTGCAGACTCCGCTCAGGGTCTAGGTACGAGTATGTGACGAGTCTACTTTATTGGGATTTTCCGTGTTACATTTCAAACAATATTCGACATTGTAAAAGAAAGTTTTTTATCATTTCACTAGCGGACGCCAGCGACTTATAATTAATAAAATAACTAAAATAATAAGAAATAAAAATTTTTAACAAAAAATAGAACCAACTCAAAATGCACTAAAAAGTAACTGTCATTTAGTTGCTTTAAATTACTTAAGCATATCTATGAAGTCAGTGACAGCCAAGTTTAAGGAACATTTATATAACATGCAGTTTGTGGGTTCTAGGTAATGTCCTTAAAGTAGAAACCTTGGCTGGCACCGACTCCTAGATATGCTTAAGTAAATTAAAGCAAATAAATGACACGGTTATTTTTTACTTTTTAGTGCGTTTTAGGTCGGTTCTATTTTTTGTTAAAAAATTTAATTTCTTACTTTTTAGTGATTTATCGCCACGTGACGTACTCGTACTATACTGTCATAGTATATTATACGGCACTAGTAGCCAAAAAGCTACCGATACCGAGACAAAAACCGAAATCGCTGTAAGCGTGCCTCCAAAATTTTAAGAGTACCATCAATTTCCCCAGGATATCATCATCAGATCCTAACATGCTGATAATGGGACCACCTTGGAAGTGTGCCCTTTCTAATAAAAAAAGATTAAAAAAGTTATGCGTGGTCATACATAAAAATATATATATATATACGTGTCGAATTGAGAACCTCCTCCGTTTTTTTTCGTCGGTTAAAAATACGGACAGAAATACATACAAAAACTAAAACCCAAAAAAAAAACGGTTGTCTGTAAAGTCGGTTTACTGACGATAGTTGAACGTGACAACGTCTTATTTAATAGACGGATGTCGAACGCAACGCGTGCTTCTTTGTCGCTCGTTCCGCGCTCTTGCTTGCAAGCCTAACATGGAACGCCTCAAAGCGAGGTAACGACGCATGAGTCATGTTTTTTCGTGCGTGCAGCCGGCTCTATCGAATTATAAGACGTTGTCACGTCAATAATTACATTTTTGGGTTCAGTATCGGTTATATAGTGCCCTCTAATAAAATTTTTACAAATATCTTCAATGTACAGAATTGGACCTGGTTAAGTTTTATTATAAGTATAGACATATAGATAAAAGACCTGTGATATTTGTATGTGCTAACATTTTGTTGCAGCTTTCAAATATTCGCTTTGAATAACACTTTGCGTTTTCGTGTCAGTTCTCCCTCTGGATGTCGTAATAAGACTGGCTTTTGTCGTCGTAATAAGATTTGGCTGGTGGGAGGCTTTCGCCGTGGCTAGTTACCACCCTACCGACAAAAGACGTGCCACCAAGCGATTTAGCGTTCCGGTACGATGTCGTGTAGAAACCGATAGGGGTGTGGATTACATCCTACTCCTAACAAGTTAGCCCGCTTCCATCTTAGATTGCATCATCACTTAACATCAGGTGTGATATCAGTCAAGGGCCAACTTGTAGTCGATAAAAAAAAAAAAAAAAGACTCGAGATATACATATTTTTGACTCTTTCAGTATCTTCACTTCTGAAAACGAAACAAACGTACGTCATACAAGTGTTAGCTTAGCTTAGTTAGTAGCAAGTAGCAGTCTCTATAGTGCCTGCGCTCTAACATGGTGCTTGTGACATATGTCATTAACATTCCATTTCACTCTTGAAAGTTTTAGCGATATACAAATTATGACTTCGTATTTCAGCTGTTCCACATTCGTAATATATTAAATCGTTAACAGCTGTAGTAACTTAAATTTAAAACCGTTAAACCCAGCCAGAATGTTCTAGTCTACAAATAAAATCAAATTGAAAGAAAAGTTAAGCAAAGTGTTATAACGTATAACGTAACGCCATAGACGTGTCTAGTGATGGGATGTACTGCTACGATGGATAGTCGATGTTTTTTTAATAATAAACGTATCTTGTAGTACAATTTTTATTTTTAAAAAGTCTATATTAATTTTATACAACAACAGAATATCAGAGAAAGTTTACTCAAAAGGTTGCAAAGAAGAAATATATTTTATTCGTCTTAACTTATATCAGAATCAGGAACATTTGAATTGTCACTAAATTCATCATTTGTATCTATGATGGATATTATTAACAACTAGCGGTCGCCCGGTGTTTCATCCGCGTAGTTCCTGTTCCCCTGGTAATATCTGGATACAAATTACCCAATGTCACCCCCCATGAGTCGAGCTATCATATACAAAAGGTTTTTTTACAATCCGACTGGTAGTTTCAGAGATTAGTATAATAAATAGACAGCCAGACAGACAAAAATTTGAAAAAATGGTTATTTCAATATTACAAACAGACACTCCAATTTTATTTATACGTATAGATGAATTAATTATGTCGTCAATATGGACGTGACGATCCCAATCAGACGTAGTATCCCTTTTTATTTTATTCACGACCTTCGACCAGTCTTCAGGTTAATCTTTGGTGATGGCCTTTTGTAGCAGGGCCAATATCTTACGAGTATTTGTCGTAAATGGCAGCGAACTATTAATTCTTGCGGCGTGACCTAAAATTAAACGGATTTATGAAAAAATCCAATTAAATAACCAATTATTTCATAGGTAATGGTACCTACATTCGCAAAGCTGATTTAACAAAAAACTCAAAATGGGAGTTGAAATTAAAAGCATACCTGTTATTTGGACCTAAATTAGCTCTATTAGCATTATTTTGTCAATGGTACGGTGGTAGTTTAAGAACCTGATCATTTACCATCTCGTCCAGAGCATAGGTGTTAGTTGGTGCGTTTTGACGCCGGACTAAGGGAATAAGCACCGACTTTAAAATTTCTATATTTGCTGTAACTCCTTTTTCACTCAGCCACTTCACCAACTCAGTTTTGCGTTTGGATTGGTTTGGGGTTTATTAAATTTAAATTCCATCTATCAGACATAATATAACTGGATTTGACGACCTCCGCGGTGCAACGGTATGCGCGTTGGATTTATAAGACGCAGATTCTGGGTCCGATTCCCGGCGGGGCAGATTGAGACACAAGTTAGCCCGCTTCCATCTTAGACTGCATCATCAATTAACATAAGGTGTGATACCAGTCAAGGGCCAACTTGTAGTAGATAACAAAAATATCGCATAGACCATAGTCAATAAAGGTTTAATTGCTAGAAACAGAAACTACGAATTAGTACAACCGCGATAAGGGTGTCTCCTCATAAATGATAATTTGCTTTTTAAGCTATTTTGACGTGACAACGTCTTATAATTCGATAGAGCCGGCTGCACGCACCAAAAAAACATGACGTCATGCGTCGTTACCTCGCTTTGAGGCGTTCCATGTAAGGCTTGAAGTGCAATCGAGAGCGCGGAACGAGCGACAAAAAAGCACAATCGGCCTTTGCGTTCGGCAGCGTTCGACATCCGTCTATTAAATATAATTTTTAAATATATTAATTTTAAATTAAAAATTAATATATTTATTATAAATTTATAAAATCAAAATCAATTATTTTATTAATTTAAATTAATATTTATAAAAATATACTTAAATTAAAAATTTTAATAACCAATTAAATGCTACCATTCCATCAGTATTTTCTTTATAACACTTATTGTCACGTTCAACCTCTGGATATCGTCAGTAAACCGACTTTACAGACTAACCAATTTTTCTTGACTTTCGCGGCTAGTTACAACATTACCGACAAGAGACGTGCCGCTAGCGATTTATGCGTTGCGAGTACGATGTCGTGTAGAAACCGATAGGGTGTGATTACATCCTACTCCTAACATTAGCATTTCCATTTAGATTGCATCATCACTTAACATCAGGTGTGATAGCAGTCATGCGCCAACTTGTAGTCGATAAAAAAAAGATAAACATGAATGACTCAACGATAAACATGAATTGCTAAGCGTCACATCCCTAGTCATACTGACAACTGCCACACTGACAACTGCCAGCCGCACCATGGTACAGCGATTCGACTATAGGTCCTTTTACACTTATAATAATTATTGTTATATAACATTATAAATGTTAATGGAAATTGGTGGAGTGACGTCACGCGTAGAGATAGTAGAAGTAGAGCTGCCGCAAATGTTTGTCGCAGTAAAGAGTATAAGAAGAATATTTTGTTTCAGTCACTCCACTGTCCACGCGACTTGCGGCGAACAAGGACAACAAAGTGCGGGCAACTGAAGAAGCAGCTGCGATCCAGAAAAGCGAACAAATCCTTGAAACTAGCAACCAATCATCTCAGAGCGACACCAAACCATTCACAGATATAAATAGATTCACAAATTGTGTAGTCCTGCTGTATGACATTTTCAAGAAACCCAACAAAGATGTGCTAGATGAGAATGCACACATGAAACCCCACACTGGTAGAAAACTTTATTCTTGTGATACATGCAATTATAAAACTGTGTATAAAACTCATTTTTTATCTTACAAGAGCACTCACACTGGAGAGACGTCTTATCGTTGTGAAATATGCAATATTAAATGTGGAAAAAAGAGTGTCTTACTAAGACATAAAAGAACCCACACTAGTGAAAAGCCTTATTCTTGTGATATATGCAATTATAAATTTGCACTAAAAGCTCATTTATCTAGGCACATGATAATTCACTCTGGTGAAAAGCCTTATTCTTGTGAGATATGCAATTATAAATGTGCACGTAAGAGTCATTTATTATATCACAAGAGGACCCACACTGGAGAAAAGCCTTATTCTTGTGATATATGCAATTATAAATTTACACTGAAAGATACTTTGATAACACATATAAGAACACACACTGGGGAAAAGCCCTATTGCTGTGATATATGCAATAACAAATTTGCACTAAAAGCTCATTTATCTAGGCACATGATAATTCACTCTGGTGAAAAGCCTTATTCTTGTGAGATATGCAATTATAAATGTGCACGTAAGAGTCATTTATTATATCACAAGAGGGCCCACACTGGTGAAAAGCCTTATTGCTGTGATATATGCAATTATAAATCTATAACAAAATATGACTTATCAAAACATAAAAGAACCCACACTGGTGTGAAGCCTTATTCTTGTGATGTATGCAATTATAAATGTGCACAAAAGAGTCATTTATTATATCACAAGAGGACCCACACTGGAGAAAAGCCTTATTCTTGTGATATATGCAATTATAAATTTACACTAAAAGATACTTTGATAACACATATAAGAACACACACTGGGGAAAAGCCCTATTGCTGTGATATATGCAATAACAAATTTGCACTAAAAGCTCATTTATCTAGGCACATGATAATTCACTCTGGTGAAAAGCCTTATTCTTGTGACGTATGCAATTATAAATGTGCTCAAAAGACTTCTTTAGTAAATCACAAGAGGACCCACACTGGTGAAAAGCCTTATTCTTGTGACGTATGCAATTTTAAATGTGCACAAAAGAATAGACATAGAGAACCA
This sequence comes from Mycalesis mineus, assembly GCA_034621355.1. NCBI lineage: Eukaryota > Metazoa > Arthropoda > Insecta > Lepidoptera > Nymphalidae > Mycalesis > Mycalesis mineus. The sequence continues at coordinate 8,044 of JAXAVZ010000168.1, read as the reverse complement.
CACTGGGAAAAGCCTTATATATTTATTAGTACATCACAAGAGGACCCACACTGGTGAAAAGCCTTATTCTTGTGATGTATGTAATTTTAAATGTGCACGAAAGACTTATTTAGTACATCACAAGAGGACCCACACTGGTGAAAAGCCTTATTCTTGTGAGATATGCAATTATAAAAGTGCACAAAAGAGTCATTTATTATATCACAAGAGGACCCACACTGATGAGAAGCCTTATTGCTGTGATATATGCAATTATAAATGTATAAGAAAAGATTATTTATTAAAACACAAGAGGACCCACCAATCAGAAGATTTATTGAATCAGCCAGGCACTTCCTCTGATGCAAATCTTAACTAAACACCACCGACCAGATGTTTTTATTCATTGAGCTGATAACACTTGACTGGCATCTCACCCAATGTGCTGCGACGATGCGGTTCTGTTTAGTGAAACTGCCATGTGGAGTTGTGCGCACACTGTGAAGTAGTACGATATGCTCCGTCAGTGCGGAGTGCCGCAAGGCGGACTGAGCTCGCCTTTGACCTTGTAAATTACAGAATTGTGTGGCATAAACTCGCCAGATGCGCACCGCCTGACTTGGTGGACTTGTGGAGATTTTGGTACGAAAATGAAACTAACTACGTGAAATAGGGCGACACACGCTCTAGTGAACAGAGACTAGAGTGTGGTGTACGCCAAGGAGGGTAGACCTCTCCGGATCTATACAATCTTTATGTTACTGGCCGTATTGAAGAGCTGAGAGCATGGAGAGTCGGTTGTCATGTTGGTAACGTATGCGTTAACAACATCAGCTACGCGGATGGTATAGTGCTTCTCAGTCCTTCAATAAATGGACTTGGAAAATTGCTCAATGTTTGTGAACAATTTTCTAGAGAAAATGGTGTCAAATATAGTGTAGCTAAAACTGAAATGCTCGTCTTTAGAGCTGGTAAAGGTCTTGACATGGTTTCACCAGTCTTTCTAAATGGAAGTTTATTTCCATCGGGTCTTTAAGAGTTTTAAATACTTAGGGCATATATTGTCAGATGATTATTGTACGACAGGAACATGGAAAGCGAGCGCAGGTCCCTCGCAGTGAGAGCTAATGTGATTGCGCGCAGATTGGCCCTCTGTTCTGAAGCCGTGCACGTGACCTTGTGCAAAACATTTTGCCAAAACTTTTATACTTGCCAGCGTGGATAAGGTTTACGAAGACAAGCTTAGGATTCAGTACAACAATGCTTTTCGCATTGTTGTCAATCAAGCGCGACTCTGCAGCGCGAGTTCTGTTTGCCTCGGCGAGGGTTTCTGACTTGTTCTGATGATCTCAAGAACCCATTTGTAAAATATTGGTCAAGTCTGCAAGCACTTGTAGTTAAACATTACTTTTTTAACTTTATTTTTTGTTTTAAGACTACCCAAGTGTATTTTGTATATTTTCACATTTATATTAAAGTTTGTAGTGTCATGCCTGAATTAAAGAAATTTATTATTATTGTTAGCATTTTATTTGTTGCCATACAGACAATACTATACGATTATTCTCGATTTGTATCATTCGATTTAATCATTCACTTTCGGCCGTCTGATGTTATAAAATTGACATATCCGAACATTCGTGAGTTGTGTCCGATTGACTTTTGTAAAGTAAGCATATTTTAGTGGAGTGTGTATTGTAATAATGCACCTAATGATTATTATTAATTATATTAAAACCTAAATCACAAAGCGTTTGATCGACGCCTCCCGTGACCAGAGGGCTGGTCTCTTGTTAGGTCAGAGGATCAGCATTGCCAACGTGGCAATGTTGCCAGCCTTCAGGACACTTGACCACTCGACACCGATTCGGAGGAATAAAAGTTTTTTACTGTTTTTTTTTAATTGTTTTATATATTATATACAGTTTAAGTTATTGTAGTGTTCAAGCTTTTACTTTTTTATTTATTTAACATAATGTACATAGTTATTTCACTGTAAATATAATATTTGTGTGCGCGTGAGTGTCTCGCGCTCTTGTGGCGCCCTCTGGTGTTTCAGTGTACAACAACAAATATTATTATTACTTAAAATAAAGAGTATAAACGATATTGAAGACATTGCTGGATATTATTTCACTACCAAAGTACAACATTATGTATTAGTTAGCTGTGTGAAGTTAATTTTGGCACCAAGTTTTGGATATATCGTTTGGTGGTTTGGTTAGCAAAGAATAAGTGTTCGACATGGTTCTTTGAATTGACAAAGCTGTTTATATATAAACCGACTGACATGAAACTACCACTGAATGTAAAGTAAAGCTTACTGCTAAATAATAGTGAACCATCTATTTTGGATCAGCCGTTTCTGAGATAAGCGTGAACAAACAGACTAAATAATATTTTAACAATCATTGGTTTCGATGCTAATTTCAATGAATGTTTTTTTTTTATTTTTTTTATCGATCCCAATAATTTAATTTTTATGTATCTTCCATGTCTTATAATATTTATTGATTTTTATTTTTTTTTTAATAAATATTTTGGATAGCGCTTGACGAGAACACACGTCTCGTATGTACATACATGCAATGGAAGAATGTGTAATTGTTTGGAGAATGGTTTATAACTGTCTAATTGTCCAATATTACAAATAGCTCTAATGCATGTCTTTTGTAGTCGGAACGCTCTTATGAACTCCACAGAGTTACCCCAAAGTATGATAATACAGACGGCACATGACCGTGATCAGCGCTTAACGCTGGATTTATTGAGATTGTCTGTCTGAGTCGTCTTAATGCATAAACGAATTTGTCTAATTTTGTACAAACATAGTCAATGTGAAATCTCCAGTTACCTGTTTCGTCATAAATTAATCCTAAAAATTTAACTGTGTCACATTCTTCAATTTTAATATCATTATATTTAATGCTAGGGTTGCCATCCGTCCGGGTTTCCCCGGATTTGTCCTAGATTAGAGGGCATCCGGGGAGCGTCCGGGGAAGGTTTCATTTGTAGACCGGGTTTTAGCAAGACACGCACTATGCTCGCACCAGACCACGGCCAACCGATGAACCAAGTATATTCACACGTCCCAAATAAAAAATCGGTTGTCTGTAAAGTCGGTTTACTGACGATCGTTGAACGTGACAATGTCTTAAGAAAATACTGATGGAATGGTAGCATTTAATTGGTTATTAAAATTTTTAATTTAAGTATATTTTTATAAATATTAATTTAAATTAATAGAATAATTGATTTTGATTTTATAAATTTATATTTTAAATTTATAATAAATATATTAATTTTTAATTTCAAATTAATATATTTAATAGACGGATGTCGAACGCTGCCAAACGCAAAGGCCGATTGTGCTTCTTTGTCGCTCGTTGCGCGCTCTCGCTTGCACTTCAAGCCTTACATGGAACTACTCAAAGCGAGGTAACGACGCATGACGTCATGTTTTTTGACATTTTCAACTATTTTTTATTACATTGAATATGTTTAAAACATCTTGGTGACATGTCCGGCTATCGGACTCTAAAATCCGGGGTTTTCACGCGTCTTGTCCTGTTTTCCAAATTTTAGAGATGGCAACCCTATTTAATGCTAACCGGAATTGTTTTTGAATTATAGTAACTAAATGTCATCATTTTAGTTTTATTAACATTTAGGTACTTGTAAGTCATTTTCAGTCAGCTAAATTATAACATATTTTAAAGCTACGTTTATTTCTGGTTGTAATGTATTTTTTAATTAGAAAATTTGTATTCATACAATTATACGTATTTAATCAAAATCAAAAATGCTTTCGTCTAAATATTCCACGCCAGATAAGCCTTCAGCCACGTCTTGGCGCGAGCCAACTCTTGTACTTTGCTGGCTATCTTCGGCTATGTCACTACTACTTTCATCTTGCAGGTTTATAATTAGATATTTTATCAATATCATTATATTATTTAGTATATTTATTATTATATTATTTATTAAAGAATGTCCCCTTTGGGATAATCACTCTCTATTTTCATTACGTGTCGACATGATTTTTTCTAGTGACCAGCAGAGATACTCTTAAACACTCTAGTTAGTTAGTTCAGCTACTTCCTAGAACAATAAATAAAAAGTTATAAAATATATATTTATACATTTGCAATAATTTATTTTTACGAATTTGAAATTATCATTTTATAGTACCTTGATATTCAGTGATCCCACAGTGTGAGACAGTTTTATGTTTTGCTATGCCCCAGATAAGTTCGATTGGGTTTAGGTCGCATTGACAAGGTGAGAGTCTTAAAAGTCTGATAGCACTCAAGTCAATATCGTCCAATTCTTTTCTAGGTCGCCCAGTTCTATGTTTTCCTGGTGTGGAGAAAACACCTTTATTTCTTTGTCCTTCCAGAGCAATTCATCTTTACTTAAGTATATACAGACTTATTACCTACCATTGTTACATAAGCGAAATCATATAATCCGCACATTTTTTCTGTGATTTATGCAACATCAACAAAAAAGTATCAAAATTGTACAAACGCGCTATTTCGCAAATGCATTTTATAAACATAACTTTGAATTCTGGATTCTACATTTACATGCAAACAATCATACTATGAGAGGGTTATTCTATCTATTGTAAATTAAATCACACATATAATATACGATTAATTTATTTAAACCACATTTTACCAGTCATTTCAGCAGACCTTTTGTAAACATTGTTCAAATCGGACAAAATTTTTCCGAATTCTTATTATTTTTAATTTAATGTCCCTTTTTGGTCTTGTAGAAAAGTTCAATTTTTCACAGATCGATTGAGGACTCGAACATAAAACCTTGTGACCTGAAGTTTCACAAGCACATCACTGAACCAATGATGAGGTGTTCTGAACTTATAACCCAGAGTTTGACTACTGAAAGTAAAAAAAAACAGGGCTTTTTCATATAAAAGACCGTAGAAGTATGTCTGAAAATATTACCTTATACCTACATGAAAAATTAAATTGGAAGTATCAAACTCAGTTATTCTAATATTCGCAATATACTTTTGGGAATGTCCAACGAATTTTCTCTAGTCTATATGACAAGCCGTCCCAGAATGAAAGGCCATAAAAGACTTGATTCCAGGCCGTTATTTAGTTATTATAAAAAATATATATACTGAACGTAGTGTCTCTGAGTCCGTTGACATTTAAAATGACACTGACAGCAGCTTATTGTTTTTTGTCACGGGAGCTGGGAGGAACGCATAGCTGCTAAGATTAAAAGAATGATTTCAAAAAAGAAAAAGTTTAGCTGGACCGCATTTTGTGAATCACTTAGTCCTAGGTCTCCATCCTCAATAGTGTGGACTAAAATGAGAAGATTCCGCAGATCCCTGAATCACTCTGATCCCATCTCTAATAATCCGACTGAATGGCTATGTAGTTTTGCTGATAAGATTGCTCCCCCTTATGTCCCAATTTTGGAAGATTTTCCTAATTTCCCAGTTACCTCCACTGTGGATGATATGGATGCCCTCTTTTCCTTCCCAGAACTTCAAGTGGCCCTCAGTGGTTTAAAAGATTCAGCCCCAGGAGAAGATGGTGTTCCCTACTCTTTTTTAGTAAAATTAAATGATAAATCTAAACACTATTTTCTTGACATGATAAATAATTTTTTTGAAAAAGGTTTTATTCCAGATGCCTGGAAAAACCAATTAGTCATCCCCATAGTCAAACCTGGCAAAAATCCATTAGATCCAAATTCATACAGACCTATAGCCCTGTCATCCACCTTAGTGAAAGTTATAGAGATCCTTCTCAAAAATAGGTTGGAGTGGTTAATGGAAAGCAGAGAAGTACTGGCTTCTTCCCAGTTTGGATTCAGAAAGGGATTCAGTACTGCAGACAGTCTCAGCATACTCACTACAGATATTCGAAATGCCTTTGGAAGGGGAGAGTACCTTGTCGGTATATTTCTAGATATTGCTTCTGCTTATGACAATGTAATTCTTCCGTCACTCAGGCATAAACTGCTCCAGCTGAGTGTACCTCCGAGGATGACACATTTCATATGTAACCTACTCTCTGGTAGGTCAGTTGTTATAAAACACCAGTCTTCCTATCTTCCCCCCAGATCAGTCTGGAAAGGTCTTCCCCAAGGCTCCGTCCTTAGTCCTTTGCTTTACAGCTTATATACCTATGACCTAGAATCATCTGTCAACAACTTTTGTAACATCTTACAGTATGCTGATGATATTGTCCTATACCATAGCTCTGGCTCCATAGATGAAATTCACCAACGCCTGAACTCTGCTCTTTATTACCTATCCCAATGGCTTTATGATCATGGCCTATCTCTGTCAGTGGATAAATGCCAAGCGGTGGTATTTACAAGGAAAAGATCTATCCCACACTTTAACTTTCACTTTGAGGATCAGCCCATCAACTTGGTAGATAAAACTAAATTTTTAGGAATAATACTCGATAACAGACTGAACGGATATGCACATATAGAATACATCATTAAAAAATGTGAAAAGGGCATTAATGTTCTACGAGCTGTAGCAGGAGTATGGTGGGGTGCTCATGCTTACACGCTAAAACTACTTTATAACGCCTTAATTCGAAGCCATATGGATTACTGTTCATTTGTTTTAGAACCTTTGAATAAAACCATTTCAGAAAGACTGAACAGAGTCCAATACAAGTCCCTTAGAATTGTACTAGGGGCAATGAAGTCATCCCCTACAAATGCTCTGCAAGTTGAATGTGTTGATCCCCCCTTACATCTCCGACGACAGTACCTCTGTGACAGATTTATCAGCAAGGCACTTCAGCTCTCTTCCCACCCACTATGGCCTAAACTAACCCAATTGTCACAAGTCCTTAGGCCATCTAACTCCCCCTCATGTTTGCTCAATAGTTATCAAAAAATTTTCAATCTTCCTTACCCTTTACTATCATTATCTGTGAACCCCCTCTACTCAACACCCTATCATTCCCTTATTTACAACCCTCCAGTGATCACAAATCTCGGTCTATCTAAAGGGGCCCCTGACAACAACGCAAAATTACAAGAAATTATTCATCAAAATTGGTCAAATCACCTACTTATCTACACAGATGCTTCAAAATTATCCCCTGAAAGTTGTGTTGGCGCCGCATGTTGGATCCCTAAGTATAAAATAATTTTACAATTTAAGTGTCCTCCACAGACTTCGGTGTTTACAGGAGAGGCTATTGCCTTGCTGGAGGCAATCCTGTATACCCAATCCCATGACATAAAACAAACTGTAATTTTTACTGACTCCCTTAGTTGTTTATACTCCATCAGGGAAAATCCTTTTAAAAGTAAATCAAAATTCCCCATTGTGCTAAAGATCAGGGAGGCTCTGTTCTCATGTCATCAGAATGGACTGTCCGTGACACTTGTGTGGATACCTGGCCACTCTGACATCCCAGGGAATGACACTGCGGACTCCTGTGCTAAATCTGCAGTCCAACTTGGCTCACTAGAACATTATAGGAACTCGTCCCATGACCTTGCGACCCTATCAAAAAAATATCTAGATGAGTCTTGGTCAATATTTTGGAACAAGTCAAAAACCCTTAAAGGTAAGTTCTATGCTTCCATTCAGGCGGATATACCTAAGCGACCTTGGTTTTATCATCACAGATATGCTGACAGATGGGTCACTTCTATCATCTGCCGTTTAAGAATTGGCCACGCCTGCACACCTGTCCACCTACACAAAATTAGAGTAAAGGATCACTCTCTGTGTGAATGTGGTCTAGACGAAGGCTCTATTTCTCATATCTTGCTCTGTTGCCCTAAACTTCTCCATCCTCTCTATGATGTCCTTCCACCTCAATTTCCACGCCCTTTAAGTGTTCAATGTTTGTTGATGTCTGTATCTAGTCCTCGTTGTAAATTTTTGTGTAAATATATTAAATGTAATAAAATTAAGCTGTAAATATTGTTTTATAAAAATACTAATTGTACTATAGTCTAACAGTTACTAACTATTTTGTATTGTTTTAGGTGGTGGTGATTAACAATATAATTAAAAAAAAAAAAAAAAAAAAAA
>JAXAVZ010000167.1:0-24853 GCA_034621355.1 Mycalesis mineus | reverse complement strand
ATATATATGTGGGAACGGAACGTAAGTAAGTGTGAGAGGGACGGACATATGCGTGAAAGGGAGATAGGAGACGGATAGAAAAGATGGCGGAGGAAGGTGATTAAGACGTAGGACGTAAGAACGTATCAAGTTGAAATAAAAGTTTAAAATCAGTTTCGTAGTGTTTTACTCTGAGCAGATCCCACAAATCATTTTGGGGGCTCGTCCGGGATCGCTCAAAGTGTGCGCGTGACGAAATAAAGTGAATCACGAAATATATTAACATACGACGCAACCGGCGCGGGCGACACAAGACGCGAGGCGCACGTGTTCCGGACATACACCGAATAACCACGAAAGAACACGACGTACGAAGGAAAGACGGACGACGAAAGACGTTTAAGACGAAAGACGAAATTTATCAACTTTGATTGCTAAGATGGAAGCGGAAAAGATGGGGGACGCCACACAAGCCGCGGCGCCCACCGCCATGTTTTATGGTTTCGAGGGAAGCATAGCTCAGTTCAACGGCGAGGACAAGTCGTACACATCTACAAAGTGGGCACAGGATATAGAAGATAACGCCGAAATTTTTAAATGGACACCGCATCAAAAATTAATAATAGCAAGAAGGACGTTATGTGGTACGGCCGGGCTATGGCTAAGGTCGGAAAAAGTGTTTAAAACATATGACGAATTAAAAATTGCCGTGCAAAGAGAATTTCCGGAGGCTATCAACAGCAAAGAAATGCACGAATTAATGGCATCTAGAAAAAAACAGAAGAATGAAAGTTACTATCAGTACATGCTGGCTATGAAGGAGTTAGGAAAAAGAGCTAAATTTCCCGATTATGTAGCCATTCAATATATCATCGACGGCATAGAAGACTGTCAAACAAACAAGGTCGTGTTATATGGCGTAACAACATATACTGCGCTTAAAGAAAAACTTCTAATATACGAAAAAATGCACGAGAACATAAAGAAAGAAGTCAAGGTCATGACAGTGCCTAGAAAAAAAATAGAAGCATCCTCATCAACGACGCGACGCTGCTATAACTGCGGGGAAAGTCATATGGCAAAGAATTGTGAAAATGGCGTTAAATGTTTTCGCTGCAATACATTTGGCCATTTTTCATATCAATGTCCCAAGTTCAGTGCAACCAGTGGCGCTCCAAGCACCGTGAGATTCAGCGGCGTCAACGGGAAGTCGGTAAAGCAGCCGGCACAAAGCGCGCTGCAACTACGCGCGGCGGGCCAATCAACGGAGCCGGTAAAACAGCGATCGGCCATGTTTGGCACGGTTGACTCGACGGGATGCGCGAGCGGCCATGACAGTGACAGTGACAGTGACGTCGAGAAGTCTCAGGTCAACGACTTTGAAGTTTTGCAAATAAATAAAGATAGGAAAAGCGATGGAAAACCTGTAAAAGTGGTGATTGTGTCGGGAAATCACAGTTCAAGTGCGCTAATAGATTCGGGCAGTGACGTAAATCTTATTTCGGCAGAGTTGTGCGCTAAATTATTTAAAGTTGAGTTTAACGTCGGCGGACTTATGTTAACTGGTCTTGGTTGTTCACGAGTACAGTCATTAGGCAAAATTAAGACTTCAATTAAAATAGATGGACAGTGCTACGATAATATTTCGTTCTATATTATACCTAGAAATTGTATGCCGTATGATTTGATTATAGGTCATGAGTTTCTGAAAGGAGTAACAATGTTAATGAGAGATGGATGCGTTTCTATATCTAGGGATGGAAATGAATGGGTGAATAATATTAATTGCATTTCAGATGAATTAGATTGTCTTACAGAACATATTAAGAATCCTTTATTAAGACAGGAAGTGCATCAGTCCATAGACAACTACCATCCAGTCCAGGTTGAGGAGGCACCTTTAGAGCTGAAAATTATATTAAAGGATGATGTGCCTGTCGCTCAACGGCCAAGGAGGTTATCTTACATGGAACAAGGTATTGTTGAAAAACAAATAGACGAGTGGTTGAAAGACGGAATCATAAGGGTAAGTTTCTCTGAATACTCTAGCCCTCTTGTGTTAGTGAAGAAAAAGGATGGCAGCATCCGAGTGTGTGTGGATTACAGGCAGCTTAATTCAAAGATAGTTAAGGATGAATATCCACTACCAATCATTGATGATCTTATCGATAACTTATCCCAAGCTAATGTTTTCAGTGTGCTTGATTTAAAAAATGGTTTCTTCCATTTAAAGATTAGTGAGGAGTCGATTCCTTACACTTCTTTTGTGTGTCACCAGGGACAGTATGAGTTTTTGCGAGCTCCATTTGGACTTTCGATCAGTCCTAAATATTTTATGAGGTTCGTTAATGTAATCTTCCGTGAGCTGCTAGCGCAGAAGATAATGATGATTTTTATAGATGATATTATAATTCCCGCAGTAAATGAAGAACAAGCATTACAACGTCTAAAGCAGGTTTTGGAAGTTGCTTCACGGTATGGGCTAAGAATTAATTGGAAGAAAGCAAAGTTAATACAGACCGAGATTGAGTACTTGGGCCATACAATCAAGAATGGTGAGGTACGACCGACTACAGAGAAAACAGAGGCAGTTATGAAATTTCCTGAACCTAAAACGAGTAAGCAACTTAAAAGTTTTTTAGGTCTAACTTCCTACTTTAGGAAATACATAAAACAATATGCCGCTATTGCTAAGCCACTTAATGATTTGTTAAAGAAAGATGTAGAGTGTGTGTTTGATGACAAACACAGAAAGGCTTTTTATTTGTTAAAAGAAAAGTTGTGTTCTGGTCCAGTCTTGAAGATATTTGATTCTAACCTTAAAACTGAATTGCATACAGATGCATCAAGCGCTGCAATATCAGCCGTTCTCATGCAATTTCACCCCAACACTGGCTTACACCCAGTGCATTATATGAGCCGTAAGACGAATGAAGCACAAAGCAAGCTGTCGAGCTATGAGCTTGAAGCTATGGCTGTTGTGGAAGGCGTTAAAAAGTTTCGCCACTATTTGTATGGAAAACATTTTAAGATAGTAACCGATTGTAAAGCTTTTCAGCAGACCCTGAGGAAAAAAGATCTCTCTGCAAAAGTAGCAAGATGGGTACTAATGCTGAATGAATATGACTTCGAAATAGAACACCGAGCTGGAGAGAAGATGCGTCATGCTGATGCACTCAGCAGATATCCATGGGTGACTACAGTAACATCCTTACGTGACCAGATTAAAATAGCACAAGACCATGACGATGGCATAAAAGCAATAAAGGATATACTCAAGGAAAAGTCATTCAAAGATTACTCAACAGATGGAGATATACTGTACAAGGGAGATGGAAAATTATTAGTCATACCTAAACAATTAGAAAAGGAAATATTATCAAGAGGACACAGTAATGGGCATTTTTCAAGGAGGAAAATGAAAGAATTGATTTGTCAAGATTACTATATAAAAGATGTTGAAAGAAAGATAGAAGAGTTTATAAGATCGTGTATACCATGTTTATTAGCTACGAGGAAAGAGGGTAAACAGGAAGGGTTTCTAAACCCTTTAAATAAAGAATGTTCACCATTAGATACTTTGCATATCGACCATGTTGGACCTTTGACTGAAACTCGAAAGCAGTATAATTATATTCTCACAGTAATTGATGCCTTCACCAAGTTTGTCTGGTTATTTCCTACAAAGAGTACATCGAGTGCAGAAACACTGAACAAGCTTAAGATACATCAGCAAACCTTCGGTAATCCCAGGCGACTGATAACTGACAGGGGGACTGCTTTCACCAGCCATGAATTTCAAGAATACTGTAAAGAGGAAGATATCCAGCATATAACCATCACTACTGGTGTGCCAAGAGGAAATGGGCAGGTGGAGCGTATACACCGTATAATAATTCCCATGCTGACCAAGCTTTGTATTGAAAACTCAGGTGTTTGGTACAAGCATGTAAGTAGAGTTCAGAGAGCATTAAATAGCACCTTTCAAAGAAGCATTAATACCACCCCGTGTAATCTACTTATAGGCATCAAGATGAGATGTAAAGAGGACCTCGAAATTTTAGAATTATTACAGGAAGAAGCGGCTAAACAGTACGATAGCAACAGAGAAGAGTTACGTGAGAAAGCAAAACAGCAAATTTTAGCTATACAAGAAGAAAATAGAAAATACTTTAATAGACGCAGGAAGCAGAGTCAGCAGTATAAGATGGGTGATTTAGTAGCAATAAAAAGAACACAGTTCGGTAAAGGGCTTAAACTCAAGGCGAAATACCTAGGTCCATATCGTATAACTAAAGTAAATTTAAATGATCGCTATGAGATGGAAAAGGTAGACAGTTCCACAGAAGGCCCGAACTGTACTTCCAGCTCAGCTGACCAAATGAAAAAATGGCCTGAGCCATAATGAGGTGAGTATGTAGGATGACTGTAATGTATGAACGATAGAGGGATGGAATGTTTTAGAAATAATGTCTGTAATTTAATCTTAAGGGGATCTGTTATCTTGTATGATATGTTATGTTGTATGATATGTTATGTTGTATTTAATTTGTAATATCTTGTAAGAAAGCAATCGTTAGTTTATATTATTGTATGCTTAAGATGACTATTGTAGTAAAGAAATGATTGTTAGTTTCTATGATTTTACACTTAAGATGTCTATGTAAGTATTTCATTGTAAGTATGGATGATGGTATGAAAGATGTGTGTTCCTGAGGACAGGGAATAAGTAGAATGGCCGAGTTGTGGGAACGGAACGTAAGTAAGTGTGAGAGGGACGGACATATGCGTGAAAGGGAGATAGGAGACGGATAGAAAAGATGGCGGAGGAAGGTGATTAAGACGTAGGACGTAAGAACGTATCAAGTTGAAATAAAAGTTTAAAATCAGTTTCGTAGTGTTTTACTCTGAGCAGATCCCACATATATATATATATATATACATGTAAAATATATAAAAGTGTTTTATTAAAGAATAGTAAAACGATAAACAACAGTGTTTTATATAAAACACGTAATTAGAAGTATTTTCTAATTGAACACAAAATCGTGAAGCGTTCCTCATTCTATACATATTGTATGTCAAATACGCCCCGACATCTGCCGGAGACGAATAGTGAAGTGACTTTCGAACGAATGCTAGATCAAAGGATCTGCTCAGTGTTTGAGCGATGCGCGATGCGCGGGGCGCCGCTCCGTCTGTTTCTGCTGTATCTGCTGTATTTATGTGCTCCGCGTATGTGTCAGTTCTATGAGAATGCGGTGTACCGACAGTGGCGCGGTTTCATTGTAACTCTGTGTTTTCATCGAGCGATGAATATAATACATAGAGGTCGGTTATAAATAATGTGAGAAGGCATATATGGAAAGAGATTAATACGCAATAATCCATCAAGTAAGGTTATGCACCCTTACTAAGAAATATTGAATTTAATAAAATAAATTATTGAATTATGTGATAGCAAGACACATTATAATATAAATATATTAACATCTTCATATAAATATGCCTTGACAGCTTGGGCATTTACACAATAAAATACGACTGTTGTATTTATATCTATGTTAAAGCTTTTTGAACGCATAACACCTCGTAACGAGGTATACTCATCTGATTGGTTGAGGAGTGAGATACTAGCCACTTACATTTGGTTCAGCTCTGAATCTGCATCTGACGAGATGTTTGAAACGGATGTCTGAGCTCTATGTTGACTTACTGAGTGCCTTATTCTCATTTAACTTCTCACAATTAGAATCCAATATAAGAGGAACACACCTCTATAAAATGTGCTGTTTTCGAACGCCTTACACCTCGGTATCGAGGTATGAAATTAAAGAGGAACACACCTCTATAACTTGTGCCGTATACATTTCTCTTACAAAGAAATGATTTGAGGGGGGGGCTCCGGTTTCTCTAATAAGAGATTCGATTATTAGATTCTTTCCACAGAATCGTGCCGGTTCTTTGAACGGTTCGTTGAGCTGTGCGATGTGGTCGGCGCAGAATGTTCTAGCAACTAGCGAAGTTTATAGAGACATTAACGGAGGCTGCATTCACGAAGTGTGGCTATCATATTATAATTATTAAGTTAGACGTTTTGCGGTAACCCTCACTCGGCCCGGGCATCATAGAACTAGCATTTCTGGTAGCGGGGCACCGTCATATTGCGGGATGGAGCATATGACCATCTTTCAATAGAAAGATGCCATCGACCTAAAGTTTGTCTGAGGACTTACTCGGATTGCTCCGCGTGCGTATCTGTGTCACCACAGTGTGGAGCAATAGTCTGTCCATCTTTCAATAGAAAGATGCCATCGATCTAAAGGTTTGTCTGAGGACTTACTCGGATCGCTCCGCGTGCGTATCTGTATTACCACAATGCGGAGCAATAGTCTGTTCATCTTTCAATAGAAAGATGCCATCGATCTAAAGTTCGTCTGAGGACTTACTCGGATCGCTCTGTGTGCGTATCTGTAATACCATTCTAATATTGAACAGAATTGACCATCTTTCAATAGAGAGATGCCATCGATCTAAAGTTTGTCTGAGGACTTACTCGGATCGCTCCGCGTGCGTATCTGTGTCACCACAATGTGGAGCAATAGTCTGTCCATCTTTCAATAGAAAGATGCCATCGATCTAAAGTTTGTCTGAGGACTTACTCGGACCGCTCCGCGTGCGTATCTGTGTCACCACAATGTGGAGCAATAGTCTGTCCATCTTTCAATAGAAAGATGCCATCGATCAAAGGTTTGTCTGAGGACTTACTCGGATCGCTCTGTGTGTATCTGTGATACCACTCTATTATTGATTGGAATTTTGAGTTCTTAAGAGAATTTGATTCTAATCACATTATTTGAAATTATACGATACATGAAGAGGTCCTATAAATGGGAAACACTTCGTGTATTGAAAAATATAAAGCAATTAATTTATAAAACATGAAAGGGGCCACATATTTGAGAACCAGTTCGTGTAATATAGAAAGAAAGGGTGATGAGTTTAGGGATAATCGAGATTTGTTTATGGTTGCATGAATTTTATCTTCCGAAACTCTAAAAGTACTTGAGTTATTTATGGACATAACATTGATAATAGGGTCCTAATCGAAAGTCGATCACGTGCCAATCTAATACTTTTAAATTAAAAGTATAATAACCTTAGAAAGATCTAAAACATGATGTAAATTGTGTTTATATCAATATGTGACGAATGTTTACCTTTGTATGGGACTTCGAAGCAGTTACACTCTCTTACAGCTATTCTGACTAATAATGATGAATACACTAAATAATACATACGAATGTAAGTTTGATTATTTGCTTGTTACCTCTGATGTTGATTATTTGCTTGTTACCTCTATGTTACAAACATTGTTATTTAACTGAATATGCACAGATGTATGATCAGCATTCTTGGAACATACCTGTTTTACAACTACTCTAACTACTATATTATAACTGATTGTCATGAAATTATATATACAAGTTCTTCATGATCTTGATCATTAACAGCTTATTGACGGCTACTAAAAGGCCAGACCTCCCTACTTAAAAGAAAGGGTATGGTGCTTAAACCCACCACGCTATTCTAATTCGGGTTAGCATTTAAGGTGTTTAAGGTGACAGTGTTAGATTCTTTAACGATAACTAACAAATGTTGATGGTAACGGCCACTGCCTTATTTCACTGAGGCGCGGGCATTTTTGCAAATTTGGCAAATTCTCAGTCTGAAGTCCATAAGTACTTACTGGACTTCAGACTGAGATTTTTTTTGAGAATCGGAAGAAAAGTAGCTCAATACTTCATAGCCTAACCGAATCGAACTGGTTATGCTATGAATGCTGTTCGACGGCCTCTGTAGCGCAGTGGTATGCGCGGTTCGATTCCCGGTGGGGCAGATTAAGATTTTTCTTAATTTGTCTTGGCTGGTGGGAGGCTTTCGCCGTTGCATCATCACTTAACATCAGGTGTGATAGCAGTCAAGAGCCAACTTGTAGTAGATAAAAAAAATTTAGTTAAATTTGTACACCATGACTAGCATGCTTTCCTAAAAAACATAGCATTACTATTATACTATACTATACTAGCATTATTAAAAGTTAGAATGTGTAAAGTGATCAAGCCAACTTTCAAAATGGAAATTCTTTGAGTATATGTACCGGTAGCAAAAATAACTGTTCAAATTGTGTTCGCGATGTACGGGTACGAGCGATATTCAGTCAAAGGGTATAAAGTTAAATGTAATCGTTTTATTAAAAGCTTGTACTACTAGCTCTTGCTTAAAACAGTTTATCTACTTTTCAAAGTCTCTTTGGTTTCCGCATATTGGAGCTGTAAATGCCGATCATTATTATTAAAATCATTAACAATGAGTGAAGATTACACGATTGCAACATTATCAACCCGCATTAGGTTGACGTGTCAGGTCTAAGTTATGTCCTCACCTTTAAGGCTTCACTCAGTATGACGCAGAGGTGAAGCGAAACGTCGTGTCTTGGTTTTAGCCTTCAGCAAAATCTATATTATCCCATCACTAACGTACAAAGTTGTAGTAAAGAAAGATTGTATCAATGGCTGCCTTCTATAAATGAATAACATAACTTTTACCTCAATGATTTGAAAATAGATATGAAAATTTTTATTTGTAGTAGACGATTGACATTGATGCGTTGCTTCCAGTCTGCGTTAAGCCTAAACATGGAAGCCTGGCCCTGTAGTGGGTCAGTAGGTTTATAATAATGATGATGCTTATTACTGTTCCTCATGACGATAACCTCGTGAAAGCCGAAAAGGAAAAAGTATCAAAGTACTTGGACCTTGCTCACGAGATTACCGCCATGTGGAATGTTGAGTCAACTATTATTGTTCCGATAGTCGTTTCAGTCCATGGTCTTTTTGCGAAAAGCTTCGATCAACACCTTAAGAAGCCTTCGCTTAATTATTGGATCAAGGGTCGGATACAGAGGGCAGTAGTCCTTGAAACGGCGCGTATTGTAAGGAGGTTCCTCACTCTGGAGCCCTGACCACCGGTTGCTTGGACCCGCAAAGGCCCCGCAAACGGAGGAGAAGATTTTTTTATAAATTTTTAATAGTGTTTTTATATATATTTTTGTATTACTTATAACATTGTTAAAAATTTTAAAAAAATATGTAAATAAAGATAAATGAGAGAAAAAAAAATGATGCTTGTACAACAACTTACATTGTATATAATAAGTTAATTAATTTTATGCTAGCATTAATGTCATAATCATAATCATATCATGATCATAATCATTTATTCATAAGAAAGTAGGTACATAATATGATGGATATTCTTAAATCTAATTCCCCTATACAATCTACCAATTATGGTGTATGAATATTATATATCAAATAAATTTTACAATTGTCCATATAAAATAAAATAAATATTATGTCTGATTAAAATTACCACAACTATGTCAAAAATTAATACAATGTCATAAAATAAAAGAAAGTCATTAAAAATTGGTCATTAAAAATGAGTTGATATATGTACATAAAAATAATACCTATACTATTTTTTATTAATATTAATATTGGTTATTCCGGAAACCTTATTTCAGTTTATCATTCAGATAGTCCTTAACACTATAATACATCTTGCTAAGGAGCATGTTAAACAATGCTTTTTTAAAACTGTTCAATGGTAAGTTACTAAGGTGGTCAGGTAAATGGTTGAAAATTGTGACCGCCATACAATATACATTTTTCTTTGTTACATTGAGCTTCTGCAAAGGTATACACAGCTTATATCGATTTCTAAGGTTTAAGTCTCTTCTCGTATTATAGGTTATAAACTGGTTTGGGTTTCTTTTTACAAACACACTTACTTCAAAAATATATAAGCTAGGTAGAGGTAGTATTTTTAAACTTAAGAATAATGGGCGACAGCTGTGGAACATATCCACACCAACTAGTGCCCTGATACATTTTTTTTGTACTCTAAATGCTCGGACACAATCTACCGAGTTTCCCCATAGTACCAGACCATATCTTAGAATCGAGGATACATAACCATGATATGCCATCAGAGCGGCTTGTGGGGTAGTAGTTTGCTTAAGTCGTTTTAAGATGTAAACAAACTTGTCCAGTCTGCTACAAACCCCCTGAATATGATCTTTCCAATTACAGAATTTGTCAATAGTTACACCAAGAAATACAGTAACACTTTTTATACAGTGGTGGTACAGTTAACACTTTTTATTACAATGTCGTTATAATTAATATTTAAGTCAAGTTCATTATTGTTGTATGTTTGAAAATGGATGTAATTTGTTTTAGTTAAGTTAATCTGTAAGTTATTATCTTTTAGCCAGTTTATTATGTTTGACAAAGTAATATTAGCTTGGTTTTCAATGTCGTGCTTATCAACAATATTTGTCAACATAAGTTAAATTAATTTAAGTGTAGAGAAAATAACAGTTTGAAGTGTATTGCTTCAAATAAGTGATCACGCCTGAAGGAGAGCAGTGATGAGGTCTAAATATGCCTATTCATTCTTGCCTTGAAGATGTTAATGTCATGATGACGAGATGTTATGTTAAGGTTTTGTCTGAAGTCGGCTACGAATTCATACCTGTATACCGCAGTTTTTAAAAGCATTTTATATTTAAAGGAAGCCAACATATTTCGGTTATAGCATCTATAAACGTCTTCTTTATAGCGCAAGTACAAGCGTTAGTGTTAGCTCAGTACATTTATTTCCTGGCTTGTTGTTATTCAAATCTAGATCTTGTACGACAATGGAGAAGAAATTCAAGTGTTGCATACGTATCATATAAATGTTTTGGGAAAAGAGAAAGGCATATGCGAGAAATAAGCTAATAATAATTTTTTCATTGTTCCGTACGATGTTCTGGGTTCCGATCTCAAGAATTGTGAGCTTTTCTTTCGCCTCAGAAATTGAATGGAAACGAGAGCTTAACGAGGTGTCCAATGAACGGGGATGTAAAATCAGCAATCATTTCAGCTCCAGGCTAAGTATTTTTGATGAACATTTCTTAGAAAATGGAAAGGTGTTCAATGGATTATCACACGTTTTTCATCAAAGGTTTAGTTAACAATTTGTCAAGGCTTTTTCAATTACTTAGTTAAAATAATATGACAAAAATACCTGAAAACGTTGCTGTATTCTTGAGATAATTACAACAAAACAATGTACGATTGTTCCCATTCAATAGTACTAAAAAGGCCGTAAGAGCATATCTATATTTTAAGAATAGTCTAGTACCTTCCACTCTATCTTCTAAAAAATATCCACATGCTTTTAAAATTTTTGTTGAATCGAAGAGAACTTTCTCTCGCGGACATGTTCGCGGGTGGTCGCTAGAATATTCCAAAAATATGTTCTTAAAAGGGTAGAACAGTGTTTTCGCTTGTAGCATCTGTAAATGACTAGTTTAAAGTGCAAGCGTCAGGGAGCTAAGTGTTTGCTTTGTGCATTTACTTGCCAGCGTGTTGTTATGCAAATCCGAAATCCTTGGGCGACAATGAAGAAAGAATTTAAAGAATTTTCGTGTCTTTATTTTAAGCTTGGAATTACTTTATTTAAGTACGTCTGAGTAAATATTTAATCTGTGATTCTTTATTATCGCAAGCTTTTATTTTACTAAACTTACCCGGCTTTGTTGATATAGGACTATTTATATGTACCTAACTAAGATTTTTCTTGAATAACTTTCTTATGTTCGATTGGACATCGTGCATTTGCATGTTTTCGAGGAAAGTGCTACAATGTACCATACATTGTAGCACTTTCCTCGAAAATGAATGAATGACTATGAAGATGGTCTGATGAAGAATTCTGAATGAAAGGAACTTTAGTTGCAGAACCCTCTGCCACAAGAGTTAAGGAACTTTTAAATTGTGGTAGAATCACTTTGCACTGACAGAATTGAATTTAAAATATGTCAAGCAAAACCTTTAAATGTGAGTCGAGTTCAGTGGTTCTTATTTTCTATAAATGTAGTCTATCCCGAATTCTAGCTGTGGCTAGTTCAAATAGTCCAAAACTCAATGGTTATAGGGAGGTAATGAATGGAAACCATCGACATGAAATGATTAATTTTTGACCACCGAGAAAAAAAGGGGGTGTTCTAACATTAAATCTGTTTGTGTACGTATGTGCTTGTGGCATCATAGTTTCCAAACGAAAGGACTAATTACGGTGCAATTTTTGGTTGCAAATTGTAACTTGATCGAGATTGTTCATAGCGATGGTTCTTTTAAGATGAAAATTCTATAAGCCAATCTAAAGATTATAATTGTAAAAAATTCTGACGTAAAATTTTATCTAAATTCGTGAATATTTTAAACACTCTTAATATCAATTTATTGGAACGAAGGTAGCTTATTATTTATAAGTACTATTGAAGCATTAAGCGTTACATCTTATTAGGCATTACCTTAGGATGTGCCTACTTTAAACTTTATTTACAAATCTTTTCAAAAAGATCGGCTCAGTAACATGTTCTTGTATAGACCAAGAAAAGCCGTTCCGAGGAAAAGCTAATTTTATAAGTTAGGTAACGTGCGAACGTCAACCGCAGTAACAATAACCTTTTATTGGCCGTTTACTCCTCGTTTGAACACTCCGCATTTTTAATAAAAACGAGATATAGTTTTTCCGAGACCAGCAATGGAAGCGTCTTGGTATTTTTCAATTTTAGAAAATTAAATAACTCTAAACAATTGCTGACGAGGGGGCTCGTAAAAGGTTTATGTTTCGAATTATTTCTCGAGAAAAAGGCCGCTCGTCCATTTTCAGGACGTAACTAATTGTTTTTTTTGTAGGATACCTTACGGATTTCTTTGCTTAGAGATCATAAAACATTTTTTTTTATAAACTTCAATGGTAAAAAACTTCTTCGTTGGTTAATCTATGTCAGTATGTGGCTTTGGGTCACTGATGATGAAGTGGAAGAGTGTATTGGGCTACTTCTCCTCCAAATTCTTAAATAATTCTAAGCCCGGAGTTAGGAAGTATATGACGTTGCACATTCCCGTGAGCATTTTAATTTTTTGTCATTTATATATGTCAGTGGTCGTTATAAACGTAAGCAATATCACTAATTGCCCACCAACTCGAATAGTAACAGCGAGGTGTCTCCAAGTTCTATAATGTATAATAATATAAATAAATATAAAATAAATAATAATAAAATAAATATAAAATATATCATACTTGTATTGGGCCATTAAAATCAACTAATAATTATATATTAGAGTAGTCTCAATCATTCAAAAAAATATTTTGCATTTCATTTATATTTCCACATTGTGTATTAAATATCTACTTGACTCTTACCGAGTTTTCTTTTACAGAGGAAAATCACTTGAGCAAATAAGAAAAAAATAATTTTCACAGCAAAACTTGAAATTCTTGCCGTTTTAAATTTTAAAACCCAAATTGCGTCATGCAGAGCTTCTGTAATAAGGTTTAGCGTGTCTGCTTTAGATTAAAGTGTATAAAAATTCGCTAAATTTCAGGTATTTGTTGTGTATATTATGATGTTATGTATCTTCTACGATTAAACTTTCCGCTTTTTTATTTGATTGTGATAAACTTCGTCTGTCATAAAAATAAATATACGGAAAATATTCAGAAGAAGGCCACCCTTACAGAAGTGTAAAAAAATGTTGCTATTCTTAGACATTCCTAATATACACAAAGAAATTTTTAAAATGGATCGAGAAGTTACGCTAGAAATTGGTAATATGAACTCTGTCTATAAAGTTTTTGTATGCTAGATGTTATGTTTATGTATATGAAACATTACAGATTTATTAAGTTACCAAGTATCTACCCAGTACCTGTAAGAAGGATTAACTTAATCGTGATATAAAGGGACAAACATGCCATATTCTGTGTTCTATTGTAAGCCACTGCAGGGGTGTAAAACGGCCCATAAACTTCATATAACAATAAAAATAAATTAGATAAAAGCTCGCAATGAAACTTTGGCCGTTACTCTGCCGGTGTAAAACAAGAAATTTCACGAAATTGTCCGATTTAATTAATACAAATACTCGTAGAAAATCGTCTGAGCTCATTACCTTAAAACTACTTGCTTGTACAACGTAGCGCAGTTGCTTCGTGGCTAATCCTTTTAGCTCGTACGAGGATAAATAATCTTAACGCAAATCTTAATTAAACACGTTACATTAACTTATTTGTTTAGCGCAATTCTTTATTTGACAGCAGGAAGTAAAGTTCGGCTGGTGGGAGACTTTGGCCGTGGCTAGTCACTACCCTGCCGACAAAGACGTACCGCCAAGCGATTTAACTTTCCGGTACGATATCGTGCAGAAACCGAAAGGGATGTACATTTTGTACATTTTAATCCCACTCTTAACCTGCTTCTATCTCAGGTGTGATTGCAATTGATTTCCATATCTGTAAAATGTTTGTGTGATAAGAATGTATATGATAAGTGTTTACCTATAAAGAATTATTTATGTTTTTAATAGACAGTTATCTTAGTACCCATGGCACAAGCTACGCTTACAAAAGGGTTAGATAGCGATATTATCCAATACTATTTATTTATTTAATTAACTCTTATAACATCTTTGCATTGATTTTAAACAGTAGTTCTTAACGTGAACTAGTATTTTTGATTTTATGTATTCTAAGACGTGTCGAAACTGTTATCTGTTAAAAGTCGTTTAATATGAGGTCTATGTTGGTAGAGGCGATATTTTCAATTCTAGCGTTGTAACAAAACGGAAATGACAATTTTTCTTTCGAAAATAGCATTTTTATTTTGTTCACCTATCTCAGCTAGACTTCTTCCGTGCTCTAAACACGTACGATTGTTATTATTCTAGCTTGGGAGAAGCTTATTTTATAATTCAGTCTTAAATCGAATGGATAATATTATATTTTTAAAAGTATGGCTCGTATTCCAAATTTACTTATTTATCATTGATGTTTATCAAATAATACGGTATAATTTTATTTAAAGATAAAAGATTTGTATAATGGGAACTCTGTATCTATCTGTATGAAATTTACAAAATCTTAATAACAAAGAAAAATAAATTAAGTGTACCTCCTGTACAACTCTACCTATGCCGCTAATGTACTCGTATACCGGACTATGGAAAGCGGAAGTGAAATGCAGTTTGATTCATACTTTTGTTTTTATACATCTCGAAAGTAAGATGCACTATTAAAAGTAAAAAAAACATGCACACACACACACATACGCACACATGCACACATAAAAACCTTAGTACCCGTTCATATTTTTAAAATTATTTTAGAAGTAAGATTATTTATTTCATGTTGTGTAGTAATTAATACTGTACACTTACTGGGATGGCTCCAATCACTGTATACATAATGTAAACAATATTTTATGAAATAAATATTTTTGTATTTTTTGTATTTTGTACTATTGTAAAAATTTACGAGTACGATACAGTTACAAGGATTAGGTACATGTGTGCCTAGTGTAAGATTTTACCGCGTCGATATTGAGAGCAGTAAACGCAAATCTTATATTCAATTGCAATAGCGCCATCTAGTTATAGTGAGAGTAAATGTTTTTTTTTTCTATGTAATAGTAAGTTTTTAGTATCATAGTAAGTACATAGTATCACCCTATAGACCATCTGTAAACACCCTATTGCCTGAATTAATG
Organism: Mycalesis mineus; assembly: GCA_034621355.1. Taxonomy (NCBI): domain Eukaryota; kingdom Metazoa; phylum Arthropoda; class Insecta; order Lepidoptera; family Nymphalidae; genus Mycalesis; species Mycalesis mineus. The sequence continues at coordinate 9,201 of JAXAVZ010000167.1, read as the reverse complement.
TATTAAGATTCATATCTATTTTATGGTGTGAATTTAACTACCGTATTCGTTCAGTGGTTAGCCCATAAGATTTCATATCACTAGTTCCTGGGTTCAAACCTTGGTCGGTCTATGAAATATTGAGCTTTTCTTTTTTCCGGGAAATTAAAAAATGCTCAGCTTAGGGTTATAAAATGAAGGTGATCCTTACGCTTTGGAGAGTACATTAAATCGTCGGCCCTAGTCATTATTGGTAACACCTGATAGTGGTCCGCAAGCGCACATTAGAGCGGCGTGGTGAGTCTAAGCTCCATGTGACTTCGCTTGATGTGTGTTTAATAAAAAGAGGGTGGGTGGGTCGTTAAACAGTGATAGTGGTAATAGTAATGATGATAGTATTACCTAAAGACTTTGTTAAATTTTATATTTAAACCAATAATAGAAACAGAAGAGTGAAATACAAAGTTGTAGCAAATAGTCAGCTATAATACATTTAATGTGATGGGGCTGTTTTGATCTTTGATTGAGCCATTAAGCTGATTGCCGTACTTTAAGAAATTCAGTACTAAAAGTTGGCAAAGTGTTTTAATTAACGTCTTAACTCGTTGCCGGCAAGGGAAATAGTATGAAGTTTACGAATTAACTAAAATATCCGCCTCGAAGCCGGCTATAATTTATGCGTCTTGTAATGTAAAGTTAGGAGAGTTTGTAGCGTAAATATTTAATTTAACATTTTATTTTATTTTAGATTGTAAGGATTATTTTTAAATTGAAAATTAAACTCAATGCACAATGTTATATTGGCACAACAGTCTTGATATGAATGTATAGCAATAGAATTTATTTAAAATCTAAATTATACAAAAATAATATTATAGCGTTTAGTTTTTTAATTTATTTGTTTGTTGATTAAACTTTCACTACAAAAACAATAAGTGTAGAAAAGTCAAAATAAATGTATTAAGCCAAAGTTAAAATTTCTCAATGACAAGTATGCTTGCAAGGAAATAAGTAGACGGCTTTCAACCTCGGTACATACAATAATTTGTAAGTTAGACTTAATTTATTTTGTAAGAAAAGTTGAAGTTAAAAGAGCATTTGCTAAGTTTTTTGTCGGCTCTTTTAAGTGAGGTCCGGTGGTTGTGCTCTACAAACAAACGTACTTGACTTGTCAACCGTGTATGTAAATGATGCGTATCATTACATAGTATCAAACAAAGTTGTTTTTTATGTTTGTCCGGATGTAGGAAGGTTTATGTGTATAATACATGCACAATGTAGTAAATGATAGTTTAAGGGGTTTCTGATGTGATGTCGTAAATTACCGGATTTTTTGTGCTTACATTGCAAACGCTGGCTAAACCCTAGGAGATATATCAAAATAATGTTCTACAGTATTACACAACAAACATCTCTTAGGAATAACCCAAAATAACCATTTATTATCGAACTACGCTAAATACGAAGCGATTTTAAGCAACACTGTATTAATCCTTATCCAATTGAGTATCTTAAATACTTTGTGCACTCAATATAGATCACTATTGCCCTTTACAGCATGTAATTTAAGTGAATATTTTCCAAGATATGTAAGATTCAAAAGGCAGGGACGAGCGTTTGGCGGTTGCACGGGGCGTGCGTGCACCTCCTTTGGTATATACCAGCATTACACCCCTGCGAAGCTGGGGCGGGCCGCTAGTTTAAAATAAACGGATTTAAAATTGGATTTTGCATACACCTAGTCAGAGGTGTAGTCCGGTCAATTTAGACATTCGAAGTTACATAAAGTCCCAACAAGCTGAATATCTCTGATGTTGTTCAAAACATAATTACAAACAATGTCTAGAAGTTCCCCATCATTCCCCTGTAAGGAAAAAAATTTAATTCAAGGTCAAAGGTCAAAAAATGAGTTTTTCGCGATTTTCAGCAAAACGGTAAGTTTTATCATAAAAGTAACTCAGACAAAAATTGTAGATCATAAAATTATCTATAAAAAATGTATCAATACTTTTTTTCTTACGAGCCACCGTTTCCGAGATATAACGATTCTAAAAGTTACTTCCTTGTTTATAATTATGTTTTGAACAACTTCACAAAAATTCAGCTTATTGGGACTTTATGTAACTTCACTCTCATTTTTTGGTCTAAATTGACCGGACTAGTGTAGATCGGAGATGAGAACAAAGAGTATAGCTTTCACCTAGAAAAATCTTTATACGCCACAGGCTAGTAAAAAAAAATAATTAAGAGAGGCCCACTCCCCAGTATCCCTAATTCAAATTAAATAAACAGTGTGTTAATCCAAAAAGGGGTACTAAATTACGTAATATGAGACCATTGTTTCTGAAATACCACCTCAAATCCCTGACAGGGGTAAATTGTACACATTTTATGACATTAAGCTACACATTATGATAAGCCTGTATACATTCGTGACAGGAATGTAATATTGTATAATATTACCGGCGTACGATCAAATTTAATACCGCACCGTATAATAATATCATATGTCGTGTATGTGATGTCTGTCAGGATAACACATCACGAATATCCCATGGTGAAATTCGAGATATATCGAGACTGTCTATTCTATAATAATTTATAGCGGATCCGGCTTTTACAATCAACAGAAATTGCAGAATTGAGTAAGATTACTGAATTCAGATAGGATTTATACTCCATCCATTTGCTCGTGTAATGTTAGAGGGATTTGAATACTAAAACATTTCCTAAAGCTTTTCATTTTGGTTTATTAATTCTGATTATACAGAGAACATTTGAACGTCTAACTATAAAAGCAATTCATTTTTAGAGTTGTACGCTCAAAGAGTAAAAACGAGATCCTCTTACTAAGACTCCACTGTTTGTTTGTATATATGTCAACTGATTGAGAGTGTAGCTCACTGAATCACATGAACTGTAATAGCTAGAAACTTTTACAGATGATGTTTGTCTGTAATAAAATTTTTAAAAATTATTATTATAAAAACAAAAAACCCGACTGCATAGAAGTTATGAACTGAAAAGAAAAACCGTTTTTTGTTTTTATAATAATAATTTTATTTGAGACTTTTTGTTTTAGTTTATGGTATAGAAATGACACGTTCAGTCGTTTAGGCTGTAGCGCGTGCCGAAGAAATGGGTATACATACATACGCTCGAAAAACATAACCCTCCTTCTGACGCAGTCGGGTAAAAAGGTCTTATACAATAAACATATTTTTGTTTTTCGTTTTATGATCGACTTTAATAACGGTAACAGATATACGCTTGAAATATATGGATGGGAACCTTCTTGCGCAATTCCGACTCGCACTTGGCCGGATATTTTACATTTCTAAATATTTCTAGATGGAATACGGCTTAAATAAAAAGTGGTTTAAGGTAAAATAACACCACTCCAGCTTGTTATAGAATATACCGGGTTTTAATTATGAGTTTTGAGAATTAAAGCGAACTTAAATGAAACGTATGGCACATTGCAGTCGGACTGTCGGACATTATAAATTAGTCGCAAATGAAGCGCAGTATGGGGGTGGTTATAAATGTACCACATTGCTTTCTATCTAAATCGTTAACCATCGTAATTGAATATTTAAGTATTACTCGTGGCCGCCCGCGACGTAGTCCTTGTGAAAATTGACGTATATTTAAAGCCCCATTTCATCCCTTTAAGTTTTTAACCCCCGTCGCAAAAACGACGGGGTGTTATAAGTTTGACGTGTCTGTTTAAGCGTAATTATACAATAGTATAATTACGCTTAAAGCGTCAATAACTGTCTTGGTAGTCCATTGGTTAGAATACAGAAGAAGGTTTAGATATTGGTATTATATTGCGTTAATTTTTGATAAAAAATAAAGAGTTCTATTTTACACACTCATTTCATTTGTATTGTTCTCAATGACTTTTTAATACAAGATGGAAGCGGTTTCGTGAAACAATAAATTGTACGTGACAAAATATTACACCTTCTTGAGTCAATTTTCTATATGCTGAAATTTCTTTTGAGGCATCTTAACCGGAAACCTCAAAATCTTATTAACATCAGACTAGTATGTTGTTTTATAAAATTATTTACACATGAGAGAACCGATGTCGGTACTATAAAATACGGTGTTAGGTGGTTTAATTGATAGCAGTTAACTAAAATCAGCTTAAAATTATAAATATTTTTAAGAATTTTCTCCACGTTTTCGCTAGGCGTAGTTTGCGAAAGACATTAGAGAATAATAATATTGAAAAACTGACTAGAAGAAGTAAGAAGCGATAGAGTATTGGCAGGCAAAAATTAAACCAATAAAACAACAAACAACAAGTAACAAACAAAAAACAACAATTCTAAATTTAACGACAATATCAACTCGAAACTTCCAATTTGCTATTTATGAGCCTTTTAGATTCCGTTCAGGTTTACAAGAAAAAAGTAATTAACGTTGTTTCCTGCCGCGGCATTAAATGAATTCAATTGTTGGAAAGAACATCCTTTATAAATTGCGATGTTCAACTTAAAGGTAAATTTTATTAAGGAATTACAAAGAACAATTTAAAAGAAATTGCATTTAATTTAGCTCGTTTAAAATATTGAGGTATTTAGAGGTTGTTTCTTTTTTAGTCTATACTGTGCTGTGCGCCACGGTTTTGTCCGCGTAATTCAGTTTACTATCAGGAACAAGTGTACCTATGTCACTCCTGATGAATTTGGCTAAGAAAAAGATTATTTAACAGCGTTTTAGATTTGCCTAAATAAACCGACAGCAATTTTTAAAATTGATTTTTTGATATAAGTACCGTACAATAACATATACTTTATATGTCTTTAGCGAAATGTTGTTTTGTTTTGAAAATACTAACAATCACATCAATTTAATTTATTTCTATACATTAGATTAGGCTAGTAGTTAGATGATAATATAAGTGACAACGTCGCTGATGAGAAGCATGATATTAACTAGAAAGATATATTAAGTTTTAAAACCTATATCAGTACACACGTAATTCAAATTTCGTAGGCATTTGAATACCGCTACCATAGTCTATATTTCTTTATACTATGTCTAACCTTAGACAAATGTAGAGGAAAGTTTGAAAGAAAAGAGAAAAGGAACAATTTCACAATTATGCTATGATGACATTTAATCACCTTTCATCAAAACACTGTCAAAATTGTTATTGTTACTGTCTTATTTGACGCACAAAGAGTGCACCCTAATAATGACTCACTGAGACTGAGATCAAAACAAAATATGAATTTGTTAACACGTTAAGTAGGTTGAAACAAACCGGGGTCCGTTTTTGCACTACTTTTTGCTTTCGGCCATCCGTCCATCATTCTGTCATCGAGGCACAACTTTCACACATTTGATGCGCACTGGAAAAACAGGCGCGAAGTTTTGCGGCCTGCGATACGAACGATGTTTTAATTACAGCGCCCGAAAATTACAGTGGCGTTTTTAGAGGCTTTGCTGAAAAATAGTTTTGGGTTTTATTACATAATGATTACGCTGGTAATTTAAAAATGTATTTATTACTTACTCTCCAAATTACTTTGCAATATTAGGTATTATTGTGATTTTTTGGTTTTATTATGGCTTATTTTGATTATTTTTATTTACTTTAAATGACGATCAAAACGATGTTTACTGAGTACAGTAGTTTGATTGTTTCTATGTACAAAATAATATTTTAAACGCTGGCGCAAATTCTTCCTTTGAGGACGCAATATAAAATGCCAGTTCCAAATGGAATCCAAAATAATTTTTTCGTTACTTTTTTGTCAACCCGTCAAACCTTCTGTGGTGGATGCAAAATTTTCACACATTTGATATGTACAGGAAAAACATACGCAATGTTGAGCTTGAATATAAAAACGTTAGTCGCCGGACGCCAAATATGAATGCACGGCTTTTTGCTTTCGTCAATCATTCTGTCATTGGGGTCAGTAGGAATTCGATACTACTCGAAAAAACCGACGAGTGCAAACCGGCCTCGACCACCGACGTTTTCGTACAGATTTGAGAATAATTGAGGAGCTGAACTTCAATTTATATCAACTGTATAAATAAGGTTTTTATGTCCTCTGGAAAATAACTACTGTACGGTTTCCGGATTTGTCTTTATTTGTACTGTAGAACTTTAGTTCGAAAATATTATTAAGTTTGGTTTACTTCAACTATGTTTATAACGATTTTAAGATTTCAATTTAATAAGAAGTAGGTAAGTAATTATAAGGATTTTATTACTTTTGCAAGTGTCGATGAAATAGAAACCCCACGATTAAAATAAACCCATGCGCTCTGGACTACTCGTAACTATACGAGTATATATCTGCTTCTCTAACCCATTCTAAGTCCACTAATTGGAGATTATATTTAATAAATACGGCACATATTATTTAAAAAAAGATAAACGTTTGATTTTGATAGTCGGATGGCGCAGTGGGTAATAGCTTTGGGTTCGATTCCCACATCAAATATTTGTGTGAGGAGCATGGATGTTTTTGTCAACACTCAGATACTGGTGTTTATGTAAAATAATTATATGTGATAATATTCATTACTTATCTTAGTACCCATAACACAAGCTACGCTTACTTTGGGGCTAGACAGCGATGTGTGTATTGTCCTGTAATTTCTTTTTATAACTTCCTTATTTAATTTAAATCTCAACTTGATTGCTTTAAGCATACCTGAGAAAGACTGTGTGTATTAAGGAGGTCGCATATCAGCATAAAGCTCTCTCCACTGTTTTGTGTTTTCAAACCGCCTGCATTCATATTTAGAGCGTTGTGTTACTTCGCAACAGTTTGCGCCTGCGAGAGACAGATTATTACGCCAAACGTCAATCCAGTAGATTCAAAACTGAACTCCCGCCTTTTTCAATTCTTTTATTTACATACTTTGTAATCCCTTCTTTATTTTAGCAAAATGATCATTTGTAATTGTTTCACGTGCCTAATATAGAGTCATTATCATTATCGTTATCAGCCTATTAACGGCCCACTACAGGGCCAGGACTTCCTCCTTATAGCAGAGGGGATACGGAGCGTACACCCACCACGATGCTCCAATGTGGGTTGGCGGGCTATAATATAGAGTATATAATGCCAAAAAGAAACCCCTTATAAGGCCAGAGCTGCGTAGACGCGAAGCGATCCGTCGCATTTTGATTTGTGCCAAGCAAGTCATCTTTTTTTGTGCATCACTAAAATACAAAGTTGTATTATACAAATATGAAATCTAGCGTCGACTCGCGTCGTTCCATGGCATATTTGTATAACTGTGTACCTTGAATGTACCGTGAAATGTACGTGAAAGTGCATCCGGCGGTCCCTTGCGCCTTGACATGTTAATATTTTAAATATTATATTATATGTTATACTATATTTGATACTTTCAGTCTGAGTTGAGCTTATTGGGTCTTCAGGTGTCGTAACAAACAAAGAAGAACAGAACATACGAGTAATCTTTTTCCTCTTTATATAGAGAAACTTAAAATGCTCAGTTAATTCTCTCTGCCAAACGTAAAACCGAATAACGTAACTTTCCATATACATAATAAAAACATTCGTGTAATACAGACCTCAAGCGCAAACGGCAATATTATATTACAGCTAAGAGGCAAGTGGAGTTTACGCCGCGTTATCACGGGCTGGCATCGCGGTTATGGCATTATTAAAGTAGACCGTACGTATCCACCGACGCTGAAAAATACGTGACCGATTTACACAATTTTTTGCCGCTGAAGAATAGCTTTCCACAAATTTAAGGTCGGCACTGAAGGTCGTGAATAAATTATGTTAATGAACGGTTTGGCAGCGCATCCGAAAGTTGATTTGGGTTTGAGTTGTGCTAATTTTGACAACTTGAGTATAGGACAGTTATTTACACTAATATTTATATTACTAGTCGACGCAGACAGTTTCACCCGCGTAGTCACGTTCCCGTTAGAATATCAGGATGCAATATTTATATCACTCATGAGTCTGCCTGTAATATACAAAAATATTTTTTAAAATCCGACTGGTACTTTTAGAGATTAGTGGGAACAAACGGACAAACAATATTTTAAATATTGATTTTTAACCGACGAAAAAAAACGGAGGAGGTTCTCAATTCGACACGTATATTTTTTTTTATTTTTTTTTTTATGTATAACCACGCATAACTTTTTACAGAGTTGTCCGATTTTGATAATTCTTTTTTTATTAGAAAGGGCACATGTTAGGGTCTGATAATGATATCCTGGGGAAATTAAAGGAACTCTTCAAATATCTGAGGCATGCATACAGCGATTTCGGTTTTTGTCTCGGTATCGGTAGCTTTATGGCTACTAGTGTCATATAATGTACTAAGAGAGTATAGTACGAGTACGTTACGTGGCGATAAATCACTAAAAAGTAAGAAATAAAATTTTTTAACAAAAAATAGAACCGACTCAAAACGGACTAAAAAGTAAAAAATAACTGTGTCATTTAGTTGCTATAATTTACTTAAGCATATCTAGGAGTCGGTGCCAGCCAAGGTTTCTACTTTAAGGACGTTGCCTAGAACCCACAAACTGCATTACTACGTAAAATAAATGTTCCTTGATCTTGGGTGGCACCGACTTCATAGATATGCTTAAGTAATTTAAAGCAACTAAATGACACAGTTATTTTTTACTTTATAGTCCGTTTTGAGTCGGTTCTATTTTTTGTTAAAATTTTTTATTGAGTGTAAGTGTCGTATATCCTTACTAATATTATGAAGGCGAAAGTTTGTATATGTGGATGGATGGCTATTTGTTACTTTTTCACGCAAAAACTACCGACTGGATTTTAATGAAACTTCACAATAATATATGTCGGCGGAGTAGTATCATGACAGCTACTCGGCCAAGTTCGGTGGTGATGGGGATGACCGATCGATGCCAATATAAGGCAGCGGTCTGGAGAGACTAGGCTGATTCTCTTCGTGGCGTTCACTGCGACCACATCTCTCAGTCGTAACTCAGATCATGCCAGATTTATTAATCATTATTATTGATAGCTCAATTAGTTAATATTTTATTGAATTGGTTATTATTGGTCATCGTTGTGATTATTCCTTAGTTAATTTGTCGGATTATTGATCATTGATTGATTGGTTGTTGTGGCAAACAGACATCCCTAGGTTTGGATGTTCAGGGAGAATAACTTGAACAGAGGGGGTGAGTGTTGACGGCCGTCACTAAGAGATCTCTTT
>JAXAVZ010000161.1:0-24210 GCA_034621355.1 Mycalesis mineus | reverse complement strand
AATTATGCACCTGGCATTATCTTTCTTAAACACCGAACCACGACGACCTCCGTGGCGCAGTGGTATGCGCGGTGGATTTATAACACGGAGGTCCTAGGTTCGATTCCCGGCGGGGTAGATTGAGACTTTTCTTAATTTGTCTTGGTGTGGCTGGTGGGAGGCTTTCGCCGTGGCTAGTTACCACTCTACCGACAAAGACGTACCGCTAAGCGATTTAGCGTTCCGGTACGATGTCGTGTAGAAACCGATAGGGGTGTGGATTTTCATCCTACTCCTAACAAGTTAGCAAGCTTCCATGTTAGATTGCATCATCACTTACCATCAGGTGTGATAGCAGTCAAGGGCCAACTTGTAGTTAATAATAAAAAAAAGCCACAAACTCATGCTTTTTGCATGAACATTTCCAGTTGTGAGAGACTACCTGGGTCTTGGGACCTCAAAGTATATTGGTTCGTGAAACTATGCGTGTTTTGATGATGATGATACTGTATGCTTACCTATCATAACACCTGTCAAAGTGTAAAAAGGTACAACGCATCCCATATTTAAAAGTATTGGAAAGAGGATATTTCCGACCAAACTGCCTATTCGACCCACCGTCATAACCATTGCCACTGAAAGAGTTCTGAAAATGAAAATTGCGAATGTTAATAACAAAAATTAGAAACAGCTGTTTTGAAATTAATAATTGACTAACCAAACGGAATGTCCGCCTTATTGTTAATGGAAACTATTAACTATATAAAGGGCAAGAAGTGCAAGGAATACACCCAATAAAGTGCCGACATCAACCTGAGACGACAAGCCGACAAACATGTGCCGCTAATTACACCAGCATGTAATGTCCTTCATACCGGTTAGTAGTAGTAGTAGAATTATTACTAACTAGATTAATAACTGTAAGTCATTTACGGGTTACACAAAACAGTCAGGACGAAACGCTAAAAAATATTATGTATAATTTACATTACTTTGTAAATTAAGATGGTACGAAGTACGTATTAGAAACGAAATATTGTTATATATTATTAACAGACCATAAAAAGAATTGGTTTCATATTTTCATTATGTGTTTAAAGAATTGATAAATTAAGAGGTTAAACAAAAAATTAAAGTAACAGTCATATTTTCATCCCAAACCGATTTTTTGTAGTCCACTGGTTGGTATATAAAAGACAATTTAATTATTCAATTTACCTCATGGTGGTTGGGAATAGCTCCACCACCAATGCTTGGTTGAGACTCTTCGCCATTTGGGCGATGGATACATCAAAGGAGAATAGGGCCACGACTCCAATCCTCGAGCTAGCCCATCTCAGTCCAAGAGTAGCTCCCACAGTTATCAAGGAACAGGCTATGTACAGATTCTTCTTCCCGACTTTACCTACTAACACGCTGGTGATGATATACGGTGCTATACATATGGAGCCTAGTATGACGGTATTTATGTATGTTTCTCTTCCACTGACTGTCTAAAAAGTAAAAACTTGATTTAATTTGTCTTTATAAAACAGTTACAATAATTATTATTAAAAATAAATATAAAGATGGAATAAGCCTGGAATTATTAGTTTTTGTTTCGGGAACAATTAATTGAAATACCCGGTCAACGCGTTACTGCTATTTAAAACAGAAAAGAACAATACATAATTATAATTTTAATACGTTTTTCAACAATTTTATTATTATTATTACTGGCACCCAATATTTAGACCCTTCAGGCCTTATCTAGATTCTTCACTCACCAGTATCTCACTACAAATTAATAACCGAAAAGTTGACCATTGGACTTAAGAGACAATTCTAAAAAAAAGTACTCTAGATATTCCCACGGGAATGGGAACTATAGGGGTAAAAACCAGACCTCAGCATGTCGATTCTTAACGAAATTTGACAGTGCCAGACGACGTCGTCTATATCTCTTGTTTAACACGATACCATATTATGTAGAGAGATTTAGAGACTAAGTCGACACTCACAATGACAAGTTTCATGATGTAAATAAATAAATAAATAGAGATCATGACGTAACTTACAGGTACACAAACTTCGTTAACTGTAACATTTAAGCTCCTAGTGCTCAAGTCATTTGTATAGGAATCAATCATGACGCACAAATCCTGATTGTCATCACTGTTGTAATGTTCCACGATTGTGGACAACTGAGGGAACCATAGCCTTATGACGTTGTATCTGAAATTAAGGTTTATACATAAAATTTATCAAAAACTTTGCCAATAAATAAATACATTATACCTATAATGGTTTTGTGGACACCACAATGCAAGTTAATTTTTTTGGTAACACACAAATACCGCGGCACATTAGCATAACTGAGTGAGAATATAATAAAGTACCACATGGTCAGCAGGTTAACCTTGGGTACCACCGTTTTAGCCTTGGTTGCTAAGCCGAGCGTCTTTTATTTTCCAATATTCCGAGGCTGTCTGTAATGCGATAGATAGATAAAAAAAATTAAAGTGATGGGAAAAAGTTGCACTTCAATGATTTTCAATCGGCGATATCCATTTTAACTTCATGATAACTCATAATATTTTCATGACAGCTTTGGTGACTAAATGTCATGAAACAATTCTTCACATGATCAGTCTGCGAAACTATGTTTTGTTCAAATGTAAAATGGTTAACGATTTCTGAATTTGCAACATTTATTCGGTACATTAATTTATTATTAATATCTTGCAAGAATATTTTCCAAGTAAAATATTGGCAAGTCGAGAAAGTGTGACTTGCATTGTCAGAAAGTTGTCAGATCTCTTGTCCAAGCTTCTAACTCTATACGCTCTAACACTACCCGTCATCCGTCATCTTACCCATTTAAAAGCTCCTACTGAAAACGAGCATATGTTGACTGTGATACCTTTATTTCATCTGTTTTCTTTGCTTTTTTAATATGTTTATTTTTGTTAGAAAATTTTATTTTTTTGCTGTTATTCTCACCAAATAAACAACATTTTACTTTTTTTCAATCTGCCCCCACGCTCTCTGTTTCTCCATTTATTTCTCTCTCTCACTCTCTCTTTCTTTCGTGTGCTTTTCTTTCTTTCTTTATTTTCTCTCTTTCTACAAACCCTAACTTCACAGCCATTTCACCTAAGTCAAAATAATATGTGACTTAGATATTTCGTTTTATTAACATGGTAGTAAGGTTTTAGAGATTAACGCCCTTAAATAATCTCAAACATTTGAATTTTATTGTTATAGATAAGTAAATACGGTCTAAGTAATGGTGTTAAAAAGTATATAATTTTTTAACAGTTTAATAAAAATAACGTTAAACGATGTTATAAAAGAGAACGATAACCATTTTATGTTATGTTTGAGAAACAGTTAAACGGTGCTGTAAAATAATTCGAAGTAATTACTTAATTAAAAGTTCGTCTGTAGTTGGAACATTATACAAAAGTATTAAATTACTTAATAGACAGAAAATGAAATGTTTCATTTAGTTTGCTTTATTCAAATTCAAATTGCCTCGTCGGTTATTCTGTATTTGTATCATGAAATTGTAGATATGATTCCTGAGTCAGGTAATATAATAATAATATTAATTCTTTTAAAAACCATGATCGTCATCATCATCATCAGCTGGTGGAGGTCCACTGCTGGTCATGGGCCGCCACTGGCCAGCGGCTCCCTGCGACACGTTTGATGTCAGTCAACCTAATGGGGGTCGACCAACACTGCACTTTCCGGTGCAGGGTTGCCATCTAGCACTTTGGGCCCCTAACTAAAAATACTCATTAGCCGTCAATCCCAGTTATTATCTATTTTAGCATCTGATAATGATCGTTATAGTTAAACAAGCCTTAAAGCGGCCAATCCGCATTGGATCAGCTTGGTGGGTGTAAGATTCAGTTCCCCTCTCATATGGAGTTCTTATTTTTTTTTCATGGAGAAATCCATATGGATACCCTGCCGCTACGGGGAGGCGAGGAGGTTATGTCGGAATCGTACCGACTAAAACCCCAAGGGGTTCGCTACTCGTCGCGTGAAAATTGGTTCACAGGCACGAAAAGCCGCTTCCGAGATGCCAGTCTGAGGCAGAGAGCCCAGCTGTGGGAAATTAAAATATAATTATTGTTATATTGACAGTGATGACGAAAACACGAAATAATTGTGAAAAAGGTAAATAGGTAAACAATTAATTAGTATACTACGGAACTGGCAACAAAATATATGTTGCAGGATTCATTCACACATACAGTGTAAGTTTAATTAAATTTTTGTTATAAATATTCTATTTTATCAACTTATAACAATTTTGAAACTTTAGTCGAACCTGTGCCTACGTAATCCTCACCTGAAACATCAAGATAAATAAAAGGAAAAGGGGGAGGAGTCGGGGGCAAAATTGTATGTATTGCGTAACAATACTTACAAGAGCATTGTGAAAAAGTTCATAGTGCAGAAAAGTAACAGATGTAATCCTCGAGGTCTATGGAACATAGGTTTGATATTGTATAGACCTGTCGACAGCATGTGTCCAAAGCTTTTGCTTGACGAAGGTACAGATGACTCTTCTAATTCTTCCTTGTTCTTCTCCTTCCAAACATTTTTATACTGCAAAAAAAATATTTAAGTTGTTAATTATTTTAAATATTTGGTGGTTCAAAATCCCCCTTTTCTTAGGGGTCTTATGAAATACGTTAGCTTAAGCAGACAGCTTACATAATTTATTGTTTTTATTTTTAACTGAATGATATAATCAATCTTTCTTATTTTGCGAACCATATTTTATTATAGGCTTGTTGTGGTAGCCAATTAGCGGGCGTATGAACTAACAGTAAGTAAATAAATTATTAAATCTACAAAGAAAAACAAACATGCAATGTTAACTTGAAAAGCATCTGTTCAAATAAACATTTCACTTTTAAAAGAAATAATTCCCAAAGTAAAAAAACATACTTAAATATTCAATTTAACCTTTAAGAACCCTTCACAAACGTAGTTTACAAATTTTACAGTTTGGAAACTACATTACCATCATTTACCATTCATTTGGTGTATTTTGTAAAGTAATGAACAAAAAAGGCGTTAATTTGTGTAAATTTAATGCCTCGTTGATGTGGTTAGCCTATGTTGCTTCAATTGCCAGGTCCTGGGTTCGAATTCCGGGTCAGGTCGCCGGAACAATTATGAAGTTTTCATTCTCCTGTAAAATGTTCAGTTTATTCCAAGCCTGGTGTCGGGAAGTTGGTAGTGATACATCCCTGTGCTTTAAAGAGCAGGGTAAGCCGTCGATCGCAGTCACTATCGTCAACATTTGAAAGTGATTGTTAATGTTGTTTAATGTAATTTTGACGGCCTCCGTGGCGCAGTGGTATGCGCCGTGTATATATAAGACGGAGATCCTGGGTTCGATTCCTGGCAGGGCAGATTGAGATTTTTCTTAATTTGTCTTGGTCTGGCTGGTGGGAGGCTTTTGCCGTGGCTAGTTAATGCATAGCATGTGCCCAGCGGCAGATCCATAGATCATCACTGACAACACGCACTGATCAAATTTTCATCATTGGGCCGTTATTAAGCTGATAATGATGATATGATGATGTGTCAATATACGCTTATAATACTTCATCGTTATTATTGCGAAACATTTATAAGCTTAATAATTTTTAGTGTAATTCGGTAGTGTCATTTTCAGAGCTGTAATTTGGGTAATAATCTGTGATCGAATAAATGCTTCTCATTTATATAATTCGCACGTATTATCAAATATTTTTTAAGTTACATTATGTTCCAATTTTAGTATTCAATTTTTTATTATTAATTTATCTGTGTTTTAATATAAGTGGAAGTAAATTTAAAACTTAGTAGACAAAGAGCATGTAAATTTAAAATATTTTCATCGACGGCACTGGAAATTGCCCTCCCGATGCCAAGTTTTAGAAAGTTACATGTTATTACACTTAGAATAGTTGTTTCAAGCAATTGTGATAAAATACATATAATGTTGATATTTTGGATATGTAACCAAGAATATTTGTGACGGCCGAGTGGCGCAGTGGGTAGTGAGCCTGCCTCTGCGTCCTATTTCATAGGGTTCGATTCCCACGTCTGGAAAAATGTTTGTGTGATGAGCATGGATATTTTCCAGTGTCTGAGTGTTTATCTATATATTATAAGTATTTATGTAATATATATATATATATGTATATATCGCACCCTCAGTAATATAGAGGCACAATCCAAAAAAGTAGTTTTTTGGGAAATCGCGTTTAAAGATTTCGGATTCCAATATATCAGCTTATTTTTTTAATAAAATTCGTACTATTTGAACTATAAATGTGAAAATCGGCAAATTTGTTATTTGATAGCTACTTTATAAGTAGGCATAAAAATAATAAAAATACTTATAATAGTTTTTAAATTACAAGCTTTTAAAAAAACATTTTTAAGTTAGGCCCATATAGTACTTAAAAACGCAAATGAAATATAGTACCTTTTTAAGTTTCTTCCTGTATATGACTAAAGTGTGTGTAATTATTTAGTTTTAAATATAATTGGTACCGTATTACACTAAAACAAACTGCATTCTTCTGACATTATTTCTATTTTATGAATAAAATAACAATTTAACTGAAAGTAATAATTTGTTTATTATAAGTAATAATTTAATAAAATTTCTCATATTCATTATCCATATAAACATAAAAATTTAAACAGAATCTTCCTTAAAATTCTAGTAATAAAAGTAATACAAATTACATGATAATTTTAATATTAATAATCTTTTAAAATTACGACAACATACTATTATAATAGGAAGCATAGTATGGATCTATCAATTTCTTATTTTCATTAATAAGAGCCTTTGAGATCATTTTTTTAGCAGAACTAAGTTGAAGTGCTTCTAAGTAAGCCTTCTGCATGGTTATTTCCTCAACATTCTTTATTTCTGGGTTTCTCCGCACTTGACCGTTGTGCGTGGATCCCCTGGTGTAGGCTACCGCTAGCTCACTCTAGCCAGCCGAGCTCGCTGCAGCTTAGCAAGCCACCCAGGTCACCGATTGCCTCTTGGAGTGTCGCTTTGGAGTCAGTGTGCTTCACGTTGTTCCGATACTCCTCTACAACTGAGCATAACGTGTATCGGCGTCTTGTCATTCTCTAGACATATCCTGCATAGGGGGATGTCGGTCATACATAGAATTGAGAGGCGTTTGTTTAGTGGACAGTGCCCTATAATCAGTCCTGTGTCCGTTCTAAGCTTTACACGAATTAACTGTGCGAGTTTTTTGATTAATTGTGTGTCGAGACATGGTATTGCCTCTTTGATATGTTTATAGCATGTTGTTTGTGCCCATATTTGTTGTAGGGGTCTTTGTGTAACCAGGTTTTATATTCACTGATAGGTATGGTACTATTCTATAACTTTCAGTGTTGTGTCACGTCGTGCAAGTTCGTCTGCCCTTTCGTTGCCAAAATTGCTGCTGTGTACCCGTTACTTGGTTTACTTTTGATAGTTCCTCAAGTGCGTTGTGACAGTCAAGCAGCAGCTTAGAGGAGGTATTGTGTTTATCTAGAGCTTTAGGTGCTGCTTGGCTGACACTGTGTATAATAATATTGAAGTTTGTTATCTTTATGCTGACCATTGCCTTGGCCGCAATTGTAATACTAACGCATTCCACCTAGAAGACAGAATTGTTCTTGACGAGCGCCTGTACGATGTTTATATTTAGCTTCTGACAGTGGACTCCTGCACCGGTTCCTGTATCCGATTTTGATTCATCTGTAAGTACGAGTATATACCTTTATTCTGTGTGGTGTTGCTTCATCCAAAGTGGTTTCGTTTATGTTGATTTTGTAAGGTTTGTCCATTAGATAGTGGTTTGTCTTCTCACAAATCCATCTGAAATAGGATTGTTGGTGTTTGTTACCTTTAGTATATCAAGAAGACCTGTGTGTGTTTCTTGCCATTGATAACAGACTTTTCGTCTGAAAACTGTTGTTGCTACCTCTTTTTGTATGTGTTGGTGAAGCGGTGGAATACCTATTAGCGCCTCCAGGACTACGGTGGGTTTTGTGTTCATGCTGCCAGTGATGGCTAGCAGTGACAGCTTTTGCAATTTTTGTAATCCTCCTTTTCCTAGCGTCCTTAGCCACCCTATCATTGAAGCGTAGGTAAGAGAGCTCCTTACTACCGTTGTGTATAGCCATTTCACTATGTGTGGTTTCAAAATCCATGTTTCCCAATGCATTTGCATTGGCTAAAGGTAGGTAAATTTTTATATTTTTGTTTCAATGTCTTTTCAGTTTAGTTTCTGGTCCAGAAATACTCCCAAGTACTTATACTTCTGTTTTTAGCTTTAGATTCTATTTCCTCGATAATATGATAAGATAAATTTAAGCCATGTTAAAGTCAATTTACATTTTCGATTAATTATGGATCATCTTCACTGCAATCCATTCTATGCTGATTTGGTGGTTTTGGTAAATTCGTTATTCGGGATTCGAGTTTTCTACAAAATTATAATATTTAACACAAATATAAAATAAATGTCATCTTTTTGATGAACCTGTATTAATTCAATTTAGATATTAATCAAAACTTTTTAATTTTCCTGTTTATTTTAAAGACAGAATTTAGATAAAAGTTCAAGTTATAAGTGTTAATAAGGGCCTATAGTAAATTGTGCCATCGAACGTAATATATTTTTTTGTGTTATAATGAACTAGTAAGATATAGATTCTTTTAACATCTTTGCTTTTTAGCGATAGAGTGGTCTTTTAAGGATAAGAACCACTAATTGACAACATTTTGTGCAATATAACGGCCCAATCAGAAAGTATTCTTTATAATACAAAGTTTTCAGAACATTACTTACCTTTTTTTCGTCATATAAGGGCACAATACTGAATATCACCTTGTAGCAGTAAAATCGGGATGCAGGGTAGGGGAGTGTGAGAGAGGCACAAATGTAATAACTCAGTAATTATTGTCCTTTTTCTCCCGCTGTCGGAGCTAACCGATAGAGAATTTCATTTTGTGCCCTTAGCATTTAAAATCTCGATTTTGTAAAATTTTGACTTGTGCCTTTATATTACTGAGGGTGCGATATATATAAAATATTCATCAGTTATCATAGTACCCATAATACTATAGTACCCATAATGAAAATGTTATCACTATCATCGTCATCAACCCATTATTTTCGTCCCACTACAAGGCAAATATATTATCCCACAATGAAAAGGGCACAAGCTGTACATATGATACAGGACAGCACTTTTTAAGACATAAATATTCAGCTTGCATAGCCTCTGAAACGTTACGCTGTATATAGGAGATGGTTTCTATTTACCGCAATTCATAAATCGCAACTACAAAAAAAGATATCTAGCATCACAAAAATCATACTCTCCATAGTACTACGTAAAATTAAATACTTAAAGGCACATGAAAATAAACTAATAAAATTTATATGGGAAAACATCGCAAAATAACAAAAATAAAATGGAATAATTCTCTATGCAAGTTGTTATGTGATCCCAAAAGAGTCATCAGCATCCTGTGCCCTTAGGACACTGTACTGGTCTTAAATGAGGAGCGTAAATACGAACAGTGGTAGGTAAAGAAGTTATTGAAAAAATTACTTTGCGTAAGATTGTTAAACTGTGGTTTCGACCATCTTGGGTTGTAACATAAAGTATTAAAATTTAAGCTTACGTACGGGGAAAGTATCGGCCGCTTTTCCTGTATTCTGCTTATAAATTTTAATGAGTACATCCCTCGCCTCGTCGTATCGCTTCTGAGTTACGTAGTACTTGGGGCTTTCGGGCAGGAACGCGTAGAGACCGGCAGCCGTTAGCGACCACAACGACATGATGAAGAGGTAAAAATTCCAAGTGTGCAGCACTGAAAAAAATTACGAAATATTGTAGTTGGGCCATGATATCAAAAATTACCAATTATCATATCGAACAAGTTAGAATATAATTAGATCGGACTTGTAGTTCTGAAAATATTCCATCACAAACATAAATACATGCATACATACATACATACACTTTTGAAAATTGGCACATTTGTTCAGACGCTGATATACATAGAATAACATATGCGAAAACTGGGCAGTTCTGGTAATATTACATACATACGGGTCGAATTAATAACCTCCTTTTTTTTTAAATCGTCTAAAAATAACAGTAAACATTTATCTAATTAAACGACTTCAAAAAAAAGGCGTTTCTCAATTCGACCGTATATATTTTTTTTTTTTTTTTTTATGTGTGTTCGCGCATAACTTCGTCGTTTATGAACCGATTTTGATAATTCTTTTTTTGTTGGAAAGTAGATAGTCCGGTGGTGGTACCATGATAAGGAAACCAGGATCTGATGATGGAATCCTGGAGAAACCGAGGGGAACTTTCAAAAATTGTAGGGACAACAAGTACGTTTGTTAATTTTTCTGATAAGTATTTAAAAGCACTACAATTTGATGAAGGTCTGGAGTCGATCTGATGATGGAGCCGATCTACATATAAGAGAACTCCTTGACGATTTACTGCATTTACCTTGTGTTTGGGCTCGATTAATTTGTCTTGATAAGAACTTTACATTAAGATGGGCTGTGACTTTCATTGAGGGTCTGGTGATGAAGACAAAGTACAGTTAAGGGAGCTCCGTAACGGCTTACAGTATCTACCTTGTGTTTGGGCTTGATTAATTTGTCTCGATGAGAAATTTACATTTAGATGGGCTGTGACTGTCATCAAGGGTCTGGCGATGAAGACGAAGGACAGCTGAGGGAGCTCTTTAACGGTTTACAGTAACTACCTAGTGTGTGGGTTCGATTAATTTGTCTCAGTGAGAACTTTACATTTAGATGGGCTGTGACTGTCATTGAGGGTCTGGCGATGAAGAAGGATAGCTGAGGGAGCTCTTTAACGGTTAACAGTAGCTACCTTGTGATTGGGCTCGATTAATATGTATTAATGAGAAGTTTGTAATGTTATAAATTCCAGTTGGTTTAATGTTAACTAAGTCATGATCTGATGATGAGATCTACGAAAACTCGAGGAAACTCTTCAAACTTTATTGGCACATTTGTAGGGATGTTGGAATGTTTTAACTTGGTACTTATGATTTAGTTCGAGTAGGTTCTTTAATATTTTCGTTGTTGATAAATCACTAAAAAGTATGAAATAAAAAAATTTTAACAAAAAATAAAAACGCCTTCAAAACGCACTAAAAAGTGAAAAATAACTACGTCATTTACTTACTTTAATTTACTTAATAACATCTATGAAGTCGGTGCCACCCGAGCTTTCTACTTTAAAGACTTTACCTAAACTTAGATGGCACCGACTTCATAGATGTTATTAAGTAAATTAAAGTAAGTAAATGACGTAGTTATTTTTCACTTTTTAATGCGTTTTGAAGGCGTTT
Organism: Mycalesis mineus; assembly: GCA_034621355.1. Lineage (NCBI taxonomy): Eukaryota > Metazoa > Arthropoda > Insecta > Lepidoptera > Nymphalidae > Mycalesis > Mycalesis mineus. The sequence continues at coordinate 12,800 of JAXAVZ010000161.1, read as the reverse complement.
TTATTTTTTGTTAAAATTTTTTTATTTTTGTTTACAAATTGTTAATTTGGAATTTCAATGCCCATTAATACAGAGGGCATTTTAAGATCATTATTTTTCTAAAAAAGAAGTTTTAATTTAAATGAATTAAAAAAATGATCAATCCATTTTTATATTTTAGTGAGAGTAGGTCAATTATAGGTAGAGTTAAAAAGAATTTTTGAAAAGGTAAACCGACCAACAGCCCCGTTAAAATACGTCTGTTCCCAGTTTTGCGTCAGTATTCCCCAGGACTGCAAAGCAATTGCCACTTGAGAGATAGCCGCGAACGAAGACTGGAACAGCATTACTCGGTCTCTGACGTCACTGTGACAGAACTCTGACGTCAGCGATATCATAGGCGCAAATGACGTAGCAGATCTGTAACGTAGAAAGACATTACTTTTCTTAAATTTAGTCTTACGGCCGTACTGTACTTATATCTAAGTTATTTGTAACAAATTGTAAAGCTTAGCCTTTAGCAAAACGGATTAAATAAAAACAAATCGAAAGATTAAAAGAAAAATGACAATTTTTGCGCTATTCAAAGAACACAATTCCTACAAAAGTGCCTTTAAAAATTCCTAATTAAACATCTTAGTTATTGTAAACCTATCTACTTGTAAATTTAGTACTATCTAAAGAAAGTGAGATAAAAAGATAATGAATAAGTGAAAGCAAAAGTAAATAATTCAAGAAAAAATACCTACCTTCAATATATTATTATATTGAAGGTAGGTATATATATATATAGGTAGGTATATATATTATAGGTACATTTATCAGATTGGTAATTAAAAGAAAATCACAAAAATACACAAATATATGCTGGTCTGTAAAAATATTTTAAGTTGATTAAATTTATCGAAGTTGGATAAAACTAGAACCTTTTTGTAAGATGTATGTATGTAATTAGTAACTTAGATATTAACGAAACTATACTCACAGTAGACCTTCAAAGAATTTGCATACAACCAGCACAGAATACGTTTGGCTCGTTCCACTGATTACCGTAAATACGAACAGTCCGGTAAATCCGCCAACTATAAAATTTTTACGACCGAATATGTCAGTTAAAAAACCTGCGACCACTGATATTAATACCATACCTGCAAAAATAACATTTTATAGTATAGCAAAACCTTATTTATTGTACATGTCTATATAAGTTTTGTCACTCTACAAACGAAAGCTGCTGTAGTTTAGGTTTTTGGTTGGTGGAAGACTTCGGCACTGGCTAGATACCACAATGGCGGCAAAGATGTATCACATGAAGGTTATAAATTATGACAGCAGTTGTCAAAAGTCCTCCTCGGAGAACGTCTACTACTATGGTGTTATTGATTGATAAACTAAATAACCGATACTTTATTCACAATATTGATTAAAATCCGTGTTCTATAAAGCCTGTCAGATTAGTCGCCCGTTAAATTGACTGATAAGATGACTTGAGATCCTTACTATAAGCCCTCTGTCATTTGATAAGTTGCACACCGCAGTGTGATTTTTTTATTATTTTCTCTCTACCCTCCTAAAATGACTCCCATAATCCATCTAATTACATCATACTTTTGAATTTGGGTTACACGAATTTATATGTGTACCTTCAACTTTACCTTAACTTAATCAGTCTAGTAGATGCGAGTAAAATTGGCTATGACGGAGGGACAAACGGAAACAGGAGTCATCCTACAAGGGTTGGGTTATTTTACTTTAAAGGTACGAAACCAAAATAAATATAAAGAATATAATTCGTTGAGTTAAACTATCTATTATAATAATGTGTTATTAATATCGTGTATTATGGTATGGCCACACCATGTTTAGTTGTGTGACGGGGTAAATCCCTTTGATGTGGCAATATGAGCGGGCGGGCTCACGCGTGCCCAGCGTCTTTACACAATCATGACGTTAATAAATTAACGCGCTAATACCAGCTATAGTAATGAACAGTTGAACCACGCTCTTTGATAAATGCAATATTTCATAATGAAGAAGTTCTAACTGATATATTTTTTATTTTCAGATCTCAGTTGATCTAATTAGAAATGTCAACGCTTAACGATTCGTGCGATCAAATCATTACTATAAAGAAAAGCTCATTTGTTTTTGGTTCGCTTATTGTGCTTGTAAAATAGTATCGAAATCTATTAAGTGATTTTGAATATAAAAAATTAGAAACAATTTGGATCATAATTGTTTTATTCCTGCTATTTTATTATTTTTCAGTTATTTAATTGAACATTTGGATACTTTCGTAGTAAAATATTGATTTAGAAACAATTAAACATTGGATAGTAGCAAGCGTTACTTTGCAAAAGTTTGTGAGAACCTAACGAATCCAAGCGAAGAAGTCTCCCAGATTGTACAGAATACCGTCTACGTACTAGTAGGTATGTATCACACCAGAGCATACTAAGAAAATGTTATCTCTCAACGTTCAGTAATATTCTTACGGAACCGGGATCAGTCAAAAATAAAAAAAAATAAAACTTACCAAGAAAAGGCATAGCATTCAAAATTCCTTTCTCCAGCAGACTCATATTAAGGTCACACTCGGCTACGGGTAAAATATAAGGTGTACTATTTAACACAGCGACGCCGCACGCGATTCCAAAGAAAGATGTACACAACAGTCGTATGTGGAAGAGGCCTAACCCGCACTCCTTTAGTGCCAAATTGACTTCCTGCATTGCGGTAGGTGCTTTATTAGGCTCCTCCGTCCCTGAAACATACATAGAGTAGCTTTCACAATTTGTATAAGTTTTTTAACCAACTTCAAAAACAGGAGGTTCTCAACCTGTACTTATGTAATATTGTTAGAATTGCATCGATTTTGAACTCTAAATAAAATCTGCCCCACAAAAGTGTATGTATGTTTGAATGCTTATAAGTTTGTATATCAATATGTGAAAACGCATAAAGACCTGGGACTAGTCGGTTACTAAATTGATATTTTAAACTTTACAATGGTATTCCTTGGTACCTACAACAATCCTTTAAAGCAAAATAAATGAATCATCATTTTAAGGTTATTTACACCAGAATTATGAAACTTGTGAACCGCTATACGAGTAGGTAAGACACTAAGACAAAACAAACGCACTTTATTTTGTTTTTAAATAAAAAATCTGCATGAGTGATACTCTGTAGATTTTTTAATCTGTACTAATTTTATCTGATTTATTTTAATATGGATTTATTTTTATAAATAAGGGCATTAAAATTAAAAGAAAACTCCCAAGCTTTTTGTATAATAAGTATCGTTAATCGTATATACAAAATGTACGTACCACATACGGCTGTACTCTGCAAATTCACGTCTCCCATTTCAAAACAGAGAAGGTACAGTCAGCAAAAACACGCAACACCAACACCAATCTATGACGAATCATAGTAAGCAGCACAATGCTACTGAATTACTTCGTTGATCACACGCCTATCATTTTATCTAATTATCTTATTACAACCTTGGTGACACGTTAAGACTATGTTATCATAAGCTAATAAACGTAGTAGGAACAGTCAGAACAATACCACAGAATGACGAACTCTGGTTTGCGCGAATTTATTACTTTTATCATCACCATAACTTAATTCTCTCATTTATTTATTTACAATTATTTTTAAAATTTTTAACAATGGTTACAAAATTATAAAAAAACACTATTAAAAATTTATAAAAAAAATCCATTCCGCCTGCTGCGGGGCCCGAGGGTCCAAGCAACCGGTGGTCGAGGCTCCAGAGTGAGGAACCTCCTCACAAGAATAAGTGTCTTCTGTATTCGACCCTTGATCCAACAACTAAGCGAAAGCATTTTAAGATGTTCGTCAAAGCTTTTGGCTATAAGACCGTTGACTGAAACGACTATAGGAACAATCATTGTTGAATCAACATTCCACATGGCGGTAATCTCATGAGCAAGGTCCAAGTATTTTGATACTTTTTCCTTTTCAGCTTTCACCAGATTATCGTCATGCGGAACAGTAATATCAACAATCATTGCACGGCGCATTGATCGATCAATTATCACTATATCAGGTCTATTGGCTACAATATACCTATCGGTCATCACCATTATTATTATTATCAGCAGATGGACATTCATAGCCAAGGACTTCTAAACACCACAATCTTGAGCCAACTGCATCCAGAAGCTTCCTGGAACCCGCTCGAAGTAGTCGGTCCTCCAAGGGGTCGACCAAAATTGCACTTTTCGCTGCCGGTCTCGCCTTGTTACCTAGGAATCCCAATGTAAATCGGCTCTTTAAACTAAGAGCCGTGCCCTTTGCCACTTCAGCTTCGCGTCCCGTTGAACTGTGTTAATAATTTTTGCTTCTTTACGGATTTCTCTAAGAATAAGTCGCTGTAGCGCTCGCTGCCTTATTATTTTTATATTCTTTACAGATATATTTTTTTTTACTTTAGAATATGTCAATTTGCTTGATTTTGATGCTGGACATTGTAAAATGTTTTCAAAATAACGTTCGACTATCATTCAAACCGTACCAGAATTTTAAAGTGCCAGCCAAAGAAAACAGTAATAACTTGGTTAGAGATTATTTTGAACATTTTTCACTTTAACAGCAATGCTGTGAAACCTTTACTTTCGTTAATACTGAATTGTCCTTTCTCTATACGGAACAATGATATATGCAGTTGTTTCAATAATTATCATATTATTACAAAACAATATTAAACGCTAACTAACTATGCTTTGAAACAAAATTAATGATAACAAACAAAAGTCATCAAAGTCAAGGCAGGATGAGTGGGTTTGACTTTGAAAGCGGGTTGTTTCCTGCCGCGACCCCATCAGCTTAAATTAATCTGACATGGCAATTACCATACAAAATTACCTACTTCAATTTATTCGGGATGTAAGACATTCACAAAAATCTAATCCGTGAAATTTATTTGGGTTCTTCTTTTTTTAAGCCACTCCAACATTATACAAAACCTTCGCCTCCGTGGCGCAGTGGTATCCGCGGTTAATTTATAAGATGGAGGTCCTGGGTTCGATTCCTGGCGGGGCAGATTGAGATTTTTATTAATTTGTCTTGGTCTGGCTGGTGGATGGCTATCGCCGTGGCTAGATACCACCCTACCGACAAAGACGTACCGCCAAGCAATTTAGCATTCCGGTACGATGTCGTGTAGAATTTCATCCTACTCCCAACAAGTTAGCCCGCTGCCATCTTAGATTGCATCAACAATTACTAACATCAGGTGGGATAGTAGTCAAGGGCTACCTTGTAGTAGATAAAAAAAAATCAGAAATCGACATCTAGTGTGAATATCTTTACTCCTATACTAATCTCTAGCTGCCCTATTAATAAACGTAGATGCTACATGGTTTAACGATTGAGTAGTTGATTTTTGACGTTTACAGCGTCTTGCCTTCCGTTATTTGTCTCGATGTGTTGTGGTTGTTTATAGTAAAACTTAATTAAATTGAAATTATTCTAACAAGATGTACAGGGATTATTATATAGACGATTTGAAGACGATAAATGAAATTAATATTATAAGAAAGTGAAATGTATTAAGTAGACCCGTCAAACTATACAAAATACGCTTCAATCCATTTGAAGAACTGCAAGAAGCCGATTTCAAAACAAAATATCGATTCCATAAAGAAACTGCAGTTTTTATAATTGACTTGATCAAAAACGATTTAGTTGGAGATTCCAGAGGTGGTTTCATACCACCACACATAAAACACGAGTATAGTAATAGTAATAGTTTAAATTAGTTGTCAAAAATATTTTTCATTTATGTCATAACCACAGATAAAATAGGGAATTTGAGCTTTAAATTCATTCTATAATCATTCATAGACTCACTCTTTTCACTTTAAAAAAATGTGTGTTGCCATATTGTACGCCTTAATACCGGTTTAAGTAAAGTGTCATTAGTCGGAAGTAACTCCATAATTATTAATAATGATCTTTCAACGCTGATAATACTTCGTTTCTCTGATAGTTACTAGTCTGAGAGTAACGAAGGATGATGTGTAGATTAAGCGTTTTTTATTAATAAGAGTGTATAACTATAAGTCATAATATAAAATTATTTTCGTATGTATGGTATGCTATATACGAGTAAATTATGATTATTCGCGAATGGAACCACGGGGCTGGCTAATATTATATAACAAAAAACAATGGTATTTTTATATTATATAGTTGTATTACGAAAGCATCGTATATGATTTTATAATATAAAAACAAAACATATTACACATGTAACTAATTTGTATGTAGTTAGTTATATCATATACATATGACACAGATAGATATATAAAATATTTTTCATATTGTGTTTCACTGCGAGAATTAATGAATTAATTACAATTCAGTAATTATTATTATAATAAAATAAATTCATCACGATGTTCCAGGACTCAAAAAGTACTAAATACATTGTCTTATTTTAATTCTAACATAGAAATTCCTCAAAAAATTCACGAAAAAGCCTTGTCCAATAGGAAAAATAAAATTGTACATAAAAAAAATAAATTTCCTAACAAATCTACATTGCATTGTTTCATAATAACTCTTAATACCCGTTAACAACCTTTTTTGGTTTTCGTGCGAGCGAGCCGATTTTTGAGCTGTGAACAATAGCCCTCATATTTCCCCGAAATGGGATGCGTTGAAAACAAAATGCCGGCGTTTCCAGTCGTCCAAGGCTTTATTCCGGCTTAAATTTTACTCTACTGTATTCAGTTTTGTTAATAATTTTTAAAAAGTATGTTTTATGTTCATATTAATAGTTTACGCATCCATCCATCCCCATCTGGATGGAATTCAACAAAATTTTGTAACTATTAAATATATATGGAAGTAATATTTGTCTGTAAAGTCTTCTTACGGCTGATAATTTTACGTGATAGCGTCACAAGCCGAACGCTTTGGCTGATCGTGCCTCTCAATAACTTGTTCCGCACTATCGCTAGCACGCTTGGCTCACACGGAACGTGACATGCTTTCTCGTATACGCAGACGTTCATCAATATATAACATGTTATAAAATCAAAACCAAATAGGCAGGTTTCGATTCTTCATAGAGAAATCCTAATGGATACTTTTGTTCAGGCGAGAAGGTTATGTTGAAAACTATGCTTATAACCTACGGGCCTAGGACCAGAAAAGATGTGTACCATTGTAATCGGAACACGTCGTTTTCAGGCTCACTGTTGGGGTATGCTATCGTAGCTGTGTAGACAACAGAAGCAGGCAACGCGTCGCCGCGATACTACTAATTTGTATATATTTCTGTGTACGTGTATTTCATAGAAAGACTTACATTAATACGAACAATACATTAACCTTTGTCAACCTAAAAAACACGTGCGTCATGTGCCTATTTCATTGACAACCATCAGACCGTAATAATCATAGTGATTTTGCTTGAAAATACCTTATTATGCCTTTTAACGGTCCACGGCCAGGCTAGGCCTCCCTCCTTTTAAGAGAAGGTGTATGGAGTAAAGACTTACAACACTGCTTCAATGCAGATTAAGATAATAATCTGCAGCTCAGAATCCTTCCACAACCCAACCCAGGATTCGAACCCAGGACCTGGTGGTCGAAGTTACATAGTTTAACCACAAGACCAACACTCAAAAAAGTCTATATGGGCAATAGAGAATTTGTATTATCTCGAACCTGGGACGTTGAGTCGGCAGTATTAAACGGAGAAAATAGTTATCGTCACATCGTATGTGTAATCTTCATAACGTTTACATTATATTTTGGCGCATTGTTTGCGTAACTAGGTAAACATTAGTGATACAGATTTAGATACAATACTTTACTAAGTATTTTTGTATTGCACAATATTATACTTCATTTTTTTAAATTATTAATTAACGTAAGCGTTGCTTTACTAATATTAATAAATAGCTAATTTAGTTGACTATTCAAAGTAAAAATCCGAAAAATCTAAGCGCCAAAACCGTCCAAACAAACGTCCCACATACTGCGTTTGCTTGGACTCTCTCTCATTTTCTCTCTCAGAAAATTTATATTATCAAATGTCATTCCAAAAAAAAGAAATTTTTACTGGTGCGACTTCGTTACCGATTCCAGATGACAACTACAGGCGATAATTTCGCAGCGACACCACTTGTAAATACTTTTCGTAAAAGACCTTTCTTAAAAATGAAAATACCTTTAGTATGTTGTTGTTGACATGTTATCGTTTGCATAATATTTCAAATTTGGTTAAATTTCATGATTTATTATTACGAAATCAGATCTGGTTTATGAAGACAGGGCTCAAAGGCACTGGTATCACTCTCTCTGAGTTTCTAACAAAAGAGCGGCATGATGCTTTTCAAGCAGCCAGGCAGATAAGTTTGGCATTTCACAATGCTGGACAACGGACGGGACGATTACTGTGCTTGGTCCAGATGGCAAACGTCACAAAGTTTTCACAGTGGCCGAGGTTAAAGCTATTGGTTCTAAGCCGGATGACATCTCTTTGCCCAGTACTTCAGCTCCTACAACTGCAACACAGCCTAGTGGAGGACCTTCAAATGTTACTGTGTCCTTGCCAAAAGCTGTAAGATCTCAGGGTGATAAAGCGAAGAGATCAGCCAGAAGGTAATGCCCGCATCGCTCTGTTGGGCTGTAAGTTTAGTATAAGATCAAATCACTTCTATATGTTTATATTATATTGTTATCCACTTGGTGGTTAGTGTTTATTTGAAACTTGAAACCGAGTGCAGTTGTAGTCATATTTTTGTTACTCTTCTATCACTTAATAATTTTATTTTATTTCATTTATTTATTTATTTTTTTTTTTTTTTCTCTTTTGGGTAAAAACAAATACTTTGAGGTACTTTATCAAATTGTGCATTTTTTTTTTTCTTCTTTATTCTTTCACTCAAGAAAAAAGCAATAGATTGTCAAACTTAATAGTAAACAACAGTCTTGTTTGTCAATGTCCAGTACCCACAGATTACTTATACTCGTGCCGACTATTAATTTTTAAGCATTATCTATGATGTCTATATCGCATTATTTCTGCTAACCTCAGAGAAATCATGATGACAGCGCTAGTTTATGATTTATTTTATTTCGCATTTTATTTTTATATGTAACAACTGCATTTCTTTCTTGAGTTTCAACCATTTGTTTGTAAGTTAGTAAGATAAATAATAATTAGCATATTCATAATGATAATTTTTTTTATATACCTATTTCGTAATTAGTGCGGATTAGTATTTTTAGTTTGTGAAATAACTATATAATTTCTTCTAGAACCTGTTGGTAGGTAGATTGGTATAAATACCATTAAACTACATAATTTTATATTGTAGTAGTTATAAATATAATTTAGTGTTAATTATTGTCTTAATATAACATTATTGTAATCGTGACTCTTACCAGTGAGTGTAGGAGTCTGGTTAGTTATTTTGCGTATTTGTTTGTATATATTTATATTTCTTATTTTATATTTTATTTTATTTATTTATTAATAAACAATGACAGATTGTACTGACATTATCAATGATGATTATTTCTCGTGTTCGTCAGATGACGATGAGTTTTTTAGTGCAGCCAGTAGTGTGTCGCTCAACAGTTCGAGTTCGGGCGGTGCTTTTGACACCAAACTTAAATCTCTTTTAGTTAATAACTCTCACTGTCTCAATTTTGCACACATTAACGCACAGAGTATTCCGGCACATTTTTCTGATCTTCTTGCCTCTTTTACTGACGTCCAGGTTGATGGAATCCTTATATCTGAATCCTGGCTGAAACCATCCCTCTCCTCTACTATGTACTCGCTTCCAGGGTTTACTCTGATTCGCAACGATAGAACATGCAAACGAGGAGGTGGTGTTTGCGTTTATCTTAAAGACAACATTAGTTTTAGTGTAATTTCTCAATCTCCCAATACTTATTCGGACAACTTTGAGTATTTATTTATAGAAATTTCCTCTTACCACACCAAGCTTCTTCTTGGTGTTGTTTATAGTCCTTCTGTAAACATTAACTACTTTAATGATTTTGACACTCTTCTTAATAATTTGTGTCCCTCTTATGAACATACAATTATTATGGGAGATCTAAACACGTGTCTATTAAAAAATGATCACCGGTCTCGTCAATTAACTTCACTTATCTCTTCAATCAGCTTGAGTATTCCTCCACTTTCTGCTACCCATTTTCCCCCGCACTGCAAGTCATCTCTTTTGGACTTAATTATAATCTCCAAACCTGAAAGAGTCCTTGTCCATGGTCAATTAACTGCTCCTTTTTCTTACCACGACCTCCTTTTCTTAAGTTATGACTTATCTATTCCTAGACGGAAAAGTAAGTTTATCCTGCGCCGGAGTTATAAGAGGATAGATTTTGACTCTTTCGATGACGATGTATCAAAGCTTAACTGGTCTCCTTTGCACTGTGCATCGACTATTGACGACAAAGTTGAAATCTTAAACTCTACCCTTATAAGACTATTTGATTTACATGCCCCTATTAGACGTATAAAAGTCAAACATTTTCCTGCCCCCTGGCTTACTCCGGTTATTAAAAAAGTAATGGCCAAAAGGAACAAGGCGAAAATTTTATGTAAAAAGTACCCTAGCGATGACAACATTGCTGCTTATAAAAGATTGCGGAATCTTTGCAATAGAATGTGTAGGGATGCGAAACGTCGACATATTTTCTCCTGTGTCAAGGATTTTTCTTCCTCCCAATCCTGGAGATTCTTCAATTCTCTAGGAATTGGAAAATCATCTACATCTTCGAAACTTTGCGTTGACTTAAACTCCCTTAACCGTCATTTCTCTTCTCCTCCGATTAAAATCCCCCAGGCGACGAAGATCCTTGCTCTCCAAAAGTTGGCTTGTGCCGCTAATCTAGACGGGGATCGTTTCGATTTCCAGGAAATAACCATTGACGAAGTAAAAAAGGGAATTCGTGATATTTCAACTAAAGCTGTTGGGTGGGATGGTATAAGCCGTTATATGCTTAATCTCATGTGTGAGACTATATCGCCAATTGTCGCTCATGTACTTAATTTTTCCCTTTTATCTAAATCTTTTCCAACAGTGTGGAAGTTAGCTCACGTTATACCTTTGCCTAAAACATCTAACCCTTCTTCTTTTTCAGACTACCGCCCTATCTCTATACTGCCAGTTATTTCAAAAATTTTAGAAAATGCCATTTTTAAGCAACTTTCCTCTTTCCTTTTTCATCACAATCTTTTAAGTCCGTACCAATCCGGTTTCCGTTCAATGCACAGCACCACTACAGCGCTACTCAAGGTCACTGAGGATATTCGCCTAGCTATGGATAACAAAAAACTTACTATTCTTATACTTCTTGATTTTAGCAGTGCATTTAACTCGGTCGACCTGGATATCCTACTCGGCATACTCCCCTCACTAAAACTATCACACGCAGTTGTTGAATGGTTCCAGTCCTACCTTGTTGGTCGTCGGCAGAGAATCACTTTCGATGAGGCTTTTTCAGAATGGACTGATATCTCTGCTGGAGTTCCCCAAGGTGGTGTGCTGTCTCCACTCTTGTTCTCAATTTTTATTAACAAAATCACGGAGGTAATTACTTCTAGCTATCATCTTTATGCGGACGACTTGCAGCTGTATAGGCACGTTTCAGTCTCAGACCTTGTAACTGCAGTGGATCTAATTAATATAGATTTAGATAATATAAAGAGCTGGGCTGAAACTCATGGTCTTCTCGTTAATCCTAAAAAATCGCAGGCCATGATAATTGGCAGTAGGCAACTACAGAGTCGAATCGATCTTAAAAACTTACCAATAATTGTCTACGACCACACTCCGATTCCTCTAACTACCAAGACTAAGAATCTTGGATTAACGATGGACTGTCATTTATCATGGTCTAGCCACATAAATGAAGTCAGCAGGCGGTTACACCACTCTCTTCATGCACTAAAGCGTTTCCAGAACCTTCTTCCCTTGCGTACAAAGTCCTTACTAGCACAGTCCCTTTTGCTTCCTATCCTCGACTATGCCGACGTCTGTTATTTAGATGCAACAGAGGAGCTACTCGACAAATTGGATCGCCTTCAGAATTTGTGCATCCGTTTTATTTATGGACTGCGCAAATTTGACCACATATCACATTTCCGTAATGAACTGAAGTGGCTCCCAATTCGTTATCGCCGGAATATTCATATACTCACGACACTTTTTAAAATTTTAAATACCCATTCTCCTTTTTACCTCCGCGAGCGCTTTCAGGAAGCTCCGCGTCGCCTGAGACCAGTGCGTTCGTGTGTCCATTTAAATTCCCTATCTGTGCCTCCATATAATACTATCTTTTATGCTAAATCGTTTTCGGTGATGGCAGTGCGCCTATGGAACTCGCTCCCAGACAACATTTTTGAGAATAACCCTTCTGTCATCAGTTTTAAAAATCGTCTTTATAAATATTACCTATCTTTACAATCATAAATATTTTTTTATATTATTTATATTTAGTATTTTATTTATATATATAGTATTTGTATATATATTTAATAGTTGTATTTATTTTACCAATATTAGTATATATGTATTAATTATTTTATTAGTAGTATAGCGTTTTCTTTTTTTTGCGTTAGTAATAAGGTTTCCTTCTTTTATTTCTTGTACCTATTCGTCTTTCTGTAATCTTCTCCCACTGCTAAGGGTCACTGGTAGAGATCTCTTAAAGAGATAAGTGATTCCTTGTACAATTTAATTTTATGTTTCTTTCTTGTAATTCCTAGCGTTAAGTTTTTTGGTACAAAATAA
>JAXAVZ010000160.1:0-240354 GCA_034621355.1 Mycalesis mineus | reverse complement strand
TTCTTCTACTCAATTCGGGCATTTTCCGTACTCGCCACTGAGACTGGGCATTTTCCGTACTCGCCACTGAGACTGGCCGTTTTGCGTGAAGCCTTCAAGTTATGTCCAGTCTTAACTAACACTATTTTTGTTAGTTTTTATATATATTTGCATTGCCTGTTTTAGGTTCCCGTACTTTGCCGTCGGCGCTGCACTCGCGTTGCCCCCTCCCGCTGCCCGCCCGAGACGGTCCGTGCACTGACATTTGTAATTGCTGATGAACAAAAACATTATAAGCACATTAATCTGTGTTCGTGCAGAAGCAGCACCCGCGCGGAGCCCGAGAACGCTGCACCGATCCCGTCAGCGCTCGCGCAGCCGGCGCCGGCGCCCACGCCTCTGCGGGACCGCTTCGCCGATATATTGGGGTAAGGAGACGCGCGGGGCGGTTGGACGGAGCGGGGCATTCAGCCGGCCGTCCCGCTGTAGCCCCGTGTGCTCTGTGTGCAGCGGCGAGGTGCGGCACTCGGCGCGGCGTGGGGGCGGCGGGCGCAGCGTGCTGGCGCCGCTGCAGGGCGCGGGCGGTGCCGCGCGGGCCCCGGTGGCGCCTTGCGCCGCTGCTGCTGCCTACCTGGGCGCCGCGCGTTACGTAGCCGGCGGGCGCATCGACACGACGCTGTTCCACCCGCTCGCTCTGCACTCGCACCGAGGTAGAACCGCTCCCGCTCATAATCTTGATTAGTAGTACTTCTCTCACACTGACTCGTCACAAGAACTCTTCGTACATACAAAGCATCACGCTTCGATCCCATAAAGGTTTGGGCCCCCAGCCGACGTGATGTGATGTTTTATATAAAAAAATTGAGTCTGACACGACGCGCCGCGCTGAACATCACTGCTATTTTTGAAGCTTCTAAGATAAACTTAAATTACGTCGCATCGTCACGTCCGCACTGTGTTGGACACCTGAGGGTACACATAGTCCACATCCTTCCGCTTGTGACGATTCGTGCATATTTCTCTCGCTTCCTCCATTACATTAATCCTTTCATATAAGTTTGGTGTATTCTTGATCTGGCCTTTGACTAAAATGTCCTGGATTTGGTCCAGGAGTGTTTCGAGGAATGTTCTAACATTATGATTTATTCTCGCTTTATTACTTTCCAGTTTCGTAAGTTTCCTTTCATTCATTCATCTTACATGCTCAAACCATCTGAGCAAGAACACTACACCTACACTTAAAATAAATAAATGTTATGCCTGATTGTAAGTTCCTTCACTTAGCTAAGGTTAAAAAATATTTAAATCGCATTTGGTGGTATACACATAGTTTGGGATACACATGAGTGTCTGAAAGGCACGTATCATCATATATCAGTACAGCCCTTTCAGAGATTAGCTTGAACAGACAGAAAAAAAATTTAAAATTAGTATACCATAATAAATATTTTATCCAGTAGTTTTTATACAATTTTTTATTAGGGTTCCGTAGCAAAATGCCCTTATAGATTTGTCATGTCTATCTGTTTATCCATCCATATGTTAGAGCCACTATTTTTCTAAACTATAAAAACTATACAGGTTGAAACTTGGTATTGTGTGTACTGCATTAAGATTTTATTAATTATTACCAATCAACTCTAATATAAAAATAAAACATAATTTCAGAAGCATAGTGAACAAAAAATACACTATTACTAAATAGTTTTATTAAAATTTCCTGTTATAGTTTTATTATAAGTATTGGTTATTAACTGACGAAAAAAAACAGAGGAGGTTCTCAATTCGACACATATATTTTTTTTATGTATGACCACGCATAACTTTTTAGAGTTGTCCGATTTTGATAACTCTTTTTTTATTAGAAAGGGCATACTTTCAAGGTGTCCCATTGTCATCATGTCAGGATCTGATGATGATATCCTGGGAAAATTTAAGGAACTCTTCAAACTTTATAGGCATATAATATACTATGACATTATAGTACGAGTACGTTACGTGGCGATAAATCACTAAAAAGTAAGAAATAAATTTTTTTAACAAAAAATAAAACCGACTCAAATCGCACTAAAAAATAAAAATATAACTGTGTCATTTAGTTGCTTTAATTTACTTAAGCATATCTAGGAGTCAGTGCCAGTCAAGGTTTCTACTTTAAGGACATTACCTAGAACCCACAAACTGCTTTACTATGTTAAATAAATGTTCCTTAAACTTACTGGCACCAACTTCATAGATATGCTTAAGTAAATTAAAGCAACTAAATGACACAGTTATTTTTCAAATAGTTTTAGGTTATACTCACATTTTTTTACATTAAAAATCATGAACTTCACTTCTTAATTTTTTTTCATTATTCAAATTGACATTGTTGTATATGAAAAAAAATTACAGTATATAAATCATCGTTTCAGAAGCGAATGCGGTGGGCAGCGGCGCACCGCGTGTAGACTGGGCTGCCAAATACCTGCGCTGAGGTGGATGTTGATGTTGGGATGAGTGTTGTAGACTTTTGTAAATAATATATTTAGTGTAAGAAGATTGGGAAATCAATAAAAATACAAAGATTCTGTTGAATTGTGAATTACCTTGAGAGTGTTGTCTTAATCCATATTTTATGCTTCTTATTCAATCTGACTCATTACATGCTGGCTACACAATAAAACAGAACAGTTAAAACAGCTGGTGTAAAGGGACCAACTTCATAGATGATGTGTATGTACAGGGAGGCACGTTTGTGTGCGAACCTGACAGAGCTTCAGCACTGCAGAAACAATACATAATAATTACTTAATTGTTATCAGCCTGTGAGCACTTGTTTAGTGTGATGTTGTTTCACTATGTTAGCAAAGCCCTAAGCAGCCCTGTCATTGTTTAAGATATGTACATGTAGGCTAAATAAAACAATAATTTCAAAAATATGAACTGCTGCTTGCACACTATTTTAGTCATGTTGTCATCTTACTAACACTACAAAAGCCACATTCATCACAAAGTAGGATATACTTGAAATGACAATCTCGTCAGAAACTCCACAACTGTTCAGTCAGTTGTGAAAACAGGTTTATGTGATCATGATAGTGTAGAGATCTTAGGATATTTAATCAAATACAAAAAAATTAGATTAGATTACCCTAGAGAGAATTGAACCTAGGACAGTCAAAGATACAATGAAAGGCAGAAGAACAACATTATCACTCTATATTATATTATTATGTACACATGTTTGATATAAAATCTGCGAGTTATCAACAAGGAGGGAGCTCATTCGTACTTGAGGTAGGGCTTGGCGTCGGGCGCGGCGTGCGGCGCGGCATGCGGCGCGCCGTGCGGCCAGGCGTCAGGTGGCCAGCTGAACACGCGCGGCGCGCCCGCGTCTAGCACACCCCAACCCAGCAGCTGCGAGCGCGCGCCCGCCCGCTCGCGCTTGGGCGACGCCGTAGAGATGTTGACGGATACGCCTTTTATGATGTGGTCCTGGCCGCATAACGATTGCGCTACCTCGGGGTCCAGGAACGTGACGAAGCTGAATGCGCGAAAAGGGCGCGGCACAAATACATCCGTCACCTGCCCGAACGCGCCAAAATACTCGCGCAGATCCTCGGCTGACAGGCTCTCGGTGCAGCGACCAACAAATACCTTGCGGTCGGCCGCCGAACCGCCGTCTTTGCTGTTGGGGATGCGCACATCGCACCAGCGCCCGTCGATCATGTGCCGCCGCCCCAGCGCGCGTAGCTGCGCCTCGTACTCCGCGAATTTCACAAAGCCGAAACCTTTGGACAGACCCGTCTTGGCGTCACGCTTCACCTGCACCATGAGCAGCTCCCCGAACGCCGTAAAGTACTCGCGCACGGCATCCTCGCCCGTCTTCCACGGCAGCCCCAGCACGATGAGGTCAGAACAGCGCGGGCGCGGCGTGCGCTCAGAGGCGCGCGGGAAGGCGCAGAAGTAGCGGTGCGCCGCCCAGCCGTCTGCCGGCGGCAGCACGCGCTCGTCAGCCAGGCGCAGGCCGCGCAGCCGCCCGCCCGCGCGGTACTTGAGCCCGCTGGCACCCGCGAACTGTGCTGCCACAGTGCTGAGCAGCAGCGAGCCGTCCTCCTCGGCGGGCAGCTCAATGGGCTCATCGTGCTCGCCCTCGCTCACCACCACGTACTCGATCGACATTCCGACAGCCGCTTGCGTTCACCGAGCGAGCGCTGCTGTCGCACTCTTCATCTTCGTTTACATTATCGCATTCTTGAGGAGCGACGACTCTCACTGGTATTATACTTCCCGATTTGAGTTCTTAATTTTTTTCTAAAATTAAAATTATTTAGTTCAGAATTAGCAAGTGGCATTCACATGACGTTGACGTGTGACGTTGTGTGTCAAAGTGACATTATTCTGTGGTGTAATTCCAGAGAACTAAAAATGTTTTATATTCTGTGTGGCTGACGATTTTTAAAGTTTTTATCATAGCCTAGTTAGTATTCTATAAATCTATAGAGGAGACTTAGGATAAAAATGCTGCGAGGGAATGAGATATTGATAAATGAATCCCTTAAAGAGTGACAAAGCATGATGTAAAATGTTTGTCTTGAATGAAGATGTTAAATGATTCAAGAGGGCTACTTTCTTATGCACACAATGATATGTGTGAAAAATAGAGGATATGAAGTAATGTCACGTGATCTGAAGCCAAAAGTTTCCTAAAAATGGCGCCGTTACTGTTACCGATAGCAGCGGATAATATTGCTCCTCAACCAAAATACTAAAAATATCGAAATCGATGTCTTAATTGACAAACAAACTGCACTCTTTGTCGATATTATTTTTATGTATGATTTGCGAAGTTCCATTACTTTGTAAATACTAAATCATACATAACTACTAGGTAGGTAGGATATGTAAGGTTATGTTTTTACAACACAGCTTACAAATTAGATTTCCGCCACAATAACAGTAATATTACAAAGTACAAACGACTGTGATAAGGAAAAAGATCTCTCATCGTGCTCTATCACTCTTATAGAGGTTTTGTGTACCTATTTATCGTTCACAGTATTATTCTTCTATGTTTCGTCTAGAATAGTAGATCGGTCTATGCATTTGATTTTTACAATAGGCTGTAATTTTATTTTGCAATAAATAAACAAATTTAATTAAATATTGTATTTTTTTGTCATCCACCAGTGTTAAAATTATTCCGAATTTATACTAGGTCAAGGATAAGTGTAATATAACGTAGGTAACGTTAGCTTGAAGAGATAGCCCGATGTTATTCTAGGCATAAGTTGTACGATTTTATTTTTATACATTTTACTTATATTTAGCATAGTCGTAGGTTTATTTTCTAAGGTATATAGTAATCAAATAAAACACGTAATATATTTTAGTAAAATAACAATTTATTTACACCCTGACCTGACTAGAAAGTATTATTATGGACTCACTAATTCTATTTAATCACTAATTACAATTAATAATTTTATTATCCTAATTACAAATATTTTCTTATCCATTGCTTTTCATCGACAAGCAACGCGCACTCCGGTTGGGCACAACGTTCACTTACTGTTCTGAAAGCGGACGCGAACGCAGAAAGCGTGGACGAATATTTCCTTGTTGTTTACCGATACACAGGAAATGGAAAAGCAAGAGTTCTGCTATGTTATTCCTTCGGGCCAAGCACCCGAGCGCAGGGCGGCGCGCGTCTGCCAGCAGAAGCCAATAGTAAATCGCGCTGCATGTAAAAGCTACCTTCAAATATATATATATATTTTATTTTGAGTGCCGTCAGAGAGCGCCGATTGGAATGATGAACGTCATTATCTATGGTCACCGGTCGTAACCGTCCGTTGCCGCGCTGAACGTGCGATATTCAGCGAAATATCCGGCACACAGCAGCGTCCGGCGCACTCGCAAGCGGCGTCCCGAGATCGTGCAGGGAGACAAGGCGTCTCGGAGCCCTGCGCTAAATATAACATCTGATGTAGTGGAGCGTCGTCAGAGCGCTAGCTGCAGCCGCTCACTGCTTCGCCAGCGCGTCCAGCAGCTGCTGCAGCGCCAGCGCCTTGCCCAACCGCCGCCGGAACTCCTGCAACCAACCACAGGGATATCACACACCGCTAGCAAGCCATCGGCTCGAGCCGCGTGCTTTCTGTTCTTTCCGATTTCTTTTCTCACATTCGATTTCGATAATGCTACCTATACCTATACTACTTCAGACTACATTTTGACACTCATCAACATCTGATAGTGATCGTTAATGGATAAAACATTACCATCCTAAGCCCACCAACCTGCACTCTCGTACAAGGAGGGAGGACTTGCCCTGTAGTGAGCCGCTAATAAGCTGATAATATTGAAGGAACAGCAAGTCGCACTCTACTATCGGAGTATTTGCATAGACTAGAGATAAATGTTCAGTGCGGGTCGTCTTCTATGATCCCTCCAGGAATTATCAAAGGGTACGGGCCTCGAGGTTCCTCATTAAACAGGTCAGGCGCGGGATACTTATCTCCCCCGGTAAATATTCCAGCCCCTTTCGGGACTGAGGCTTTTCGGCCTGTAGGGTCCGGGAGATAAACGTTCCGTGTATTACGGTGTCCATTTGTTTCACAAAAAACAACTGATAAATTGTCATTTTAGAACGAACGTTTGGTTAAATTATTGTTACCTATAAGAATTTTTGTTTTATAAGAAAGAATTAATTTGACAAAACACTAAGTAGACTGATTGTTTAAAATATAATTTGACCGGTTTAAGCCTGTAAGGTTTAAAAAATATGCAAATAATTCATCATTGATAATATGAATAATTTAGCAAAACAAAAATTATTCATAACTTCAATTATTCAGAACTTTAATTAATTCAAAATCTAAGCACCACGACTACACGCAATCTTGTCTGCTATATCCCTAGAATGTTTGTGTAAACCGCGTCTACAGAGGTCAAAAATAAATTCTACTATTATGCAAAAAATTTTTGTTTTAGTTAGATTGTGTAAGATTTCTAATTTGAAAAATGAATTATTTGGTGGAATAATTATTTTACAAAATGATGTTATCAGATTCAGTACATTCTTAAAGTAAAACATTTGCGAATGAAAATGTTCTTGTATAAAATGATAGAACATCAGAAACAGCTAAGCTCAGTAAGTACCTACTATTATAAGGACATTAATCGTTTTCTAAAAATTAAATCTAGTCCTATCAATCGCCCCGAATCCTCCTGCATAGAAAATATTATGAAAATCGGTGGAGCCGTTTCTGAGTTCTTGTCAAATGATCATTTATGATTTGATTTTTGTGAAACAATAGTAAACCATTGATTAGGTGGTCCTCACCCGGTAGAGCTGTGGGCCGAGGCCCGGCTCGCGCGCCACAAACATGGCGCCGCTCATGAGGCACAGTGCCTTGCCGTTCATGGGGAAGCGCTCCGGGCGCGCGCCGCGCCGCGCCACCCATGCGCCTACGTCGCGCCGCGTCCACAGGCGCGGGTCCAGCGGCAGCGCGTCCTCGTCCGCGTCCGCCCATGGATCCGCCCACGCGCCCGCACGCAGCCTCAGCGCCGCCCACGCATCCGGCGCGAGTCGCTCACAGGGCGCCGGGGCCGGCATGCCGCGCTGCAACCGCGTGACGTCATTTATCAGTACACTTCAAACTAATTGGAACATAGTTAATAATGAAGTTTGTAAAACTAAATCAGTCGACACTGACTTCGAATTAGTAGCAAATAACAATGCTATTATAACTTCTGGTAAAGCAATTGCTAACACGTTTAAAAATCATTTTAGGAATATCATCTTCATTGCATTGCAATCTGCAGTGGAATGCGCATATGAGAACGTTAGCAGGAAAACTTTACTCTTGTACTTATACAGTCGGGAAAATAAGGCAGCTTGCCAATGTTCACACTGGTGAGCTAACCTAAAATCCCGTTGAATCTCTACGTGAAAAATCATAAACAGAAAATTGATACTAACAAACGAATCTTTAGACATAGTCAATTAATTAGTTTCCCCGGTACTGCTTTCGAGGAGAGTAGGTACCTAGGTACTTAACACTAGAAAGACGGGAGCAGTCATTTGACTGCAATTTTAATTTAAATGTTGATTAACTGAAAAACCATTTGACTTAACGTATTGAAATTTTGTGACTTTTAATAATATTAGTAGTTAAGTGGACCTATGTATAAAAATAACTCACATCTCTTTTGTTTATTATTTAAAATCTTGATATACCGACAAAGACGGCGGCAGTCATTTGACGGCTGAGATCCGATAAATGTTTACAGATGTAATATGAGAGGGTAGAACATAAATTAGGTACGCTTATCAGTTGTTTGTGGTTTGTAAGTCAAAAAAGTTAGTATTGTTTCGACTGCCCGTGAATTTAGTCGAAATTATTGTAAGTCATTTGTGAAAAATGTCTCGAAGGCTTCAGGATAAAGAAATACTTTCAATCTTGCAAAATATTCGTGAAGATGAATCGGATTGTGGCTCTGAGAGTGCAGAACGCGATAGTGACGATGATTGTGCGGTTCCACAATTCAGTTCGAGTTCCTCTTCGGAAGAAAGTGACCTGGAAGATCAGGTACCTCTTGCAACTTTACAAAACGTTCACAGTTCGAGTTCTCGTGGCCATGGTCGTGGCGGTGCTCGTGGTCGAGGCCGTGGTCGAGGCCGGGGCAGGAGTCATAGTTCAGATGATTCTGAGCTTCAAGGTCTTATCACCGCTACCGACGGTACGTCTTGGTCACTTCAAGTGGAGTCAACTCAAAGTGGTCGCCGAGCACGACACAATATAATAACTGAGCAAGCAGGGCTTACTTCATATGCAAGAAGAAATTTCACTGGAAGTATATTGGATTCGTGGAGGCTTGTGATTGATGAATCTATATTGAGACATATTCAGAAATGTACTCAAGAAGAAGCTAATAGGCAACTAGGCCACAACAATTGGATACTAACTTTGGAACAGCTGGAAAGTTTTATCGGTATTTGCTATGCTCGAGGTGCCTACGGTGCAAAAAATATTCCAGTAAATGAGCTATGGAGTAAAACTTGGGGAGTAAATTTTTTTTCAAGTGTTATGCCTCGTGACAGATGCAAAGAAATTATGAAGTTTTTGCGATTCGATCACAGATCTGAAAGAAGTTCACGACTTCAACAAGACAAATTTGCACTTATATCAGACGTTTGGAAGAAATTTATTGAGAACTGCTTATCTTGCTACAAACCAGGAGAAAATATTACTGTAGACGAACAACTATTTTCTACTAAGGTCAGATGCAGGTTTCTTCAATACATTGCTAACAAACCTGATAAGTTTGGAATAAAATTTTGGCTTTGTGTCGATGTGGATTCGAAGTTTGTACTCAACGGCTTTCCTTATTTAGGAAAGGATGAAAGCAGGTCACCAAACCAAAGCCTTGGTGAATCCGTTGTTATGCGTCTTGTGGAACCTTTTGCAAATACTGGCCGAAATATAACTACTGACAACTTCTTTACATCGGTAAAATTGGCAAATAACTTGCTCGCAAAACGCACAACCATTGTAGGAACTATGAACAGGACACGACGAGAGATTCCACCTTACGTCAAATCACTTCATATGACTTTGTTTGAAACAAAAATCCTGAAATCTGATAGATGTACACTCACAATTTATCAAGGAAAACGAAACAAAAACGTGTTATTGCTTAGCACGCTACATAATAATGTTGAAATAGACTTCAATCACCCTAAGAAAAAACCAGAAACTGTGACTTTTTACAATGCTACCAAGTACGGCGTGGATGTGGCTGACCAGATGGCAAAAAAATATAGTGTCAAAGCGGCATCTCGAAGGTGGCCCGTACAGGTTTTTTTCAATATACTAGACCTAGCAGGGATAAATTCTTTCATTTTGTATAAAAAAATGTCAGGTATCAACATAAAAAGACGAAATTTCATACTGAGTTTAGCTAGTGAACTTTGCGGCAAAGTAAAAATCGATGCCGAACTTTCTGGAACCCAAGAATTGCCTAAAGAGTCTACACCATCTACTTCTCGATCTTCTATTTGAAATCCGGAAACTCGGAAAAGGCGGGAATGTTATGTACAAAAGTGCAAAAATAAAACTAATAAAGTCTGCGACATTTGTAAAAAGCCACTTTGTGGCATTTGTAATGTAAACAAAATGTTTAAATGTAAAATATGTCTATAAATATAATAAATAATCATACATGAAACCCTGTTTTATTACTACAGTTACCAGTTTTAACAGTTAAAATAAAATAAAAAATAAAAATAATGGAGGAGTCATTTGACCGGTTGCCGTCTTTGTAGGTAGATAGATTTTCCCGACTTTCTAGTGTTAAAGAAATCATTTGTGGGACTGGGTATATGTTTGTTTAATCTCATTCCAAAGGAAGTGTTGGACTTGTCTTTACAAAGTTAAAAAAAAAATGTAAAAATGTTTGGACCATTTTCTAAGTAGAGGTTACTATATAATTAATGATTTTTTCACCGACAAAGTGTTGCAAGCAATCAGCTTTTCTTCCGACACACAAGACGGGATAACCAAAATTGTGAATTAAGATACAAATTGTAACATTGATTTTTAATAGAGCAACGAGCCTTCTGTGCCTAGTTAACAACGTAGTTACTTGAAATTAATGAATTTGAACAGTGGACGACCAAAGCAATAAATAACTACGTATACTGTTTTATTATTATTATTTCTATTATTACAGCGAAAGCAGCTTGTGTTATGGATAGGTAGGTACTTATTGCTAAATACTAAGATAGCTGTTATACGACTATACATTGATCACAATAGTTATTGAATAATGATTTGTTCAACTATTATTATATTGGTAATATTTAAAAAAATCTCTCAAGGCTAGCGCGCCGCCGGGGAGGGCCCGCCGGTTACCGCATTCTGTTACATTGAAAAAAAAACAAGCTGAAAGAAAACATCCTCGCACGTAATGACATAATGGCAGTCGTTTTAATCCGTCATTAGTACGGACGCGTGACCCACATCCGGTTTCCGGCGCGCGGCGACATAATGGCTGAGTTTGAATGAGCGGCGCCGACTTCGACGTTTATTGTCATTTCCCGATGTTTGCGACGGATTTCCGATCGCATTGTCGCCCGCGCGGGACGGCGGGGGAAAGAGCAGCCTGCCGCACAACGCTAACGAATAACTGATATCCGCATCGTTATAAATATTATCTTTGTGTTATTTGACGATGCGATATTATTTTCCGGCTTATTATGTTTATCGTAAACAAAGTGCCGCTCATCCTGCCTGCACAGGTATCGCCCGCCGAGCGCCGACATTCGCCCGCACGCGCCGAGCGGACGGACGTGCCATAATCGAAAGCGACACTTCCGTCACCATGTACCGTGTGCCGGGAGCCGGGTGCCGCGAGCAGCTGCCGGCGCGCGCAGCTGATGCCGCGGACCAGCACGGGGTATTAGCTCCGAACATTAGTTTTTTATAAACTAAACTCCGCTAGTAGATAATTATAGGGTTGCAGTGGGTTCCACATTCTACTTAAATATTTTATGACATATAATATGCAAGATGAACATTAAACTACACAAGAGTACAAATAAACATCAAAACTAGCAAAAAACTTTGGTAACCTAATGATTGTTTCCCCCAATCGGTGGACAATTTCCCTATATTCGTATAGTTAAATGCAATTAACTCTGAGAATCCCCTCGAACCTGTAACCGCTCGATCATCTATCGCCATTGAGTCAATGGTAGCAGTGACAATTGAATATACTATTATTAATATATATAAAGCGTTCTCACCGTACTGCACGGTCGATGGATCATACAAAAAGGAAAATATATTAGATTATGATCCCTTTGAAACCTTTTCTCAGGACTTATAAAATATACCTAACATTATTTCAGTGCCAAACTATAAATATAAAAGAGTAGAATCTTTTATATTCTATACAAATAAAAAAAATTAAAGTGTCTATTGGTAATTTCAAATTAACAGTTATCCACTACATAAATGCATATATGAAAGTATTAATTATACTTTTGAAATGCCAAGTTTGACTGTTTGTAACGACTTTACCACCAGCTCAGAAGGCAGGCTAGTCAATTTTTGTAAGGAGTAAGTAACTTAGACTACTTTTATTTTAATTGCGAACGATGACGCGGGTGTCAGTTAACTAATATTTAAAACTTACAAGTAGTGTGGGCCTGTTGAACAGCAACGTCTGAGCGTCCTCTGCACTCGCACTGCGTCCCGGGCGCACTCGCTTCACTACGCCGGTACTCTTATATTATACTACTAGCAAATATTATTATTCACCAACGTTATGTTTTGATAATACCGCGCATAAGTAAAGAAATGGGTACAACTGACGCGTCCACTAATGTCGAGAGCCAGAACACGAATAAAATGTTGAAGCAGGAATGTTTGAATGAAAACATGAATGAATGCGTAGTATCGCAGGAAGAACATCTTAAATAACTGATAAGGTTAAACATTATATATCTTCCTACTTTGAAATAAGGTTTATATTTTCATAGCGCAGGTTTTGCAAGTAGCTACTTACGCCGGCGGTCGACGGAGGAACCGGATGCGGGTGCGGTTTTCGCTTCTCTTTCGCGCGTTCAAACCGACAATCGAAAGAGCGAGATGCGAGATTGTTTTTGAGAATCAATAATGAATTCACGCATCCTGTCAGCATGTGGCTCTGAAACTAATCGTTTCCGCGTCGAGGCGCGCGCTCGGAGCGGCCTATGTGTGCCGACACTGACGTTCAATTGAGCACTCTATGTCAAAGATATAGAGCCTGTTTCTGTGGTTGCCGCGGCGCGGAGTTAGCACGGTCCGCTCCAACTATATTTGAATCAATAAGTAAGGGCGGTTTCCGGTTTCCGAAGCTATTTACAGTTTCCCGCCAAACTTATTTTTGGAATGGCGAACGACAGTTTTAGATTTTTTTTGTACACTTCCTACTCGTTAATGATCGTTTCGCTCTGGCACGTGGACGGTTTTATTACTCTTAAAAAATTTCAAGTAAATTCTACGCTACAGGAAGTAGGTGGTGTTACACCCCCCTGCTGCAGCCGTTGGCCCCGGATTCTTTCACCAACATCTATGATGGCTGTGTGGCGCACTGTGAGTGGGTAGGTTCCCCCTGCATGCCGTTTCCAAAGCCGTGAATTCGATTACCGCAACTACTTGTGTGATGACCAATATAATAAAATATTCTTTAGTTGTCGTAGTACCTTTAACACAAGTATATATAAGCCTTGCTTAAGGGCTGGATTATCAAGTGTGTATTATGCAACCCTCTTTGGAGCAGCATGGTGGGTCACGGCTCCATATCCCCGCACCTTTATGGAGGGAGGTCTGAACCATTAATTTATTGTTAGTTTCATATGCCTGTAACATAAATTAAACATTGGTTTTGCATCGTTCAGCAAGATCATAAACGCGCGAAGATTTTTTATGGGTGCATCTACATCTACACATTATAGGATGAACCGTTGTATCTGGGTCATTTTTGCATATTTTTTAAATATGTACCCGAAGTACTTGCTCTTGGTTAACAAGGCCAAGACCCAAGCAAGCCAAGCAAACTAAACTCATTAGTTTTTATTTAAACAACATCTTAAAAAGAGTATTTTTTCCATAAATTTTCTTTATGACAGGGGAGTGCAAGTGTATTCCAAACCCTGCCGCTGGCGTCCATGGCAGCTGCCTTTACACCTACCTACTGCTTAACAACAGAACTAAAAATGATAGACGTAAAGAAATGTCAGGAAGACTTCCTATCGTCTATTACATAATATATTGCTCAGCGCATAGACTTCACAGCTTCTTTGCCACGTAGACGGCAGGGCGGCACGGCAGGGATGCGGGGTGCGGGCGGGGCGCTGGCGGGGTGTCCGGAAGTGGGCAGTAAAGCGGCGAACAGATGAGTTAGCACGTCTCGGAATTTACAACTTCCGGAGCCGACGCGTACCTGACCGCTGCCGGAAGCGACGCGGCGGCTGCAGCGACAGGCTCCAGCCAACGTAAACAACTCTTTTACTCATAATACGTACGATACAGTCAAAAGAGAAAGAAAGAAAAATATCTTTATTTATAAATTATGCCACACATCACAATTTTACCGGTATACCCCTGCGATGTGTAGCATAACCTAGAAAATGGACCCAACTCAGTATTTGCTACATAATCCAAAAGACCATGTAGCGCTGATTTTCAGCTGGATCCATGCTCAGGTACCGCCACAAACACAGCAAAACTAAAAGAAACAACTACACATCATCGTAATAAAAATTAGCATACATAAGTTAAAGTTCTGCTATGAAAAGCTAAACAACAAACTTACAAGAGAAAAATTAAAAACAAGAAACAGAATAAGTCTATCTAATCTAAAACTGAATGACTAGTTCGCTCGAAGTTTGATAGTTGTATGGGCTTTACATAACAGCCTCCATAGCGCGGCCGGTAAGTGCGGTGGATTTATAAAACGAAACGGAGGTCCTGGATAGTCCCGGCTGGCCAAGTTCAGATTTCCTTAATTGGTCCAGGAGCCTGATTCTGCAGCGATTCGATAGTGCGAGTCTCGACTGCCTAATCTCTATATGTCCAAGTCTAGAAACGTAGTCGAAACTCGCAATATCTAGTTTCGTTACAGAAGCGACATTACAGGTCTGCCGTTTGGCTGGTGGGAGGGTTCGGCCGTGGCTAGTTACTATTCTGCCGACAAATACGTAGCGCCACAGTTCCGGTAAAATGTAATGTATCAAAGTTTTTTTTTTTCAAATTCCCAAATTCATCTTGTTAAGTACAAGATGAATCTGGGAAAGCTCATATCCATGTTACATTGCATCATTAGTTACCATAACATTACGTACCTAACTATGTGCGAAATCGGGTATTTTTTATTACAAGTTAGCTCTTGACTGCAATTTTAAAAGATGGTAAGTGATGACATAATGATCCCATCTAAGATGAAAGGAGTGTAACTTGTTAGGGATAGGATAAAATCCACATCCCTTTCGGTTTACACACGACATCGGAACGCTAAATCGCTTAGCGGTACCTCTTTATCGGTAAGGTGGTGACTAACCACAGCCGAAGCCTCCTACCAGACCAACCTGGACCAACTAAGAAAATCTAAATCAACCCTGCCAGGAATCAAACCCAGGACCTTCGTCTTATAAATCCAGCACTGCGCCACGGAGGCCGTGCTATGTAGGTACATAATTACGGGAAGTTGATGGATACAAAAACTACACAGTATGTAGAGAGATAATACGGTTTATTGTACAATTTTATTGCCAATGTTATTGTAATGGTTGTGAACTAGGTATTGCGTTGGATTGTAAAGGTCAGTAGCGGCGGGAAATCCGTTGGTCGAATGATTAGCCTACACGACTTCTGATCGAATGAATCTAATTTCTAAATGATTACTTTTTATACTCCCTAATAATTCTTTGTTCCTATAGTTATGAAATTCATCATCATTAACAGCCGGTGGAAGTCCACAGCTGGATATATATAGACCTTTTTAGGGACTTCCAAACACAATAAAAACACAGGATCCTGTACCGCCTGCCAGTGCCCAGCGGCTCCTTGTGTCTCGTTTGTTGTTATCAGTCATTGTGGGGGTCGACCAACACTGTGCTTTTCGTTGCGGGCCCGCTATTCTAGCGCGTTGGGCCCCCAACATCCATCAGCTCTTTGAACCACTATGTCCGCTTCTTTGGTTCTTCTGCAGATTCAAATTATGAAATTGATATTAGTTTTTATAACACCACTGTGCCTCGAAAAATGGCGTACCTATGTCGTTAACATCCATTGACATTTTATCTAAGTTAACATCCAATAGTATTGTGCCAAACACTATTAATCTACGCTAACTCATATCGAAGCGGAGAGCTGGATCTACGCCCCAAAATTTTTTTTATCAATTACAAGTTGTCCCTTGAATGCTATCACACCTGATGTTAAGTGATGATGCAATCTAAGATGGAAGCGGGCTAACTTATTAGGAGTAAGATGAAATCCACATCCCTTTCGGTTTCTACAAGACATCGTACCGGAACGCAAAATCGCTTGGCGATACGTCTTTGTCGGTGGTAACTAGCCACGGCGTAAGCCTCACCAGCTAAAATTCCCATAAAGGTAAGTGTAACCCTACTGTGGGCCATTAAAAATAAACTGATGACAATGATAACACATCCTTGCCAGCACAACTCTACAACGTAGAGCAGATGAGCCAAATGAGAGAAACACGAGCGGTTTCTAAGTACCTACTCTCTACCTGCCCCACTATTGCGTAACTTTGATTTTATTAGTAGGTATTTATTTGTTTTTGACGGTCATCGTGACATAGGCATTTGCGCAGTAGATTTATATGACTGATGTCCTGGATTAAATTTCGATTAAAATATTCCCACTTTCATCTTATAGATTGCATCATGAAAGGCTAATTTGTTATGAATAAAAGAAATAACATTGTGAGTTTTGAATTTGTCTCTTCTCTTTCTTTATGTTGTAGTAGTTATCGCGTTAAACGGAGAGACATAAGAGAGGAACTAGTTAGTCACAGAGTAACAGTAGACTTATAAAAACATTAACGAATAGTCATCCACGGGCATCAACAGACACGTTGTAACACGTGGAAGTTGTTGTATTGTTTGTTTCGATAATAATTCAAGAACAATAATTTTGTTTAATGCGTTTCCTTCGGTCGCTGGAAGTTCCTCTGTTCCGGTACATTGTGTGTGGGCTCATTGTGACGCTTCCGGCGAGCGCACTGACGGAACCTCACCACAATGCTACTATACAACTATACAATAGTAGCACAACAGTAGGTACGAGCAAACACGTGGTCGAGCACGTCCGCGCGCTGGCCGAAGCAGTTGTAATAACAAACGTACGAAGGCTGACAGCCCCGTCGTTATGTATGTTGCGTCGAACACGAGTTCGAATCCTGGGTCGAATTGTAGATTTTTTTTTTATCGACTACAAGTTGACCATTGACTGCTATCACACCTGATGTTAAGTGATGATGCAATCCAAGATGGAAGCGAGCAAACTTGTTAGGAGTGGGACGAAAATCCACACCCCTTTCGGCTTCTACACAACATCGTACCGGAACGCTAAATCGCTTGGCGATACGTCTTTGTCGGTAGGGTGGTAACTAGCCACGGCGAAAACCTCCCACCAGCCAAACCAGCCAAGCCACCAGCCT
The DNA here is from genome assembly GCA_034621355.1 of Mycalesis mineus. Lineage (NCBI taxonomy): Eukaryota > Metazoa > Arthropoda > Insecta > Lepidoptera > Nymphalidae > Mycalesis > Mycalesis mineus. The sequence goes on along the minus strand of JAXAVZ010000160.1, from coordinate 223,152 downwards.
TTCTGTTTCTTCGACGAAATGTTCACTAAATTTTAAACGGAGGTGCTACATCTCCGTGGCTCAAAGAGCACGTTAAGCCGTCGGGCTCGGTCACTAATCAACCTCGATAGTGATTGTTAATAAATTAAACGCGCCAACCCGCATTAAAAGGGGAATGTTGAAATCGTAAAAAGCCTTTAATTCAACCTTCCTGTTCTGTGCTAACACAATTGATAATTCTACACTAATAATACGAAAATAAACTAGTATTTAGTGTTGAGTTTTATTATGAAGTCTTAAGCTTCCAGTACACAATGGCTTGTGATCGTTCATCGTGTGAACATCAAGTGATCGTGGCCTACAGTTGTGTATTGCAAAGCAAGGCCCATTGTGGACTGGAAGCTTTAGAGCTGAATCACCGGTGAATCTGCGACATGATTGTACTTCATGGAGGTTCAAGTACCACGTTATTGTTGGTGTTTTGACGAAAGGGTGTTAAGAAATTAAACGCACGTGTACACAAAATATCGTATAATAATAGATCGCATCTACGCACTGGACGCCTGTGCCGCTAGTGCCTACGTTTCCTGCAAAACTAAACTCTACTCCTTACTACACTAGGTGCTATTTACATTGTACATTATATGTTCACTTAAGATAAACACGATGCGATCTCGTCGTTCATGATACAGGCAGTCGGTCTATACTGCAGACATCTTAACAACAAATCAGTACACATTGTGGAAACCAGGTACGGATGCTTGGTTCTAATTTGCCAAACTAGAAATTTAGAAACAACGCAATGCGAAACAGATCAATTTTTCTTATAACAATGGCTCATTCCAAATGTGATCGAAGGAAGGTCTCAGATGCACAATACAGACGGTTACAGGAATCACGCGTCTTTCACGAGGTGTATAAAGTAGCTTCTATTAAGATGTCTATAGTCTATAGTTGCTGCTCCGAGGAAGCTTGGTGCTTTGATCATTGATCATATATAAAATGAATCATCTGTCCCCTTTGCTCGCGTCTGACCCCGACAGTCTGCATCGTCGCGGCCGTCCGCTGCCACCTCGAGACCTGCCCGAGTGTAACCTTAATCTACGGCTTACACTTACTCTCTAATCTAATAAATACACGTTCCAATATCCTACTTTGTTCAAAACATAATACTGGCATTTTGCGAGCGTCCAATAGAGCGTCCACCGGCCGCGAGCACGCTGCCGGCCGAGTGCGAGTGCCGCTCGGCAGAGCAGCGCGGCAGCTCGTTCGTGCTCGCGGCAGTCCACGCGAATCGGTGACGTGTCGTGGATAGCTTACGCGTGTAAAGATTAATACTTTCATATTATACAGTTTGAGATTCATTATTTACAACGTCTACTACAACGTACATAGAAGTCTTAATTAAATCCGTTCAAACAAAACGCACTCTGTTTGTACCAACTGTCCCCCTGGCCCCGCACGACGGCCGGCCGCCGCCAACGGTTGCCGCACGAACCGACGAGCGTTGTGCCACTCCGCGGATGATTCCGTTGATTTCAATATTAACACTTGTGATAACCCGAAAAATTTTTCGTAGTTACCCACGAAAGAACCGTATTAACCGTAAAGCTTAATTCGCGAGCGAATGACCATACAGATCACTTGATATCTAGTGATCACTGTCGCCTATCGTGATTTTGCATCCCTTTGTATATCGTTATAATAATAACATTTGTGTATGATTATATAGATACCACATTTGAGCAAACAAAAATTTTAATTAAATATTGTCTACATAGTGATCGAGTAATTGCACCTGTCAGCTTCGCTAAACGATAATTCTCCAGGAGTCAGGACTTTCAGCCTTTCAATAAAATTACTGAATCTCACCTACAGTCTGAAGTTTTATTTTTATTGCCTGCAAGCTATACAACTATTTTCTAAGGTTTTCAAGACGTACTAAAAAAGAATGTTACGTCATTTGAGATTAAGTATTTTTTAAGCTGTCGAATAGCCGTTTGCCTCAAATAGCGCACGATCAAGTATATACTAACAGTATTTAATTTAACAAATTTTGTTCATAAATCTCACGAGTCTCTAAAAATGCTAGATGCAATTGACTTGAGACCGGGGTATTTGGAAATAATCCTTACAAAAAATAAATCTATGTTCCAGCAGTGGACGTCTAACGACTGATTGTGATGATTCTCAATATAAGGTTCCGGGGTCTTGGGCACGAGTAAAATCAATGATTTGTATACAGTAGCCTCGCACAGCGGCGGCGAGCGGGGGCGCGCTCTACGCGTGCGGCGGCTCGTCGTCGCCCTGCAGCGCCAGCATGTCGGGCAGTTTGAAGTGCTGCATGTGGAAGGGCGGCTCCTCTGGACTACTGCACGAGCGCGCCATCTGCGGACCAAACGGTGCTGTCAATGCCGTAGCGGCCGCCCACCGCCAGACAGTGGGCAGTTACGTAGTGAACAGAGCGAACCCGTTCGATATGAGGCAACAACTATTTCGTTACACAAGGGCGGGTTGAAAAGCTCTCGGCCTACAATAAAAAACTGCGAATTTCAGTTAAAAAGTTTTAATACTTTTGTATTGTGTTCTCCCCTAACCTTAAAAAAATATTTTACCGTTTTTCCAAGGTCAGTAATTTTTTTCCAGAAGTGAGAGCCGAGAAGGTCATTCACGACGCTCTCAACTATTCTATTTAATGTGAATTGCTTTCCAGAATTTTATTTCACGATTGGGAACAGATAGAAGTCTAAAAGTACCAAACCTTGAAAATATAATTATTTTCTGTAGGTTAGGCTGAGAACTTCTCGTAGCTGCTGTCATTCACCAGACAGGCTAATAAATAAGAATAAGGATGTTAAAAAAGTAAAGGCGAATAGTAAATTACCAACTTGCGTACTGCGTCCGCGCCGGCGTCGCGGAAGGATGCCCTTGCGCGCCATAAAGAACCTGTACACACGAAACGCATGTTATACACATCGCTCACGGGCCGCATACGTGCGGGCTGCACAGACTGCGGGTGCTCACCGAATGGTAGAGATGGGGATGTTGAACCGCTCCGACACGGTCTGGAAGGTGGAGCCGCGCGAAACGCAGTCGGCCGCCTGCCGCAGCAGCCCCTCGCTGCGCCGGATGCGCTTGTTCATGCCCAGCTCTCCCGCCGTCGCGCTCGCGCTCACCGTCCGTTCCGGGATGTGGATGACATTGACGGCGGGCGTGCAGCCCGGCGTCAGCGTCACCAGACCGGGTCGTACCTCCACGAAGGGGCCCTGCGCCGTCGACGACTATAAAGGAAGCGTGATGTTAACGTCTGTAGGGTGCCAGAGACGGTAGCGTGAGGTGTGAGGGCGCGACTCACGGGCGGCAGCTGGTGGATGATGAAGGCGGGCGGTTCGTCACGCGTGTCGTACGTGTGGTCGCCCGATGCCACTCCCGCGCCCGCGGTCGCAGCCGCCGCAGCTGCGCGAGGCCGCTCATCGGGCTCGGTATCACTGCACTCGTACTGGCACTGCACGTTCGCGATGGCGAACTCTGTGAAAGGCTTGGTCGTTCGTAGAAATCATTGGTATGCATTCAAAAGTAAATTAATAGATCAAGCTGGACTGGTGCGCGCTGACTTTAGCTTTCAACGTGGTATCTATAATATTGGCATATACCTATTTTTATAATGTATATATGCAAATTACAAGTCGTGTAAAAAGTTGTTGTATATACAAAGACATTTAAAAAATCTTCAATTTCTCAAAATATAGGTACTTCTTTTGGAACTTCGATGTGCTCCTCTATAAGATGGCGATAGTAGAATAAACACACCATATAAGTTTAAACCGTTTAATTTCATCTTAAAAATATATATTCTCCTTACGATATAATTAGTACATGCACCGCACGCTGATCGTCGCAATACAAAGCTAAGTTAAAATTCAACAAAAAAAATAACTAGATATGATACCCTTTGGAACAAAGTCTACTTTGGTTTATTAGGAACTAATTACAAACAAAACAATACTAGGTAAATTAAATTACAACGAATAGCTGCGTCAGGACGGGCTCCGACACTACACTGCACGGACAATACACGGATGTTCCTGTCGCTGCCCGTGCCCGCTAGCTGCGCGGCCATCGATTTTTCGTCGCAGTGATGGATGAAAAACAAGATTTCCGCAATGTAAGTATTGCCAACACATATTTTTATATTAAATAATTTTTTAACGTTTTCTGTTATAAAGCAAAACCCCAGGGCCGTCAGATGTCATTTATTTTCTCATAAACAAAAGTTTAAATTAAATAACGTTAGTGCATATGTACATAACTAATATGACCGCTTGACTGTAAACTAGTTTACTCAAACGATAAATTTACAGATGTAATATAAAAATGACTGAATCTCACCTACTATCTTAAGTTCTAGTAAGTGCAGGTAGGTATATGAATTTTTTTGGAAGTTAGTAAAGTTCTACCATTAGCTGTATTTTTTCCAGAGACTGCATACACTAGGCTTAAAGGTAGCTTATACTAGCTGTGTCCCGCCTAGATCCCGTTACTATTTGCGTGTATTCTTTAACAAATACCTATGCAAGAATCAGCTTCTGAATTAAATTGAGGAGTATTTTATTTAAGTACCTTTTCTTTAGTTATTTATATTATATTAAGTTTTATTTAATTAACAAATGACTGTAAAATGGCTAACTGGCAGTCCTGACGTTTTGGACTATTATGTTTATATATCAATCTTCGTAAATAAATAGTAATTCGACTTAAACACTAGACCTAGCCTAGCTTTGACACCTGGATTCTTATATCGCTAATTAGACTAGACACGTTTATGCTGTAGTACATTAAAATTCAATTACAAGTATTATAAGCTACCCTATAGTTCGGCCGTTTGAATAGAAACGTCTTTGGTAAACGAGTGCTGTTCTCAGTTCCGTACACACGTGAACTGCCACCGCGAAGATATATCGCACGAGCGGGAATCTCAAGTGAAACCAAAATGTTTCATTATCTTATAACATTTTAACATGATATATTAAAACTAACACATGGGTAGTACTCTCTTAGAATAAATCACATTTAACATTTCCTTTAATTTTTGGGAACTAATATAATACGGCGCGCTTTTTTCTACCGATAGCCGTCGTCCTGGTCCGGGTGCGGCGAGGCGTGCAGTTGCAGCGGGTCGAGCAGACGCGGCGGGCGCGCGCCGCGGCGGCCTTTGGAGAACTGGCTCTTGATGTCGTACTTCTCCATCCAGTTGCGCAACGTCTTGCGAGGCACGCCGAAGCGATTGGAGGCCGCGTACACGCTGTAGCCGCGCTTGACGGCGAGCAGGGCGTCGCGCAGGTGCTGCGACGAGTACTGCTTGTAGGCCTTCTCGCGGAACACGTCCGTCTCCACGTCGCGCACGGCGTCCGGCCGCCGCCCCACCAGCCGCGGCCGCGCACGCACGCCCGCGAAGTGCGCCGCACCTGCGCGGGAGAAGAAACGGCTTAGCGAGTGGCGGCTCTGCGCCGGCGTTTCTTTTCCTGCTCCCTGCGGGCGTGCGGCGCGGCAGCGCGGGGGGGACGGCAACAAGCGAGGAAAAGAACCACTGGCGACGAGGGCCGGCACTCGCGACACGCACGCCCTTTGAGGACATCATGCGTGCCCCAAACCGGGCTCAAAGCGTTCTCTCCGCGAGGAGAATAATTTTTACGGTTTGTTACTATTGCGATTGTTATATAAGTTTCACAACCTGAGCGTTTCCATTTCCCCTCGCTGAAAGGATAGGGAATAATTTTTATAGCGCCCGAGCTAAGAGATGCGACACCACTGTCGCTGACGTGTAATTCAGTTTTCAGTTTCTATGCGAGCAGGCGAAGAGCGACAGACCGTCGACGGGTTGTCAGACGAAGGAAACAAAATAGTGTTTGCATGTATATATTTATTTCGTTAAACCCTCAGTATATAACTGATACAATGATTATATTATAATTAAATATCTATATAATAATACAATAATCGGGCGGACATTTTACATATTTATTTAGTTAGCGCACGGTCGAGAGTCGCACCGACCGCACCGTAGAGCGAGCCGCGCGCCGTTTTGCAGAACTCCGACGGCGAGCGCCTGTTTGACATAAACGATTAACGACTCATAACGAGAAACAGCACAGGCAGTCGTCGGCGACACGGCGAGCTCGTCTACGTGGACCGCGTTCTCTTTGGTCTATAACGCCTATCTAAACAGAAAGTAGTTGATTTTTTTTGCCGTTTTCCGCGAACAACAACTTGGGATATTGGGTAAGATGCCCAAGCAATTGTGCAGTATTCGATAGATGAAAAATCCAGTATTACACGAGGTCACTCATGTCTGATCTGTATTTGAAGTTGAAAAATATCAAAATAAATCAATATTTCACTATTCGAAACGTAGGCCTAGCTTGGTCTCCGTAGCTGCAGGCGCGGGCATCGGACACATTGTAATGCTTTCATGGCATAATGTTTGATTCTAATAAATATCGGTCAGAACGGCTGGTCGGCGCGCTCGGCCGCCAGTTTAGCAGACGCACAGATGCAGGGTGCGACGGTATCGCCGGACGCGGTAACAACATACGGCAGAGGCCCGAATAGGACTGCCTGCGGGTGCGGGGGCTAACATGGGCATGTAGTGCAAACATACAGTGACACTCGTCCGATTACTTTTAAGGGCTAACGCTAAAACACAGGCGGCTGCGGGCGCGGGCGCACGAGGCGGGCGACCGCCGCGGGCCACAAATCCGCGAGCGGGCACCCGTCGCGTGCGCCCGTCTCAATTAGCGCTGCTAGTATAATTTTGATGTCGAGCGTGTACAGTTGTGTAGAGTAGATTACCATGGATTATTTACTAATTTATTATTTGGCAAAAAGACGTCAACGAAAACAACGTCGACTGCATAACCTGTTCTTGATAAGTAGGTTACTCGGCGGAGAATTCGATAATTCATTCGCCATATTCCATAATATTGGCCGAAATTGCACCTCAATTATTACGCGCTTTGTATCAATGTTCATGATTGTACCTAGCCTCCGACGCGTGTGACCGTGGCATCTAGCGGCGCTCGTCTGATTTGTAGAAACAAACCCGCTCGCGTGTGCCCGTCGCGGGCGCCCGCGCCGTGTATCCGCCACCCGCCGCGCGGGTGAGAATCCGCCACCCGCGCCCGCGCTCCGTCGCACGCGCCTGCGCTGTCCATACTATTTTAACGTTAGCCCTAAGCGTCCGCTGCACGCCAGCAGTCGGAATCAGACCAAAACATTGTCGCGCTCGCGCACGCGCCCTCTTACGCTTCGAAACGACACGGAGGCGTTACGTTATTTTTACATATCATAGAGCAAGTTCCCTATGCTGTCACACGTCTTTTATTTTTGATGATCAAAATGTGTGAAAATGAAGTATTTTCAGCTCCAGTCTTTGAAACTCTCAAATATTTCTGAATCTCACTTCTAACGTGAATATAAATTTTTATATAATTTACAAGTCGAAAGTTGTTTCGTTACAAGCAAATAAACCGAACACACTCAATTTGCAATGCTGGTGTGGGTATCGGATCGGTCGAACTCCCTCGCAGTGATTGCGTGCAACGTCACCTTGCCAACTCCAAGTTTGGAATTTAATCGTTTCTTTCTTCATTTAAGTATTTAAATTAGGTATGTTTCTGAGTTTTGTTAGTTTTGTGGTAAAATAGTCCAGGGAACTGGCAGTAATTGAGATTGTTTTTTAACAATATTAACGTCTAATGTATTACAATTAAAAACATTAAGAGAGTAGATATGTTTTAAGTTAAATATCCATTTAGGTAAATTGCAAAATGCAAATGTAAACATACTCTTAACATTTGCATTCCTACTAGCTAGTAGTAGGACTAGTTGTACTCATTTTTATACACATTTGGTTCATCAAGAAACAAACGTCGTGTGCCGGCCCCGGGCTCTTGCGCTTCTGCCTTAGACTCTAGGTTACATCTAATATATTATTACACTAATAGGCACTTTATGGATTTGGCTCGCGAGTGGCTCCTCTGTCGGAGCAGGCGCAGCAAGTGAAGGCGCAGGAACAGATCATACTTCACTTCTCTTTGTTGTAATTCGATCAATCAAAATTCGTCATACCAGATGACAGGCAGACATGAAAAAGAGTATTGGTCTTTAAACGAGTATGTATAATTTTAGTTATAAGTAATAAATTATGATAAAATGTAACAAGTTTGTATTTATCGAGAGTTGGTCAGATATGTGAACAGAGAGCAGCGACAGAGAAGCCCAGCGCCAGCTCGGGAAGGTGGAACCGAACCGAAATAAATATTCCAAACGAACTCCTAAACCATCTAACTCACTAGATATACAAATGTAGGAACATATAATTAGTTGCAGGCCTCGCACGGGACGAGGGCCGGCGGTAGCGGCCTCACGCGCGGGCCTCACTCCCCGCGGCCTCGACGGAACTAGATACGAAACTAATATAAACAGAAAATCGATGAATCGGAAACAAAACATCAATACTAAATATTTTAAGTACAATACTTTAAGTAACAAATAAATTACTATAACTAATAATCAAGCACAATAATGACGCTCGCTACGGCGCCCGTGCGGCGTGCGCGTGCGCGCCCCCCGCCCCGCGCCGCGCGCCGCACGGGCGTCGCCGCGGTACAATCCACCCTTACATCGAATTACGCTAAAATTTCATTTTTTAAGTCTTTTATTTATCTCCGGACGAAGTCCATACAAGCACACGAATTTCAGAAAGGCCAATTTTCCGTCTCCACTACGACACGACTAACTAACGCGCTCGCTCACACGAGCGACCAATAAATAAAACAAAACAAACGCTCTTTCTCCTACTCTACTAATACGTTTCTCAGTAGTCATTAGGACGACGCTTCACCGAAATGCTCTTCAATTACTGTAATCTGTAATATTAACAACTCTACGATATATTATTTCTAGAAGCGTCCTCGGCTCCCGGAGCCGATGCGCGATACGCGATAACAAAAAAAAACAAAACAAAAAATCTTTGGAAATAATATTGCGCGACGTAAAAGAAAAGTATTCTTCTTAATAAGTATAATTAATTTTTTATAGAAATCTTTGCTTCGTCTTTGGCAGTAAAGATAACAATGTAGATGAATGCGTTCGCAATATGTTACAACATACGATCCAATTTGATTCATACAATTAAAACGATAATACCAAAACGCATGCATCCAACTGCCCCTGGAGCCCCGTCGGCGGCCCCGCGGGAGGCGAGGGGGCCGTGCCGAGGGGGCCGCCATGGGCGTACGAGCGACTATATTATATTCCGCGCACGCCGCGCCTGCGCAGCGCTCACTCGTGCAGCGACATGTCGAGCGCGGCGGGCGGCGCGCGCTCGTCGTCGCTGGAGGCGCGGCCGCAGCTGAGGAAGTGCTTGCCGAAGTCGTCGCCGAAGGCCGCCAGCGCGTCGGGCGCCTCCTGCGCGCTCTCCTCGCGCTGCCGCTTGCTGTTCTCCACGAACTGCTTGAGCTGCTGCGGCATCGGGAACGACGACTTGATGTGGCAGCGCTTCATCCAGTTGCGCAGCGACTTGCGCGGCACCTTGTGCGTCTGCGCCGCTCTGCAACAAGCATGCGATGAGCGAGCGAGCACCGGCGGCGCCACGAGCGGCTCGAACCCTACGCCCACTGACCTGTAGATGCTGCCGCCTTTCTTCACGTCCATGAGCGCCGCCCACATCGCCTCGTTGGAGTAGCGTCTGTTCGGGTTGAACTTGCCCATCATCACCCGCTCCAGGTCCTTGCGCGACAGCCCCGACGAGCTGACCTCCTTGCCCTCCAGGAACTGGTCGAGATCCGCCTTGAGAACCGTCTCCCCGATATCGACGTTCTTGTCCTTGAATATCGGCGGGCGGCCGCGCTTGCGGGCCAGCTTGTCGGCGCCCTTGGCGTAGTCGGCGGCGTCCTTGCGGCGCGGCACGAGCTCCACCTCCGCGGCGCGCTCGGCGCGCGGGGCCCGCGGCTGGCCGGCGCGCAGCAGCGACACCTCCAGCTCGCCGTTCTGCTCCAGCCACGACTTGTAGTAGTCGCTCTCGGCGGCCTTGGGCGCCTCCTCCGCCATGTCGGTGAGGCCGTACTTCGAGAACTCGCTCTGTATTTCGGCCGCATTCATCTTGGACAGTCTGTTCATGTACTCGAGGTTCTGCAGCTTCGTCTGGAAGAACAGCTCGCTCTCCGGCTTCACGCGCAGGAAGGCGGCGCGGGGCGCGGGGGGCGCGCGGCGACCTGCGGGCGAGGCGAACAGTGAGCGAGGGGAACGCTACTTGTGAACCATGAATGCTTTAAAACACAAATGAAATGTCTGTAAGATATAGCTTGCAAAATAAAAAAAAACATAAAATGCTGATCTTTAACAACATTCATGGTTCAACTTCTACCAAAAGTAACAAATCTACAAACTTTTAAATACTGAAACTCGGCCTACCTTACAGACATTCATTTTATGTGTTTTCACAATGCCATTCACGATACGATCTTCGCGCACTAACGTGGCCTCGAGCGGCCCCCGGCTTCGTACCCCGACCTCGACCCCGTCCGACGGAAGGACGGGGGGCCGGGGGAGCCCATGGATCGTTCCCTGGCCATCCATCGAAACTTCAAAATTGAACAGCGATTTCCCGTAAAAGCCGTCTTATGAAAAATATCATGTATTCGAGCAAGTGACATAAAGTCACTTTGCAAATAAACATTACTTTAAAATGAAATAAAAGCTAAAGGAAAGCTGCGGGGAGCGGAGGCGGTGGGGGAGGGGCGGCCAGAGGAAGATGACTCACCGGAAGTTTGTCCTAAGCTGCTGCCGGGCTTTCCAGTTTCTTCCTCCTGAAATATATAAAGTTCTAATTGAACTATAAATCAGAGATAATCTTAGAATGTAGAAAATGGAACGCATTTTTCGTCAAAATGATGTCAGTCTCGCAGATCATCTTCGTCTAATAAGTCAAATAAATGTACGGAAAGTGTGCTCTTCAGCATCGAAGTGCAATAGAACAACATATGGATACCGATCGCAGCCTTTAGTTTATGACTGAGAGGGAAGCAGACGGTGATTTCCTATCCTCCGGTGCTACCTGCTTAATATTTAAACTGTTTAGTCAGACTGTTAACGTCTTATTCAACACTAGCGCTCGCCCACGGTTTCACCCGCGTATTTCTTGTTCCTGTGGGAATATCTGGATACAAATTACCCCATGTCATTCCTCAAAAGTTCAAAAATTGTAAAAAAATGTTATTTTGGTGTATGTACCGTATACATTCATATGCATGTAATAAAATATGTTTATTTTCATATTTTAAACAGACACTACATTAGAAATCTATACAATTTCTATTTATGGCTTTTCTGCGAGTTTGGACTCTAAACCTGGTGTATAGCCAGAATATATTTTACACCAACTCCTCTTTAATAACTATACGAAATACGCAATGTCCTAAAACCTAAAGGACAACGGTTTATCTGCAGGTGAAGGAAAGCGCACCTACCTCGTTATAGTCCAGGTGCTCGTTGTCCAGCTCGCCGTAGTACAGCCCGTCCTCCTCCACCGTCTCCTCCTTCACTTCCGCCTTATCCCGCTCCCGCTCCCGCTCTTCCGACTTGCGCTTCTTGGGCCCGTTGCTGGCGCCGCCGCCAACGGGCTTCGGCGACGGCTGGTGCGGCTGGTGGTACGCTGCATGAAACGAAGGGTTAAAGAGTAAAATATTTTGAGGAGAATACTGATATTCAGAGGTTGGAATTCGCACGAGGCTCACAAAGATCTATCATCGTAAGCTGCTAATGAGTGATGGCCGCCGGCGGCGCTGGAACACTGACCGTTGGTGCGGTGCGCGTGCAGCAGCGCGTCGCTCGCCAGCGTGAAGTCGCGCGAGCCCCCTTCCGCGCCCTCCGCACCCGCGCTGCCTGCGCCCGCGGTACCCGCCTCGCCCGAGCACAGTCCTGCGCACAAACGCGACCTCATGACATATGCTGCAATGGCAAATACCCAAACAGTAAACGTGTCGATGTGGTGCATCACCTCTGATCTGCAGCGCCTCGGCCGACTTCAGTAGGCTAGGCAGCTCCTCCTGCGTCACGTTTACCTCGCCCTTGTACATGAAGTCTACCAGCGCCTGCATCTCGCTGAACCTGGACACACACACACATCACATCACGTAAGAGATACATGATTGATTTATATATTAAATTTCAAATACTGCATACAATAAAATATATTTTAAATGGATGACATTTTAAAACGATACGAAGGTTGCAATACTAGGTACTGTATTTATTACCTTACCTTTACTTTAGTTTTAAGTAAGTATTATAAATAGAACCGGGTTGGGTGCAGCCGTGCAAGACAGAAGCAGGAAGACCAAGAAATCATAAAATCTTTTCTTTAAACAAGATGAGAACGACAACTATTAAGTGCCTGTTATGAATTTAGAAATGCAAAATGAGTGGTTAATCTTAGGTGAGTTCTACATCCCTTTAGTACTGAAGTGGCGCGCCTTGCTGTACGATTGGTCTCCTGCCTTATTAAAATTTTATCTTAATGCCTTTCAACTGACTCTCCCAGACCCAGAGTAAGAAGTTAGTAAGAAGGGCAAAAGCCTTGGAAAAATCTTGCTATGCTTGTGAGGCAGGGGGCAGTGGGCACTTGTATGACACTTGTATGTGCGCCTGTTTGTTCATCATAAAAGTCTTTTAAAAATAAAATCAGTTACAATAATCCTTCATTGCTGTTTTGCCTAATAATTTCAAAAGTAATATTTTGTAAGTAACCGTAAACTTCGTTTTTTCACGGAATACATAATAGTAACTAATATGAAATCATTTGTGAATTTTACGTCTATTTTAATTGTGCAGGGTAAACCGTTTCGTTTCGTAGCGCTGTAAGGCGCTGGTCTGGCTTCCCTTTCTCACGCAAATGCAACGGTAGGTAGGCAGGCTCTTTTACTCTAACCTACAACGCTAGCCGTATTTAAGTTATCAGTTCTGTAGAGCGCCCCAAGACGCACATTTTTTAAATTTTTAATTAATCACTCACCGCATGTCACGCATGAGTACGATGGGGTGCTTGCAGGGGTTTTGCAGAAGTAGGCGCTCGAGGTAGGCCGAGCAGGCGGACAGCACCAGCTTGTGGCAGCGCAGTTGGCGCGACTCGCACGCCAACGTCACGTCCGCGAACTGCTCCGTGAGCAGCAGCCGCGGGAACACCGCCTGCAACACGAGCATTCGCTGACCCCTCGCCGAGCAGTTGCCACGCAGTGTCGGGTGGCGAGCTTGTACGTAATCATCCCTACTCTAGTTACATCGAGACTTTACATAGTCGGTCAGTAGATGGCGCTGTTCATGTGAACGTACGAGCCAGCGTCCGCCACACTCTCGCTCGCACTCACCTGCAGGTTGGTATGGTAGGAGTTCCAGCGCACGCAGAACTGTTGCGGAGGCAGAGCCATCTTGCATCACTAATATTATTTATCTACTAAAATACATTATAAGTACTCTTTGGCCAAATATTAATCAGTCCGTTTACTTGTTGTAAAAAAAATTGCACACTTCTATAAAGTCCACCAAAAAGGTTTGTATCACAGATCCTTTACTAAAAATAGTTTTTTTAAGTACTGATATATTAATAAAAATAATAATTTTAATTGTTTATATTCAAGTAGAAACTGTTCGACTAGACTTTTTTTTTAAAATACTGAAATTAGCAGCGCTGAAGTCGCTCGGAAACCTGAAAATAAAAAATCACTTAGTTAATTTTTAAGTATAATTTACTCACTGAATCATTTTAAATTTTAGAAAATTTCTTTCACACAAAACACATACAACAAATACCTACAGTCGAGATATGACCAGTCATATACATGATACGATGAATAGAATTACCAGCGTCTGACAGTGAGCTGGGAAGAGTTCATCGCGCCAGTGGCACACTCCTCACTCCTCCCTGTTAGAGCCACGCTCACCGTTCTAGGGGCAATTAATGGCATCACACACCGTATAAACCTTACTTTCGAGTTTAACTAAAGGATGTATAGTGAATTTAAGTAATAGCGTCATCTATAATTCCTTTTGCAACTTGGGTATAGCCAGAAAGTTAAAAAAGAATTGCCTGAGGGCGCCACCGTCATTTTCATTGTAACTTTTAGGCTAGCATACAACATAAAATGTGTTAACTTATTTGTTTCCGAAACATGAAAAGCTTTTCTCATCCTCTAGTCAAAGTCAGAGCAGAAATTAATAAAAAAAATCATGTAAATCGTAGTATGGCAACATTGCAGTTTACATGAGAGCATAATCTGCTGTCACTGCCTTGAGAACAATCGTTTAAGACATAAAAGAGCAATCTATAGCTATATAATTTTATCAGATGATAAGAATCATGATAATAATTGTCAGTAGTCTAAATATAGGTATCTTCATACTGGTTAGTGCTCTACTAGACTACATATACCATACAAAGTTATGGCGACGCTGACCTGGGACGCTTAGACGTCCTTTAAGACATTTGCTTTTTGTTTCTTCTAAACAAAAGCGAGGCACAAAAATTTGATATTGCTCTAACCTTTGCCCGGCACTAGCTATAGATATTCAGTTAATTTCTTTAGAATAGCTTCTTTCGCACCTACTTACATATAATAGGTTTAAAAAAAGGGTTCTGATACAAAAAGCAAACAAATTCTTCATAATCATCTTTATATTACTAATATTATAAGATACGTTCATAATATTACTTATGTATTAAATAAAATATCGAAAATCAAAGTAGTTGTTGTCACAGAGCAAAGGATAAGAACAAAACACTAGCGTCATATATATAGCGCTATATCATTAAAATTTGATTCCAGGCCGTTAAATAAATAAAAAAAATATAATTCAAATAATCTCTGTTATTCTCATTTGTGTCTAGTCTCTAGTGTCTATGACTGACTGATAATGATTGTCTGCTATAAAAAAAAATCAAAACAGTAGAGCTTATAGTGCAGGCCGTAATAATTTTATTGGTTTTACTATTTCACATTACGATATTAATAATTTCTACAATTTTACTTTAAGTTGTAAAATACATTTTTATAACTTAAATCTAAAGATAAAACAATATTCACGAGTATCTATATTCTATACTGAAATATTCTTAATCCATGTCCTTTTAGATTTAGATGGACGAATGAAAAAGTTTATCAATTAAGTGGCTAATTAATTGAGCGACCTTCTAGTCGAGCGAGGGAGACACAGCAATAGGCCGGAAGCTCCCCTTTTGCAAAGGTTAGAAATAAAAAAGTGCTTTCCAAATATAAAAATCAATACTATCCAGGCAAAGTGAACTGAGAACTACCCTGAGACTGGCGTCCTGATGGCTCGCCGACGCTGCGCCCAGAAGTATACATACGAGTATTTGCAATGCTATTTAATACTTCAAGGATTGAATGGATACTGCTTTCACGTACATTTTAGTCTTGCCTGATCCGGAAGGAAAGGTACTTTAAAGTTTTATTTGTAGAGTAGTTTTAGTTTTAAGATAAACAGACTATGATTCGATCGGTGTCTGTAGGAAGATTCAAGTAGACGGTACAAATAAACTCTCGTAACATCAGAAGGGAGCGCTATCTTCGAAAAGATAAGCAAAAAAACGCCCTAGCGGGGGGGTCTGGCATCGGCCAACGACCCTAGGGGCGCGACCGAAATAGTCCGCGCGGGGGTCCGTGCCCGCGCCGGCTCCGCGCCCTCGCCGCCGAGTACGTATCGTTTATATTCGGATACATTTTGAGGCCAACAATCTGGAGAGCTCTTTCTCGGAACAGTGCCATCGCGGAATCGTTCTTGTTAAATGACCCCACGGAACAATCGCGAGAACGACGGAGAGCACCATTCTGTCTTGGGTTTTACTTTACTTTTATCTGTACTTCACCGGGAGACAACACTTTATAATAAGTACAGTAGAAAATACGTACAATTATTTTATTTCAAAAAATTCAAGGGAAATTTCGATCACCTATATATTTGCTTTATTATGTTCATGGTGAACTTATAAGATAAGTCGTGTCTATACGTCTGTTACAGCCAGTTTGTTCCAAAATTATTGATCTAATTGACTTAAAATTTGGTACACGTGAGTAGGTACGAACAGTAAGTCGATGATCGAGAAATGGGTACGAATGAATGAATTTATAAGCTTGAGAGTCAATCTTGAGAGAAAATTTGACATACGCATCTTCATTGTCGTCGGTTCGATTATTTTTAAATAATCTATTTCCCGTTTTTAGACTGACTACAAAGTTTTTCTCATATCTTCCGATTTCATAATCATTTGATAATAAAATTCATAGGGACTGTTGTGGTGATCATAAACAACACTAACAAGTCATACAAAAGTGCGCAATCTTGTTTACCTGGAAGAAAGGACATGGCCAGATTTTGCCCCCAAATTGAATAGAATTTGCAATATTTATTAATATGTTAAAAAAATAAAAAAATAAAGCAATATTTATGGCAAAAATTATATTTCTCTATCACATTCGAGAAATACGTATTTTTTTGTTTATTTTGAATATTTCTTTGACTCACATTAGCTTATGAGTTTGGATACACATATAATACATATTCTATCTATATTTAGGACTTCAGTTTGTAATTAAATATAAAAAATACGACTAACAAAACACTGTAAAGTAAATATTATAAACATATAATAATAAAATAAAGATTTACGTTTTTTTTATTGTATAAATATGTGACGATTGTTGATGCGGCTGCGTACAACCACGCGACATGCAAAAGGGTGTACAAGTATCCGATCATATTTTGACAGATTTGAAATTTTTTTTTTATATGGAACAGTCATATGTTAAGTAATAATAATGACCGGGATGAATTAATTCGCTTTGATAAATTAGAATAAATGTTTAGTACCAACTCAATCTCCTTATATACCAATGATCTTAACCCATATAGCCTAACTATTGGACCAGTGAGGTATTATTTGCTACTAACTATATAAAACTTTGGTAAACGACAATAAAATCATTGCTAAAATAATTAGGCGCCTTTTTGTAATATGTTATTGAAGACTCTCGAAAGTTCTTTGACCACAAAACTTAAATAGCAGTTATTTTAATACTCGTAAGCTTTAAAATAAGGTACTATATGTCACTGCAAACGAATTTTTTTTTCCGGGGCACAGCTCCATACTAATTCCGGCCATGTCCTTTGTGTTTCTCCGTTAGTTTGAAATAAAAACCAAACTAGTGGATCAATTTTTTAAAATCTTTATGAGCCTAATCTGAAAGCATGCTCATAATAAAAATAATAAAATTCGGGTAAGAAATGACAGTTATGAAGTAGCTAACATAAAAAACACCTCGAATTGATAACCTCCTTTTTTATGTTAGAAAATTAGAGAACCTTAAGAAAATTGTAATAAGTTACACGTGCGAATTGGTCAACGAAGATCACAGAAAACCATGCAGGAAATGTAATATAGTACCCAGTATTTAAATAATATACGTCATTTCTTTTTTAAATTACTTATCACATAATAAATTAGTAATTATAGGTAGGTACGTATATACTAAACCTATACTCTAAATAGTTATAATCCAGCCTAATAATTACCTAATTATTAACCAGTGCCTATTTTTGTTTATGTGTGAAAAGATTATACATTCCTACTCACTGATTTCACTTCATCAATTATTCTTTAATAAGTATTTGGATGATCTAATGTCAACTATATTTTGGAGTATGTTTGTTCTAGTTATTTGTTTTCACAATGGAGTATTGAAATCCGATCTGATAAAGCGCTGACGAATAACTTGTACCTTTACTCATAGATGCAAACTAATGAAGTTTCACTTGCAGGCAAGTTGAAATCAAAGATTATAAATATATAACAGGTTGCGTACTTTTGTTTTGAGATGTAAAATTGTTTTAAACAATTAGGTAGGTCTAGGTACCTGAAATAAAATGATGCAATCGGAATGGTCAGTGGTCAGTGTCGGTTCACAACACTAGGCAGACGAACAGAGCCTCACGTGACCAGTAGCAGCCTCATATTACCATTACAATTCATTTTCAACCTTCACAAACTACCGCCTGGAGTATATTACGCTATAAAAGTGTCAACGTGTCTAATAGTATTAACAAACTAGTACAGCGTGTATAGACTCTTAGCTACATTCGATTGCTATAAGAATTTATTATTATAGCTATAATATATATTGTATATACCTATATAGAAATAAATATTTTTAATGGTAGGTATAATTTACAACTTTCCGCGAAATCCTGGACTTCGCAATTGAACATTGTAGAGTCAACGTCTCAAGACGCCCGGGTTAAGAAATGTCACTACGTTGAGGATTTTCTGTTGGATCTAGTTTTTCGATATCGCTAGAAATGGCAAAATATGTAAACAAATTCTTAACTATTTATATAGATACCTAATGAACTGTCGCAAAGTAAAGTCTGCTTTAATCCAATAATTTTATATTTTTTGTAAACTTTTACCATATTCAAAAAGAGGGGGCGTTGGCAGACATAATACAATACGTATACTTAAACTAAAGAAACAGCTTAAACTAATAAGGCGCTGTCTTCAAAACCGACCAGTAAAGAATATGTACATTATATACATAGGTATTACATATGTTTGAAGTTGGTTGGTTTTGTTGATATTGTGTCTAACTACCTACATTGTCCACTAGTCCTTTGCCAGCTTCTAGCGAAGGCTATCAAGACTATGGTTATTCACGAAGGTTAGCTACGTAAAGCGCGACAGTCGCTTCGCGAAGGACTACGCATAAGTCATAACCCCAGCATAACAGGATCCCTTCTAATCTTTGATCTGTTCACAGAATGAGCTGTAATCTTGCATAGGCACGATAACAATTTATAACAATAGTTGCAAAAAATCTTAGCGGTCGTTCGGTCATTGCGTTTGCGTTTTTTTAACGCTTCCGAAAACACAAGCGCTTTTCATTGTTGCTACTTTGGTGATTTTTCACTCGATTCATAGAATTTTTGGAGTTATAAATAAATCACTCTTAACTCTTAAAATGGTGTTAAAGTTTTGGGAAAAGAGCTAAAATAAAAAGAAAGCTTGAAAATCATGATTTTTTTCGCATTCAAATCACATCGACAATAAAATTATGAAAATATTAGAATGGAGCTAATGGAATTAAAGAGCTGAAATTGTTTTATTTTGAGCCGATTAACTGAGAATAAGAGTTACATTCTTAATAAACTTAGCGGTCATTCGGACGATCGTTAAAAAACGCTGCCACGTGAACAGGTAGATACATAGGAACACTTTTTAAATGCACGTTAAAAAAGCGCTCATGTGATCGGCGCTTAGAAACGAAGATGTTCTTTTTTGACCGACGAAAAAAAAACGGAGGAGGTTCTCAATTCGACACGTATATTTTTTTTTTTTTTATTTTTTATGTATGACCACGCATAACTTTTTACAGTTTTGATAATTCTTTTTTTAGGCATACTTCCAAGGTGGTCCCATTGTCACCATGTTAGGGTCTGATGATGATATCCTGGGGAAATTAAAGGAACTCTTCGAATTTTGGAGGCACGCTTACAGCGATTTCGGTTTTTGTCTCGGTATCGGTAGCTTTTTGGCTACTAGTGCCGTATAATATACTATGACAGTATAGTACAAGTACGTTACGTGGCGATAAATCACTAAAAAGTGAACAAAAAATAGAACCGACTCAAATTGCACTAAAAAGTAAAAAATAACTGTGTCATTTAGTTGCTTTAATTTACTTAAGCATGCACAAACAGCTTTACTACGTAAAATAAATGGTCCTTAAACTTGGCTGGCACCGACTTCATATATATGCTTAAGTAAATTAAAGCAACTAAATGACACAGTTATTTTTTACTTTTTAGTGCAATTTGAGTCGGTTCTATTTTTTGTTAAAAATTTTTATTATCGACTACAAGCATTGACATATAGTATTAATATGTCAATGACTACAAGTTGGCCCTTGACTACTATCACAAATGATGTTAAGTGACAATGTAATCTAAGATGGAAGCTGGCTAACTTGTTAGGAGTAGGATGAAATCCACACCCCTTTCGGTTTCTACACGACATCGTATCAGAACGCTAAATATCTTGGCGGTACGTCTTTGTCGGTTGGGTGGTAACCAGCCACGGCGAAAGGCCTCCCACCAGCCAGACCAAGATAAATTAAGAAAAATCTCAATCTGCCCCGCCGGGAATCGAACCCAGGACCTCCGTCTTACAAATCCACTGCGCATACCACTGCGCCACAGAGGTCGTCAAAATGTGATGTTAGTAAAACACCAATTAAACAGTTTCGAATGTAACGAAATATATATCGGCCAGGGTAATATATATACACCAAGTGCAAATCAAATAGATTTTTCACGATAGGGTCGTCGTGGTTATAATTGAACAATTAAGGCGGTATAAAGTAATTAATATAAAAATCAATATTTTCCTCTAATATGAACTTAATTATTTTTATATAAGATTCCATTTAAATGTTAAATGCAGTGAACTAATAATATAGGTTACATATCAGAATAACACATAGGCTACATTTTATACCCAAATTCCCACGGGAACGAGAACTACGCGGGTGAAACCGCGGGCGTCCTCTAGTACTTAATAACTTAATTATTTTTATGTAAGATCCCATTTAAATGATAAATGCAGTGAACTAATAACTTTTAATATTTTTCTTACAGAAAAGTTGTTACAATTTTTTTGTCAAATTATCCCTGTTTTAAAGTTTGGCCAGAGGTTTCAATGTTTGACTGGTCAAAGTTCTAGTGGTGTATAAAACTACATATTATTTAAAAATTATATGCTTATTGCAGCAATTTTTTTACCTATATAGAAAACTTAATATTAGCGCGTAAATTCAATACAGGTCAATTACCCATACATAGTCAATTATACCATGTAACTAGGATAGTTACCTACAACTTTATAATGAAAATTTCGAGATAGAATTTTTCACGAAGACGTTCCTGCACGCTCGAGTGGCGACGATTGGTGAATCATGCGAAGTGTCGCCGCGCGATATCTGCGATCTATTGGCGACTAGCATTGAACGCTTATCTCGTTCAAGGGTTTTGTTGATAGAGCTACACCTGAGTCCCGAACGCGCTTCAGGTTTCGTCCCGATATTCACTCGATCTCCGTAGAACTAGAAATCATGGGCCTCTAATAAGAAAGTGCAATCTTATCGGAATTTTTACGCTCCTCGGAACTGTAAACATGAGGTTCGTTCGATCGCACGATAAAGTGCAGCGTCGCTCGTTACTCACTTAGCCTATTCTGAGTAAGTATATTCGGGTAAAGAGTGAAAGACTCACCACCGGGAGCTCCTCGCGAACTGAACAATGTTTACACGACCGCTCACGACTCACGGAACACTGAAATATCCTTTGGAAACGAGATATCAAATAATAGCATCCAATGCAGGGCGCTACACGAAAGCATAATGGTTAAAACATGAGCACAAAGCCAACATTTGGCCGATCCCAAAATAGTATATCGCAGGCCCCAACTAATGTTATAAACATTCGTCGCCGAGCGCCCCACTCACACATGCGAGCCCCCAGTAAAAAAATCAATATTTAAACAATTACTCAGACGCGCGTCTGGAGGCTGAAGAGGTCCGAGGCGCCGTGCCGCCGAGCCGAGTGCTCCGTCGCGACTCTATCGTGTGCTGAAAAATGTGACTTTTCACGACCACAACCTCTAATATGGGAAATATACTAAAATAGACTTTACTTACACGAACGAGCGTGCGCGCGGAACCACATCACGTATGCAATTAGCGGCGACTGATGTTTTTTAACCATGAAAAATCAATAATTTTTAAGAGCATGAAATTGTTCATATTTTTCCATCGGACCCTACTTTTCTCCCGCGGTCTCAGTCGCGCGGACTCATAAAAATGAAAAACCTATTGCGAGAAAACTACGTGCGAAAGGGACGGATATACATCGTCGATTGTAAATATTGGCAGAAAAGATTCATAACAAACGAGCGAGATGGCGAATGATGGTCTCTGCGCTTCGACCAAAACAATAAAGCGTTACGTAATTATGGGCAACTACGAAATACTGAAACGGACTCACCGTTAGAAACTAATTGAAAACGTCTCGCATTTTTTTGATGTTTTCAAAATATCGCAAATGCATTTTGACGGCAAATAGGCATCCGTCACGCGGACGCCATTTTAAATAAAACTCACTTTCACACTTCATTATTCATAGGAATGACGTTTACCTTATGACTATCTTTCTTGCCATTGTTTTCAAGTAATTTTTATTCCTGTAAATTTTTAAACTTAAATTAAGTAATACGTTAAATTATAAAATTACAATTATAATAACTTTATTACAACAATATCGATAAAGAATCGATGACAAAATTATTTACTGGCATCACTCGATACAACAGTCAACACCAAATTCAACACTACTTGTCATATTCATTACATAGATAATATATTGATGTTTTTTAACTTGAGCATAAAAGAATAGACAGATCGTTAGGATATCTCTCAACCTCTGTGTGCCTCTAAGATAGACGTAGTTAATTAATCTGTGCCTGAACTTAATAAAGTAAAAAATTAAAAATGTAAGTGGCGGTATTTAATTGACAATCTTTTGTGATTTCAGTTTTCGTGCACGTTTAGTTGAACAACATCACATTGAAGAGACAATTTTGCTTTTAATTGGTGAACTTTCTGTTAAACCTGAATTGGGTAGGTAATAATAAACGAGAAATTTCTAAGTTTTTATTAGTTTTCTGCGAGTAGAACCCGGTAAACAATTTTATCGTACTATTTTGCTTAAAAACCTCGTTGGTCTAGTGGTTAGCCTATCTGGCTTCGATCAAGAGGTCCTGGGCTCGAACCTGGTCGAGTCACGGAATATTTCTGCGTTTTTCGTTCTTCTATGAAATTCTCAGTAAATTCCAAGCCCGGAGTGGGGAAGTTGGTGGTGTTACACCCCCGTCCCCGAGAGCACGTTAAGCCGTCAGTCCCGACCACTATTATCAACATCTGATAATGATCGTTAATAAATGAAACTGAAATTGGAGCAGCGTGGTGGGTCTACGCTCCATATCCCGTCTTCTATAAGGAGGGAGGCATGGCTCTGTAGTGGGCCGTTACTAGGCTGATGATGATGGTGATGAAATATAATTTGTATAAAATATATCTTTCACATAACTTGCAACTAATGAGAAGTGTAGCGTCCAAGAAAATTAAATCACTCCTTAAGGCACGACGGCGACCAACAGTGAAAAGGGGTTTGCCGATGCCTGATTGCCATGCCATTGAAGTTTTTTGCTGAACTCGGAGACAGGAGGTTTTTGGTCAAGTCCAGGTAAAACAGGCATCAGCGTAATTTAGGATAAGGAGGAACTAGAGCATTTACAAGTGAAGTTTTTGTTCTAATTGGCAAACAATTACTTTAGTTATTTAAGAACCATTTGGGTTCTTGAAAAATAATAACTAAGTCAATTCTGTACATTGATTATTTTTTAAAAAATGTAAGTGGTATGTATTACATACTCTATACAGGCCACAAAGCAACGTTTTTCAAAATTTTTATCTGTTTGTCTGTCCGCACATCATTTTAAAACTACTTGACCGATTTTCACGGATGGATTAATAATTATTTAAGCTTAGCTCTGGGCAGCCTTTAGGCTTTGTTTCATGGAAATCGGACGGAAGAAAAAAAAGTTATTCCAAAAATACTGAATTTCACTAAGGACGTTGCCGCGTCGAAAGTACTGAATGAATTCAAATGAAATTGATCGATTAGAGTGCAGACTACGAGGAAGGATAAAGACTAGATATATTTCCGGGTACTGTGTATGCCGAAAATCAGTACCGTTCACTTAAGAGAAGGGTTGAAAGTCCACACGGACGAAGTGGCGGGCGTCCACTAGTTTAACAATAATTTTTAAATACAGAATGTTTCGAAAATTTGGATTAAAGTATAGAGAATCAAAACAATTTAGTTGGAAAAAATGAGATGGAATTTTACATGGTTATTGTTTTTAACTGAATTCAAGTAACTCGGAGTTAAGATCACAAAATACGATATTTTGAAGAATCTCGTAAACGATAATGTAATAGACTAAAAAAAAAGTGGTTAAAATTAAAGATTTTAATAAAAACATGATTTTTTTTCTTAAGACTATTAATTTTTCGATAAATTGAAACTAAAAGTAAGAATCGCAAGTTAGATAGATAAGTTATGATATGTTTGAGTGTATTTTTGAAAGGACAATGTCCATCAGTCATAGCGACTTTGGCCACACGTACATGTATCTGGGAATGGTAATATGAAATATAAATAAGGAAATGGTTAGGAAATTCAGTTATAAAAATATTGGCTTTTTAAGAACAAAATATCTTTATTAATCACAATAAAATGATTTTTAAAATATTACAAATACATTTGTATTTACCGATTCATTTTGGGTGTCATATATTAGGTATAAGCAGATCATCTAGATCCAGACCATACTAAGATTTTGAAAACCTGAAAAAACATCTTATAGCAGCTAATTCCCTTGTGCGACCCTTTGCTGACTTAATTACTGTTAATAGCCAGGGCAATTTTGATATGCAATCCTACAATGTCCTAATAAAGTTGCTCTAAGAATTTAATTATTAAAATATTGAGTGAGATGACAGAGATATGCAGGCTAAATAAATAAAAACCAGATAGATACATATATTTGTTTACTTTTAAACATACTTTATAATATAAAACAATTATCAGGTGTATCAACATGTCAGCGCATAGACCTGCATGCTCACTGCGGACTCAGCTCATACGCTGTTGGCTTCTACACTCGCACTGCGTTCCGCAACTTGGCATGTTCTTCTGTACACATTATCTGCACCAAAATGAAAGTAGTGATTATTGCATAATAATAGTGTCTATTATATGATAATGTATAATTAAATGCAAACCACACACAAAATAATAGTAAATCTTAATGAAATCAAGTAAAATGTGACTCACAGCGGCTACAAGGTAAGCAGGTCGGGCGCCGCGTTGTGCAGCAGCGAGGCGGCGCTGTCGGCGGCGGCGCACCACGCGTCTAGTCGCCGCGCCAGCGCGCCGGCGCCGGCCCGCCCCAGCGCGCGCGCTCGCACCCACGTCACCGTCACCGTCTCGCTCACCTGCAATTTACTCTACGTCAGGTCTGACCAAACGAAATGCAATAGGAGGCTAATGAAAATGACTTAATCAGTTATTAGGACTAACACCCTATCAGCCGCTGGTGTACCTGATCGATATGTCCGCGAATGAGCTTGTCGGCGAGCGCCTTCATGACCAGCAGCTCTACGTCAGCGGGCGGCACTCGCGCCTCGCGCGCGATCTCGCTGAACGTCAGTCGCCGCTGCGCAGACGAGCGGTTGAACGCCATCTGCAACCACGCACCACAAGCTCTAAATGGATGCACTTGCACTATATTGCAATATTAATGCTGTCTTTGAGCAGTATCTACCAAATTTTGATTCACGCAAGATAATTTGTAAGCTATTTTTTAAAATTTGCATCTTGTGTCTTTGGCAATGAATCAAACAACCTGTAGGAATGAATAGCTTTGTGTTTGAGATTTTATATTGAGTAGATTACGAAATAAGCATATACAATTAACACTTGACTATTGTCAAAAACTATGACAACTAGTATCAGTTTATATTATAATGTTCTACATAAATATATATATTGGTCTTACAAATATTTCTATATATAACACAGAAATATTTGGAAGATGTACTAAATACATTGACCTATTGGCGCTTGTATTTACAAGTATTTTTAATTAATTTAATTTAAACTAATTATATTTCAATAACAATTATATTTCAATAAAAAAAATATTAATTGATGAAGGATAAGCTAACAGTTTAATGAAAATTGAGAATTATTGGTTAAGTTTAATTTTTTGATATGAAAAATAAAATATATTAACTCAATTAATTTGATTACTCAAATAATTATAATCAATTTGATATCATTAAATGGTTCTATGCTGTCCCAGCTGAATGGAACTGGAATGGTCATCCAGCATAACATTGTAACAACGTTTAAAAATATATTTGTTCATGATTAATAAGAAATTGCTATGTGAACGAGGCGCGGTGACACTCACCTCCATGAGGCACAGGATGGCGATCTTCTGTCGCAGCTGGCGGTCGGCGCGGTGCAATTCCTGATGCGGCGACTGCGCGCTGCAACACAACAACACCGCATTTTTTTTCATTTACTACAACTAAATGTTGTAAATGTTGACTGCAATCAGTGGTTAGTGATGATGTAATCTAAGATGGAAGCGCGCTAACTTGTTAAGAGTAGGATGAAATACACACCCCTTCCACCAGCCAGACCTGGACCAATAAAGAAAATCTCAATCGACCCTGCCAAGAATTGAGGATAGTTGCCTTAGATAAAGGTTAGGCAATAAAAAACGGATATGCAAAGGTGTTTGTTCTACTCACCGGATGCGCT
This sequence comes from Mycalesis mineus, assembly GCA_034621355.1. Taxonomy (NCBI): domain Eukaryota; kingdom Metazoa; phylum Arthropoda; class Insecta; order Lepidoptera; family Nymphalidae; genus Mycalesis; species Mycalesis mineus. The sequence continues at coordinate 196,599 of JAXAVZ010000160.1, read as the reverse complement.
CAAAGGCCAGTACATCACCGGCAGCCACGGCGCGCAGCAGCTCGCAGGCCCAGGCGTCGGTGGAGCCCTGCAGTGACTCCAGAATGGGGTGCGCCAGCTGCAACACACGTCTAGGTTGGTGGTACTCGAAAATATAACCCACCACAGCCTAATTGAATAGCACTAGTCGTCACTACACAGGTCCTACACAGTGAAACGCAGAAGAACAAATATGGTACTTAATCTTGAAGTATTTTTTCCAGCTGCATATTTGCTCTTTAAAAGTGCTTAATGCAAACTGCAGATGCAACACTCACCAGCTCACCAAGGTCGTACACGGTGGGTGCCAGCACAGCGGCGAGTGCCAAGCGCAGCGCGCACTCGCGCCGCTCTTCAGGCGCCAACGCCGCCCCGCCGCCTAGGCAGCCCACGTAGCGCAGCGCCGCGCGGTAGTAACGCGCCATAGGGCCACGCACCCTGTAACCATAACCCCACACATTAAAAAAAAGGGTAAATGAGAACCTCCTCCGCATTGTGCGTTTTTCAGAAAGTGCCTGACATTGGTCCAGAGGTTAATCTAGCATTGGTTCGAGAGGTCCTGAGTATGGCTATATTATATAATCTTGAGATTCTCTTTTCTTGAATTTGGTGATATTAAATTTACAAGCCTCTCACTTCAAACCATAGTCATTATAATTTATACACTGTTTATCACTTTAAACCACCACTTGGACAATATTGAATCAGAGTTGAACAAGAGTGGTGGGTTGAACATTGAAATACAATACATATTCGTCAACCAATACTTTAAGTTTTGGTTGATGAATATTGGATTGGATGATGAATATTGAATACCCAACCATGCAATAGGCAGTTGAAGTACTACACCTGTAGTATTCTGATGCGAGTTTGTAGAACCTGCCATGCACTGGTGTGACTCCGTCAGCATCCTCCAAGGTGTTCTCAAGCTGCTCGATGATCTTCTCTGTGGCATCCAAGTCGTTAAGGTGCTCCAGGTATATCTGACCTTGAAGGACCTGAAATATAAATACTATATATAAATACTACAGATCGAGCTAGGCTTCATGCTTTGCCATCAAAAAATCTGGGAACATTTTTGGAGAATGAAACTTTTCGTGTGGCTCTAGGCCTCAGGTTGGAAACACCACTGTGCTTAGAGCACAGATGTCCATGTGGAAAAGAGGTAAATAAATTTGGTATTCACGGGCTCTCATGCCAAAGGAGTGGCGGTAGGCTTTTTCGGCATGGCTCTCTTAATGTATATAATAAAAAGGACTCTTGCCACCATAAACGTTCCTGCGCTAATCGAGCCGTCAGGAATAAGCCGGGATGATGGCAAGAGACCTAATGGATTGACGCTGGTTCCCTGGGAAGTGGGACGGGCCCTAATGTGGGACGCTACTTGCGTTGACACATTGGCTCCATGTCATATCAGGGAGACAGAATCAAGACCGGGAGCCGCAGCAGAAAAGGCTGAAACCGGTAAGTGGCACAAGTATGCCTCTCTGACAGAGAGTTACATATTTGTACCTTTTGCCGTGGAGACCCTTGGGCCATGGAGTCGCAGTGCCAAAAAATTCTTCTGTAACATTTCACCGCTCCTAATTGTCTCAATTGGTGACCGAAGGGCTCATTTTTTGTGCAAAGGATTAGCCTGGCTATCCAACGCGGAAATGCAGCAAGTATTCGTGCCACCATTCCACGTTGGCATGATTTGTATAGTTATTAGGATAAGTTAGCTTAAGTTCCTTATTGTATTCTTTCTATTCATTATAAAAAAAAAGTAATACTATATTCTAAATTGAAAATAATTGAAGAAAATGTTGATTCCGTATTCCAATATATTGAATATGATTTTTATATACAGTTGTGTTTGAAAGTCCCTAAAAAGGCCTATACTCTGCAGTGGTCAACCATTCGCTGATGATGATACAGTGCTCACCTTGCATAGGGCCAGGGCCTCATCATTCATCTTCACTTTGGCTTCTACCTTCTCCAGGAATGCAATGGCTTCTCTCTTGTCTGAGTACTGTGCAACCACCACTGCTATGATCTCCACCAGGGAAAGAGGGTTTATTCTGAAAATTGTACATTACATGCATAAATAGACTACACCCTTAACATTTGCTATTATGTGTCCAATAAGAAAAGCACTTTACTTACAAATAGTAGCAAGATTTCAGAATAAGAAATAAAGTGATAGCTGAGCCTTGTGTAAATACATACACATTTCCAGTTGTATCCATACTAAAGGCAAAATTGATGTGGAATGCTTATCAACAAATAAAATAAAATTGAAGGTAAAAATGCATATCATTGCATACCTAATAAATTTAAAAGAAACATATTGCTTTTTTTTTTATTATAAACTGTTATTCTGTTTCTAATTTATCTAAGCTTATTATTCTAATTTATACTCATTTATAAATTTATTACTAAGTGTAAATTTAATAGAGATTCATTTTTAATTTATTCATTTATAACCATTCCACATCAAGTTTGACTTTAGTATAGTGTTGTAATCAACAATACTTTAATTCAACACAAAAATTTTACAAAACCTATCAGTAATTAAACACTATTTACAATTGAACAGACTGTTTGCATCAGATCATTGTAATAGTTAAGATGTTGAATCTGCATCTTAATGCAGTTTACTTAAAATATGTAAATCTGATTATTTATTTTATATCAGCTAATGTATTAGCTGACAAAACTGAAATTTACATAAAAAGATGACTGCAACATATAAAACTTAAAGTATTTGTAATGACAAATCTTGATTATAGATGGGTTAGTAACTAATAGGACTTATAAAAATACTAACTTGTTTTCGAAGGTGGTTAGGAAGTTATTGTACAGCTGTATTAGGTTGTCGCCGGTCTGTAAAGATGGGTGCTTCACGAGTTCTTGTAACTTTAGAGTAAGTTGGTGCCATAGCCTGAAAATGCAAAGTCTCGAATTAATAATTTGTCACACGAATGTATCAAGAAGTAGACAAATAACTTACTTTTTGTTGTAAAGCTCCTCCAATTTAGCCCAATCCTCGGATAATTCAGGTTCGGAAGTCTGTTTCTTTGAAAGAAAATCGTTTACATCAACAACTGCAAACTTTACCGAGGAAGCCATGTTTCAAAATTTGTATTTGTAATAGTGTGAAGTTGCAGCAAATGTCAATTAAATGAAAAGTCATTCATTCATTTATTCATAGACTAATTTTATACTTTTTTTAATTTGTACGACGGTTAGGATTACTTGCGATCTACTTTGTCAATGGTTTAGCTGTTACAGGCAGAGCCATCTAGTGTTTAGTAGCAGAATTATTTTAAAAAGTATTCTCTATAATTTGGCAATAGTAAACAGAGTCATCTAGCATTGAGTAGTATTAATACCCTGTAAAAATATTTCAAACAAATTATTAAGCTGCCACTAGCTGTCGACTTGATCAGGTTACAGTGATTTCTAAACAGGAATTTCTATGAATTCTAATTTAATTATTTTGAGGAAGCACATTCATAGACCAAGTAATATAACTGAGAGACCATTATATTAAAATATTTGCAGATTCTAGAAAAGTGGGTAAAATATATTCAGTCAATAATTTTAGATTGTTGACTGAATGTGTTTTAGTTAGTCGAATATTTGACATACCCAACAGAACATTTTTTTAGGTGCCTTAGAACTATATAACTAGACGAAAAATACTTATCTTCCTCTGAAGTAAAGTACCTAGCTAATTTAAATGTCAAACAAAGTTTAGACTAGGTTTATGACTTGTGGTTATTATGACTTGTGTATCCATTTTTCACTATCGTCAACATCTGATAGTGATCGTTAATAAATGAAACATTATCAACCTAAGCCCGCCGATCCGCATTTAAGCAGCGTGGTTAGACTACGCTCCATATCCCCTCTCCTATAAGGACGGAGGTCTGGCCCTGTAGTGGGCCTTAATAAGCTGATAATTATGATGATCCATTTTTAAGATGTCTTAAAATTAATGAATAAAGTAATTTTTACCTAACATCATACATTAGCAATTATGAGAATTTTGTTAAATTAATTAATAGGTGGGTAAATCTATTACCAAACTGCAAATGTTTATGTACATAGAGCACTCGCACTCGCTTTCACGCAGCTGATCGTGAAACTAACCGGCTAAGTATTTTGCGCCTTGAGCCATTTCATAGCTCCCTTCTTGCAGCATCATCAGCATCATCAGTATTAGCCGATAGACGTCCATCGTTGAAGGCCATAGACCTCTTGAAAGGATTTCCAAACACCGCGCAACCCACTTGATGTCATCAGTCCACCAATTGGGGGTCGGCCACCACTGCGTTTTCTGGTGCGAGGTCGCCATTCCGCTTGGGACTCCAAAGCCCATCAGTTCTTCGAATTATGTGCCATTGCCACTTCAGGTTACCGACTTCCGTCTTAATCTTCCGTCGTTCCGTAGCTTGGGTTCTTCTGCGGATCTCCTCATTTCTGATTCGATTATGCTGAGATGCATCGATCATAGTTCGTTCCATCGCCTGCTGACTGACCCTGAGGGGCTGTCCAACGTAAACGACGCGACGTAAAGCTGCCAACGCAAGAAACGATGATCAAAACAACAGCAATCCCTACTTGCCTCCTATATAGTCGCGTAGCATCGTGTTGCATCGCGTTGCGTTTGTCGCTTACGCAGGAAACCGCGTGAGCCTTCTTATGAGGCTCATTGTTAGCTGTTAGGCATGTACAAGGAATTGGAGAAGTCTGAAAACAAAAATAAATTTAAGAATATGGTAGGTATACTTATTTAACTGGCAGCGCACCCAAACCCATTGAACGGATTTTGATGAGGTTGTCTCAAATGATAGAAGGCTGTAATGTTAAAGTATTTCAGATAGCATAGCTTGCCGAACTTGCTGAATCGTTTTGATGATTACACAATTTTGTTTTTATAAAGGAACGTACCCGTTCTGAAGAAGGTTTGAGGTTTCAACTTATAATAGGTACCTTAATATGAAAATAATGTGATACTTATTAGTTAGTATAATAAGTATCACATTATTTTAATATAAATTCATATTATTATTTTCATATTGCTTTGTTAATTACCTGTATCTAGCTTTATCACTAGATCGATAGTGGAGAAATTTGATAGGTTGTATTTAAGGAATTGAAGAGTTAGGTTAGGTTTTGAAATAGGTACTTACACCCAATGTATTTTTTAATTATAGGGCATGAGATATCTTTCGATACTCCGCCCCCTTACACACACAGAAGGACAGACAGACAGGCAGACTTAACACCCCTCTTTTTTCGTTGGGGGTTAAAAAGAATAGATAATTATACCTACTGACCCATCAACGTCTATCACTAGCTGTTACTTACCACTAGCTCCTACTGATTTTCTTTGGGAGACTTTAAATAAGTGAAATAACAGACAATATGGTAGATATACCTATTTGTTGTTTAAAATGGAAATGACTTACACAAAATGCACTGTTTAAGAATATTTTTTTTTTGATTTCTATAATAAGATTTAGTAAACCTTTTATTTACTATAGAGGAGTTAATTATAACAATAACTAATTTGCCTTTCAGCCCGTTTGTAATTTTTAATGGCGAGGCCACTAACCAACGGGCTTACTTCCAGACTTATCCTGTATGTACTCGTATACCCTTTGTTAAGTAGCAACTATTATATATTTTGTGATAGTAGGTAGATGCCTATTCGGTTACGTATATGAGAGAAATAACACTGACTAATTACAAGATCTAATAAAACTATTCACTCGATGGACTTTTGCATCGTTATCTGCTTATTTTTATTCGTGGACTCTTACTAAAAACAAATTTCCTGATATTTCTACGGAAACGGGATCTATAAGGGTGTAACCGCTGGTAAAACGCAGCTAGTTTAATATATTATCTACTTTTTATTTTTTTATAGGATACCTATAGATAGAATATATTAGTACATACGAGTATTTGGACGATACCTACCTACCGAATGTAAGTACAAAACAATGTATCACTTAATCTAATTATAATTTGTTGTTATATTGGGAATGTTAGGAGGGAAAGACCAAAGCGAACGTTTCTGAAGTAATGACATTCTTATTTCGAGCCCGGTCAAAAGTACTCTAAACTTCTCAATGAAAGGCTCAATGAAATTGGAAAAAACGAGAGATGAGGTATACAAGGATTGTGGCAAGTGGAAGGATGTCGTCTCTGCCTACCCCTTCGGAAATAAGGCGTGATGGTAAGTATGTATGTATATTATGTTATCGCTGGTTAATCTTAATAAAACTAAAACCTCAACCTTAAAGTTTGAAAATCCTGAACCAAGGCTATATTTATTGAAAAAGACCTAATTACCTGTGCATTTTTATATACAAATCCAATTATTGATGTTATAGATTTGTACGAACCGGTAAATGTTCCATCCATCACGAAATTTCATACCTTTCTTCCAGAAAATGGAAAAACATCTGAAAAATATAGATTTTTATTAATACTACTGAGTTAAAAATCGTTGTTACTTCCTAAAACAAAAATAGTTATTTGTTCAAATAGGGAGCAAAGTTTGTTTTTGTTGCGAGGGCCTAGTTTAAATCCCGAGCAAAGTGAAGGAACCTACAATTGACTCACGAGCATAGCGAGTGATTCTCAGTTCGAATCCTCGAATCTAGTGAGGGATTTAACAGCACAAGAAACAATAAACTTTGCTCTCGTGTGATACATACAATTTTACATTTTACTTGCGAAAACATGCTACATATAAGAATATCATTTTAATTTTCCAACAAAAAAAAAATCATCAAAATAGGTTCATAAACAACGAAGTTATCCGCGAACATACATAAAAATATATGTATATAATATATACGGCAAAATAAAAAAAAAACAAGAAAACGAATACTTTTTTCCAAGTAGAGAGCGAAAACAACTTTTGCTCACTGTTTTAATTTTGCAATCGCAAGATATTTAAGCTAGGGAGGTAAAGCATTTGTGAAGATTGAGAGCGTCGTAGTGAGCTTAAAGTCGCAAAAATCTTTCTATTCAACTCTTGTTGATGTGACACTACGAATATTCCTTACCTAAATAGGCTCAAAGGTCTTTGACGGAGTCACAAAACACTGTCATAAAAATTAATTGGAAGATTAACCTAATTAACCCTAGAAATAAAACCTGCACTGTCAATAAAAATGGATTTAGATTTCGCCGGATTTAACTTCAGCCCATCCTTCTTACTCCAAAAAAAAATCCTGTATGACCACGCATAACTTTTTACAGTGTTGTCCGATTTTGATAATTCTTTTTTTATTAGAAAGGGCATACATTCAAGGTGGTCCCATTGTCCTCATGTTAGGATCTGATGATGATATCCTGGGGAAATTGAAGGAACTCTTCAAAATTACAGCGATTTCTTTTTTTGCAGTAAGGTCGAGTACGCTACGTGGCGATAAATCACTAAAAAGTAAGAAATAAAAATTTTTAACAAAAAATAGAACCGACTCAAAACCCACTAAAAAGTAAAAAATAATTGTGTCATTTAGTTGCTTTAATTTACTTACGGTGCCAGCCAAGGTTTTTACTAACTGCTTTACTACGTATAATAAATGTTCCAAGCGGAATGATAAGTTATAGCAGCTAAATGATATATTTTTTTGAATATCATCTGCATACATGTGATACAGAGAATATATACTATAATCAGTGATAGAAGTAATGAAAATGGCAAAAAAGCAATGGAGACAACACGCCACCCTGAGGCACCCCAGCCAAAGATGACAAAGATTCATCAACACGTATGCGCTGTCTACGGTAAATGAGAAAACCCCGAAACCAATCTATTGGTGATAGAGATATGTTAATTGAGCGTAATAATTCTATAAAGACGACATAATCAAGAGTATTAAAAGCGTTACTAAAGTCCAGAAGAACTACGACAGTGATTCTCTTTTTAAATATCGCCAGATGAATGTGATTTCGAGCTTTGTAGTATTTAGAACGGGTTGCATAATTCTTTTTAAATTTAAATTTAGCAAAATTCTTTTTAATCATTGCAATTCTAAAAATCGATTAAAATTAAAAAATTTCATTTTAATAGGTTCTACCAGGACCTGCACATCTTAGAGCTGAATTACCAGCCAGAACATTTCCACTATAATATTTATTAAAAATTTCCACTATTTGAGCCACTGAGTCAAATTCAGCAATAGCAGCTTACTGCAATTGAGCGGGATCATCGCAAAGGCGACATCTAACAATGCGTGGAATGAATAAAGTGATGAGCATCTAAAAGCGATGAAATGTATGAAATCAGGTAAGGCTACTGGACATGGTAAAGAATCAGTTGATGAGCTAAAGTCTGGACGCAGTGTTGTGCCAAGTCATTTATACTTTCCGGCGTAATTCCGCTATGTATATGGATAAGGATAATAACATAATTAGCTTTCTTTGCGTAGTGGGCAAACTGTGTGCAAAGAGGTTGATTGAAAGGGTGATTAATGAAACTGATGAATAGAATGATGATGACTGAAGAAAGAAATCAGATGCATGGATCAGTTCATTGCATTTAAAACAAAAAAAAAAAGTCTATTGTGCTTTTATTGACTAGTAAAAGGCCTATTACTAAGTGGTGAGGAACTTATAACGGTCAGAAATGTCTACGTATGGGAAGAGAAGCAATCTAATTAAAACAGTGAAATCTCTTCCTGAGGATACACTGAGTGGTTCCCAGAGGTGTACGACATGTGTAGCGTCACCAGTGTAAATAAAATGATTTCTTAACGAATGTAGGTATGACAAAGATGAATATTCCTATAGGTTATGAAAAATTTAAAGAAGAGTTGATGGTCCTGAAATTGATATTAAAATAAGAGTAAATACAGGTCTCTTGGTGAATGGCATTCTGTATACCTTTAAGAATAGCCAGAAACATGCCCAAAAGGCAAGGCTAGCCTCAAAAAGTTAGCACAAACACTCATGTATGGTAATGAAAGTTGGGTATGACAGAAGAAGCATAAAAGTAAAATAAACGCGATAAGAGCATTGAGGAGAGTGAAAAGAGTAAAACACTGTGACAGAGTTAAGCAATAGAGTGGTGTGGTGTAAAAAGATGTAGGTAGCTACTAAATTTGAGGAAGGTATGATTACATGGTTTAGGTATGTAGAGAGAATTAATGAAAGTAATTTATAAGATGAGTTTGGAATTCGTTAATTTAGTTCATTGACATTTTCATTCATTTCAATTGAATGAAATAAGTAAATATTATTTTTGTAGCAATAGTCTTTTCTGTTAAAAAAGATTAATTAAAGTTAAGATAGGTTGACTAAAGTTAAGAGTGAACATGTATGGTGTCTAAGCATTCGCGTGAGCCGTAAAACATAAAACGTAAAAAAAATTAGGATATGTAGGTACTTAATAAGTGACTATAATCACGCGGGAAGTGAAAAAATAATTATTTCGGTTTTGTTTTTTCTAATGTTAAACAAACAATAATAATACTCGAGTCGTTATGATCGGTGGAGATAACTATGAACTTAACACCTATAAAGTTACTACAAACGGTAAGAACGTAATGCCAAACTGAGTGTCGAGTGTAAGATTTTACTGCGTCGATATCAAAAACAGTAAATGCAAATTTTATATGAAATTGAAGCAGCACCCGCTGGCAGAATCGAGAGAAAACTCAAATGGGTGAGTGTCAGTTATTAGAGTGCCCAGTGTAAGATTTTACCGCGTCGATGGTAAGCTGTCACTTTAAATTTCATAGTGAGAGTGGACTGAGAATATGTTCAGAAGACTACTCTTATTTATATAGCTTACTCTGCTCTAAAGCAAGTTGGAGGGCTACAACAATAATTTTTGACTCTATAACTATCTCACATGTCACTGATGATGATGGTGTAATACCACCATCTTGCCAGGCTCCTACTCGAAATAAAGCAATATTGTTGTAGTGAAAGCTCACAGTAGGCACTACTTTTTCTCGATTTACGCGAATGTGAAGTTTTCGATTGTTTTTGGTGAAAAATTCACATTCTACACTAATTTATGTCATTCTTTCTAGTTTCATCTCAGTAGTGAGATGAAAAAACAAAAAGTGTTACACACGGCAATAATTTATTTAGGTACCTCTCATGCGTTGAATACCTCATTCTTAGAATCCTCCGCTTGCATGGTGTTTTTTATACGTGCACTCGCTGCAAAAATAAATTTTGCTGCTTAGCAAAATAAATATCTGCTTACATATTAACTTACAAAATACTTAATTAACTACAGGTTCACTCTCTAAGAAAACATGCCATAAGAAATAGATATACCCATCCCATATTCAGTCATAAGCAATGTTTTATACCTACGCGATTAAAATAGGTATATATCCTACTTCTACATTTATGTCTTGCAAATATTTCATAATCGTAAAAGGTATCTTATACAGTCCGATAGTGCTCAGCGCCCCCCGCGTCCCGGGCTCGCCACAGGGACTAATAACCCGTCAACGCATGGAAAATTGTCTATCCCGTAAAAAATAAATTTTTCAAAATAAAAACAAATATGATTAAGGATAGTTAAAGGAGGCTTCATTGGAAACGTTCAATTCCAACGTGTATATTTTCTTGGTCGCGAAGTGCGGCCGGGCCCGCAGCCGTAGGTACCTCGGCGTATACCTACCGTAGGATGGCTCGTTTAGGCACAAAACGGTCCGCGAGGTCGGGGATACAAGGTTACGCGGCGCGCGGCGCAAGAGTCGAGCGACGCCATTTCGTCCGCGCGACTCGAGCGCGCCGCATCCGGTCTCCGCGCCGCACCCGGGCTGCGACCGGCCCGGGCCAGCGCCCCGGCAGTCCCGGGGCCCGGAGCCTAGCGACGAGCGCGCGCACGCGGCGGCGGCCGGCGGCGCGCGCGCGGCGTCCGCGCGGACTATAGGCCTAAACGCACGGCGAGCGCGAAATTTTTGCAAAAGTTCGGGCCCCAAGTATCCGATAACATTCTTATAGGCCTATTTTGTGGACTCTCGTTTGTGAACGCTCGGACATCCTACTCTGTGATTGAAGTGGATTTTTTGAAAAAATCACGACGTTTTGATGATTTTGAAAAGATTTAGTGAAGTGCTAGTGGCGAGCGACGGCGCGCGGGCGGGCGTCGACAGCGTCGCGCCCCGCGGCAGGCGGCAGGTGAGTTGCTTCAGATTCCTCGCTCCCAATACAACATTCGTTGAAATAAATGAACTTCGACTTCACCGAACAAGCGGAACATTGTACACACAACTTTATAATTATGATTAAAAACGTTTATTTCGAGTGACTGACTTACAATAAACAGCGTTGGATTGTTATTGTTAAAGTTAACTTTACTTTACTTACCTGAATCTACTCAAACTTTTTAAAAATGAAAATCTATTTTCCATCACACCACAGCGATAGAAACGGCGGCTGAGGAAAATGAGTCCCAAATTATGCAAAGACAGGTCTCTTAGAGATTTATTAATAAGAAGAAAACTAAATATATACTTTATAATATATCTGACATTGTAAGAGCGCTTACCTATAAGCACGTATATCAAAAAGCGATCCAAGTACCTTTATTCCTAAATCATTATATTTTACAAATCCTCAATTCCTTAGACAATATACAATATAAAAAAATCTTAAAAATTTGTCAAGCTGTTTCGGAGGACCAATATAATAAACACCTTGATATCTACGAGATTTTTATATTTTTATAAGATGTTAAGAAAGTTAGTAAGAAAAATTATGTTGCTTCTAATCATATTAATCAGAACACAGAGTTTTGTCCATCCACGAAATATCTTCCCAACTTCGAAGTCGGGGTCTTAGTAGCTTAGACTGACCAAAAATGACAGTTATCGACTTTCGGGGTCGAAAGTTCAAATCCTACAAGGTTCTAGATGGTTTATCTAGCTTTAATCTATAGGCATGTTGTATAACCTTGTTGTCAAACCTCAAGAGAGACGAGAAAATGATTGTTAAAGATAATAAGCAAACAAATGAAAAAGATCGACCAGAACAACAATGTTGCACAGTGCACACACATGACGTGAGGAGGTAGATAGGTTGTTATAAATCAGCTGAAGTGTGTGCGCTTTCGAAATCGTGAGTGCACACGGCGACCAGGCCCGGGACCAGTGACCGGATGATGGACGGCGGACGGGCGGTTAAAGCTAATGCCACAAAACCATATATAGCCAAAACTATAATGTGACTTTCAGCCAATGAGCTGGCAGCCGAAGGCACGCAGGGTCTTTACAAAGGGGTATGGTTTTATCAGTCTATTTTACTTCAGGACCAGGCCTCCATCATTTGTGGGAGAGGGGATATAGAGCTTAGACCCACCACGCTGCTCCAATGCAGGTTGGAGCTTCTGATTTACGGGTATTAGCGAATGAAGGATTTGTGTACAAATTTTCCCCTTTATCCCGTATTTCTTACCCCTTTATCACTTTAAGGGGTTAAGTTCTTGAAAAACCTTTTAAAATGATGAAATGATGAAAAAGATTATGTATTTTTATTCAATTTTTTTATTTATTTTGTATCAAAATCTTATAACTAATATATATGGAAACAAGAAAGTGGACAAGGACCCACTTATCCCTTTAAGAGATATCTACCAGTGCTTCATTGACCTACTAGATCCTTAGAACTAGCGTCGATATGTCAGTCTATCAGTCACGTTTAAGATCAATTTTGAAGTATCATTGTCGTAGTGCCGTGCTTTAGTCTAGTTACGGCTGTCTGACTGATTTAAATGTCTGTTCAGCAACTTAGTCAGAGTCAAATTTCCTAATATATAAAATATTTGCAAAAACAGAACTCAATACATTCTAAATTATATATCCCTATTGCATGTGTTCAAACTTCATTACATTCCTGGAACCCTCGTTGTTACAAAAACTACCGTAGTTTTTGTAACAATCTTTTGACGTGACAACGTCTTATAATTCGATAGAGCCGGCTGCACGCACGAAAATACATGACGTCATGCGTCGTTACCTCGCTTTGAGGCGTTCCATGTAAGGCTTGAAGTGCAAGCGAGAGCGCGGAAAGAGCGACAAAGAAGCACAATCGACCTTTGCGTTCGGCAGCGTTCGATACCGTTTATTAAATATAATTATTAAATATATTAATTTTAAATTAAAAATTAATATATTTATTATAAATTTAAAATATAAATTTATAAAATCAAAATCAATTATTTTATTAATTTAAATTAATATTTATAAAAATATACTTAAATTAAAAATTTTAATAACAAATTAAATGCTACCATTCCATCAGTATTTTCTTAAGACATTGTCACGTTCAACTATCGTCAGTAAACCGACTTTACAGACAACCAATTTTTTTTAAGGTGATCCATTCTTGATGACTTTTAATTTATATTACCTAGGTATTTTTTTTACATTTAAGTTAAGTAATTAAAATTTAAAATTTCCGAATGTAAACGTTCATCTACTATTACACCAAGTTAAGGGGGTGATTTTATTTTTTAAGCTTTTTAAGACAATGATGTGGTTGTTCTACTTATGACTTAGATTTGTTTTATAATTTTTTCACTATTCTTGCTCATACACGCTGTCATTATCGTTTCACAGCGGAACTAAAATAGCATTTCTTCTTCATTTCTAGGGGTAGGGGTATTTTATTTTTGTTTTTTCGAGTTATCGAGTACCTAACTGCCCACTATAAAACAAAAAATGATAATAATGACTCCACAAAAGATGGATGCTAGCGATTTCGTCCGCGTGGAATTAAAAAAGTCTAAGTTATTTATAACATTAGTAAGTTAGTGTCTAAAAGTCACATCTAAATCGGTCCAGCCGTTTCAGAGATTGGCCGGAACAAACAGATAGACAGTCAGATTTACAAAACCAATCCATATACATTCGTATATATATACCATCCAGATATATGTACCAATTTTTATAAAAATATTTTGTTTTGAATATTTGAATTAAAATCGTTCAATATAATTTTCAATCTCAGTATAATCCGTTAGGGGTAGAATTTTAAAAATCCTGGAATAACATTATGTGTTATGTTTATCCAACAGTTTATATATCTACCAATTTTCATACCCAAACATAACTTCGAAAATGAAGGATTTTTCATACAAACTTTGAACCCCTATTTCAACCCCTTCAATTTTAATTTTAGCGACAAAAAGTATCCTATATACCTTACAATATCAACTAAAATCTTGCCATGTTTCATTTGAATTCATTTAGTCGTTTCAACGTGAATCGCCGACGACAAAAATACGGATCGACAGACAAAAATAAAAAAATATACATTTTTGGTTTCAGTATCGATTATATAGTGCCCTCAAATAAAAATTTCAAAAATATCATCAATGTACAGAATTGGACCTATTAAAATAAAACTTATTTACTTTAAATAAACGACTTTCAAGACAGACAAAAAGTATTCAAATCTATCAGAAAAAATATAGGAAAAGATCAGTGTAAAGTTGAAAAGAGACAGAAATTAGATTCGTGTATATTTTCCTATTCCCTTGCTATAATACCTATATATAGATTATAATCCATATTAGTCAACGAGGGATTGCAATTTTTATAATTCTTGGACCGTAACTAAGTCAACGTAAAAATTATCAGCTATCAATATAACTTGAGAAATATCAGAATTTTATTTTTATAGACTATTTAAACTTAGGTCATTAATTTAATTTTCTCTTTTATTCTTGAGTAAAACACTGGCCCCTAAGATACGGGCTTACCTAGTTTAGGGGCCAGGGATCATTCTAATCTGTAACTTCTCATATAAATATATTCTTTTTATTTTAAGTTTTAACTTCTTACTTAACCCTATATTAATTAGTCTTGGGACATTATGATTAATACATCATATCCATTGACATTAATAGTTAGTACTATGGACTTTGGGTGTAATGCAAAATTCACGACAAAAGTGCCCCGAATACTTACTTCTGTAATACTACATAGGTCACTAAATTACTTTTCCAAATTTCATGTAGATAATTCTTATAGTTATTAAAATAATCGAGTGTGAAGGACAGACCGACGGACGGGTTCCACTTTACCATTATGGTAAAACTTCTTTGATTAATATTCATGACATAAAAAATAAAAGTTTATTAATTAAAATTATTTTCAATTAAAAAATGAGGGAATTAAAAATATAATCATTAAACAACAAAATAACTATGCAGTTGTTGTTCTAAGACATTATTGACGTGTATTCTCCCAGTAAGCTAATATGAGACTGAATACGATTAGAAATCTTTTTCGCGTTTTAGCTCTCTTTTGGTTCGGACACTTTAGCGCTGATCCGAAGTCCAATGATCATATCCATTAATGATAGCAGGTCATATACAACTAATATTTTAACATTTTTATAAAAAAAATATAAGGGTTTTCAACCCCTGACGCAAAAAGAGGGGTGTTATAAGTTTGCCGCCGATGTTTGTCTGTTTGTGTGTGTCGTAGAGCAACGCTAAACTGATGGACCGATTTATTTTTGTTTTTTTTTGTTTGAAAGGTGAATTGAGTATTCTCAGCGGATTTTCTTAGCTTTTAAATACATTACATAAAGTTTTAAATCCAAGATTGCTGCTAAAAATGGCGAATTACATTTTTAAATAAGGGATTTTTAAAATTTTAAAATATACATAAATTCATATTTCAGTGAAATTTACATGACCGTAATATTTTTGGTACTATAATTTATCAAAATTAGTTCAATGGGTTAGACGTGAAAAGGTAACAGACAGACAAACAGATAAAATTTTGCATTTATACTATTAGTATGAAATGGCAAATGAAACCCGGACATATATCTCAATAAGTTCAAGGATCTTGTCAAACGCAAGCTTATAGAAAAATCCTATTACGAGTAGTAACGATACGAGTATACTGTTAAAGATTACATATAAATGATTAAAATGCTTGGCAGTGAATTGCTGTATCCAATTGGGTTCTTAGTTCTAAACATCTTTTTTTATTCGTTACAAGTTAGCCCTAGTTAGGAGTAAAAATGGAAATCACACCCCCTTCGGTTTCTACACGACATCGTACCGGAACGCTAAATCGCTTAGCGGTACGTCTTTCTCGGTAGGGTGGTAACTAGCCACAACTGAAGCCTCCCGCCACAATTTAGAAAATTTGGATCAGCCCAGCCGGAAATCGAACCCAGGAACTCTTATAAATCCACTATGCATACCACTGCGCCACGGAGGTCGTCAAAATCTAACAATTACTATGAGGTGGTAATAAAAAAATTAGCTGAGTTTAATGAGGAATATTACTCGGACGGGGCGCGTTTGGAACCCCACATTGCTTAAAGTTTATGCAAAGTGTGAGACTTCAATTATCACCATTACTTTACAATAGTGCAAATATTTCAAGCTATGCACTTTTATCGTATTATTAAATAAATAATTTTTTACTTTGACCCATCGGTTTTATACTTAAGTGTTGACACTTTTTAACCGACGTAACATTTTAACAAAAAATAGAACCGACTCAAAAAGTAAGAAATAACTGTCATTAAGTTGCTTTAATTTACTTAAACATATCTAGGAGTCGGTCCCAGCCAAGGTTTCTACTTTAAGGACATTACCTAGAACCCACAAACTGCTTTACTGCGTTAAATAAATGTTCCTCAAACTTACTGGCACCGACTTTATAGATACGCTTAAGTAAATTACAGCAACTAAATGACACAGTTATTTTTAAATTTTCAGTACATTTTGCGTCGGTTCTAGCTTTAGAATTAAGTATATAATTTAAATTGTCAATCAGACACCGTAAGTACCTACATGCAATGGTCCATGGATTTCTGCAGGATCAAAGGACCACATCCAATATTTTCAGGGCTTAGGAGTGCTTCTCCTTATTCAATGCAACATCAGAGATAAGTAGTTGCTTTAATTGTCTCTAACTGTTCATTATTTGTTTGCTAAAGTATAGCTAAGCTTACCAAGTACAGACCAATATATCCTTTTTTGGCACGCTGCTACGTAGACACCCTTCAGGATCCAAGGTTATAAATTCTGTCTATCCTGTCTACCCTGGCATCAGGACATATCAAAGTCAATCCAGAACATGTACATGGGCGAACAAAAATACTTCTACTGGTGTTGCTCGTACTACACTATTACGTCATCTTTGGTATCTACTTAACTCAATAAATTATTCATGAAACTTTCAACCCTTTATTATATAATAGGGGTCAAATTAAAAAAAAATATTTGAAAGATATTACTTCGGTTTTCATATGACACATTTTGCTGTAATCAACTAACTTGGAAAATAAGGGATTTATTTTATTTTCAGACACATCCGCAACCCCTTTTTAACAATCTAGCTTTACAATTTAAAAAAATCACAATTTACATAGTATATAAAATAATAAGGCAGAGGCACAGTTAGTTAGAGCTGGGTTGGGTGAAAGATAGAAGAAGGATAGAGGCCGAGATAAAATAAAATACTTTCTAAAAGTAGGTGACCACGACAGCTAATTAATGAATTTCCATCTTAATGTTTTTCAACTGACTCTTCCAGATCAGAGTAACTTAGTAAGAGGTGGGCAAGCCTCGGAAAATGATCTCGCTGTACTTGTGGTGAGGCAGTATGTACAACGAAGCATTATAAATGATTATATACGGATACAAGTTGCTCCTGGATAGGGGTCGTTACTGACGCCGCCATAATAGAGTGCTTCAAATCATACGTGAATCAGACAGACTACTCCATTTTAGAACAAGTGTCACAGGCTGCTCTCTAGCGGAATCCTAACAGGCTGGGCAGGGAGAATAATTCGAGTAGAGAAGGCGAGCGTTGACCGGCAACAAAGCGTATGTTTTATATACTACGTATAGATTTTGACGACCTCCGTCGTGCAGTGGTATGCGCGGTGGATTCATAAGACGGAGGTCCTGGGTTCGATTCCAGGCGGGCCAGATTGAGATTTTTCTTAATTAGTCTTGGTCTGGCTGGTCGGAGGCTTTCGTCGTGGCTAGTTACCACCCTACCGAAAAAGACGTACCGCCAAGCGACTTAGCGTTCCGGTACGATGTCGTGTAGAAACCGAAAGGGGTGTAGATTTTCATCCTACTCTTAACAAGTTCCTTCTTAGATTGCATCATCACTTAACATCAGGTGTGATAGCAGTCAAGGGTCAACTTGTAATCGATAAAAAAAAAATTAAATATATGTT
The DNA here is from genome assembly GCA_034621355.1 of Mycalesis mineus. Lineage (NCBI taxonomy): Eukaryota > Metazoa > Arthropoda > Insecta > Lepidoptera > Nymphalidae > Mycalesis > Mycalesis mineus. The sequence goes on along the minus strand of JAXAVZ010000160.1, from coordinate 178,380 downwards.
GAAATAGTTGAGAAGGTAGCCGCGATATTGTGAATCATGAAAGATCATAACATGACATGAGCCAATCATGTGAGGCTTTCAATGATATGACATTTTTTAATTGCTGTAAGTAGTTCAGTAGTTATAATTATAAGGGAACAGATGAACAAACGTACTTACATACGGGTATGTTTGTTTGTACGTTAAGCGTGAAAGCCTACCTTGAAATTAGTATTTTAAATTACAGATAAAAAAATATATTCATTTAAAATAAAAACTTTTACTTTACATTTTTACCCTTATAGGGTTATATTAGGTAACATACTTTGTCATTCCATGTATCTAATTACAACCCTTACCGTCCTACTGGTATAATATCCCATCAAAACCAGTTTATCCTTGAAACTTGAAGTTATCGTACATACGTAGAACTAAACGTTAATTTTTAACATAGACAATAATCATTTTATGACTTAACAAAGAATGACTCACGGACCGATTTTAATCATGAATACATAATTAAATATAAGATAAACCTTGACCTTGAGACCGCGGATGAAAACTATTACTTTTACTCACTAAAATAGAAGAGGGTGTAACTACTAAGCGTTGAAACATTGAATGAAAGTCGTTACGTTTTTAACTTTTATTTACAAAAATTGGTACATGAATTTGCCATCAAATAAACATATGTAAATTAATAATTTTGTCAAGGGGTACGGTAGACTCGATCGAAACCTTAGATGAATAACAAAACATAAAAAAAAATTAACAAAATAAAAAAGTAGAAAGCTCGGGTGACTTCATAGATGTGGTTAAGTAAATTAAAGTAAGTAAATGACGCAGTTATTTTTTACTTTTTAGTGCGTTTTGAAGGCGTTTTTATTTTTTGTTAAATTTTTTTTATTTTATACTTTTTAGTGATTTATCAACAACGAACACACTAAAGAACCTACTGGAACTAAACCATAAGTACCTATATTCACTAGCTAGTTATAACATTCCGACATCCCTGAAAATGTGCCTATAAAGTTTGAAGAGTTTCCTCGAGTTTTCGTAGATCTCATCATTGGATCATGACTTAGTAAACATTAAAGCAACTGGAAACTATGACCTTTCAAACTTCTCATTGAGACAAATTAATCGAGCCCAAACACAAGGTAGCTACTGTAAACCGTTAAAGAGCTCCCTCAGCTGTCCTTCGTCTTCATCGCCAGACCCTCAATGACAGTCACAGCCCATCTAAATGTAAAGTTCTCATCAAGACAAATAATCGAGCCCAAACACAAGGTAACTGCAGTAAATCCTCAAGGAGTTATCTTATATGTAGATCGGCTCCATCATCAGATCGACTCCAGACCTTTATCAAATTGTAGTGCTTTTGAATACTTACCGGAAAAATTAACAAACGTACTTATTATCCCTACAATTTTTGAAAGTTCCCTTCGATTTCTGCAGGATCCCATCATCAGATCCTAGTTTTCTTGTCATGGTACCACCATCGGACTATCTACTTTCCAACAAAAAAAGAATTATCAAAATCGGTTTATAAACGATGAAGTTATGCGCGAACACACATAAAAAAAATATATATATATACGGTCGAATTGAGAAACTCCTTTTTTTTTGAAGTCGTTTAAAAAATATTGATTTTGAGTCGACAACATATATTATATACGTAAAATTCGGATTAAGGCGAATTTCGTTAAATTGTAATGATACTGATAAATAAACCGTAGTTGCTATCCAACCAAACTGCAGTCGCCATCTTAGATACACCTCGCCAATCAACATATCAAACATCATGTGTCAAACGAAACGTCTTGCCGGAAACATTTAGTGAATCTATTGTTGTCAGCAGCAGACATAGACAAAGCAATAGGTAAGAAAATTTGTATGAAAGTCTGTCATAGAAAAATAGAAGGGCAAGTGGTTTGCACGAGGACGAAGTCGCGAGCGACTGCTAATATTATAATATTATATGATTCATTTTCATATTCTACTTCTAAAATGTTAATAATGGCTTGATCTTGTTTCTAAAAAACAAAGGCTAGAGTCGAACAGTTGGTGGTGCTCCACCTCCGTGCCTCGAAGAGCACATTAAGCCGTTGGTCCCGGTCACTATGATCAACATTTGATTGTGTTCGCTAAATAATTAATTCATCAAACATTATTATCTTAAGCACGCCAACTCATATTGGGGTAGCGTGGTGGTTATATGCTCCATATCTTCTAACCTATAAGGGAGGCTGGTCCTGTACTGGGTCGTTAATAAGCTGAGAATGATGACATATATTTAAAAATGTTACGTAAACTATTTCACTGAAATACTATAAATTAGGTCAGATCACGAGTGGCGTACGTTTTTCAGTTTGTTGCAAAAGTCTTAAAATGAAAGTTACGTTCATGGGAATAGGTGCACTTACTATCTTTAACAGACTGAAAAAATTATGAAATCGTACACCGATTTTCTCGCAGACAAATTCGCGCTTGTCTGCTAGTTATATAAGAAAAAATCCGATAATTGTTTACGATTTGTATGTTTAGGAGTATCGCCCCAGCGGGCAGGCAGGGATCCCAGTCGGTAATAAATAAATTAAGGAAGGTGGGTTTTCTTTTTTCTTTTTATCACAATTTGGACTTGGGTTTTAATAAATTGCTAAGCCAACGACCCCGGCTCACCGTTACATTCGTATACACAGTGACGTCATGACAATGCCAACATGGCGGTTATGACAAACACAGAGAAATATGTTATTTAATACTAGCTGTGCCCCGCAGTTTCACCCGATCCCGTTTCAGATCCCGTTTCTGTGAGAGTATTCGGTACAAAAAGTAGCCTATGTGCTATACCAGACTATAATCCTTCACAGTGCCATATTTCATTATGATGCGCTCAACCGAGTCACGGCCTAACTTGTAACAAATATCTATAAAATAGTTCATAAATTATTTTTGTTTGAAAGGGTATCCCCCCAACCCCATCAGTGCACTCACCAACAGAAACCAAATAAACATGGACAACGTGGTCGCTATAGATAAATTACTAAAAAGTAAAAAATAATAAAAAAATAAAATCGACTTCAAAATGCACTAAAAAGTCCAATATATTCTTCTTACTTTCTTTTAATTTAATTTTCTTTAATTCAATATAATTTTCTTTTTTCTTTTTCTATAAGTTCTTTTATTACTTTAATTTACTTAAACATACCTATCTACGAAGTCGGTGTCATCCAAGCTTGTACATTAAAACGATTGTATTCGACATGAGATCTAAGTACTCTGCAACATTAATTACACTTTCTCCATCCATGGATGGCACCAATTTTAAATATATAAACAAGTAAATAAATAACCAACTTACTTTAGACTTTTTAGTACATTTTAAAGGCGTATTGATTTTTTTAATACTTATTGTTTTTCCATAAGATACGTATAGAGAAAAAAAAATTATTAAAAAAACAAAAACCTGACTGCTTAGAATTAATGTTTTTATAATAATATTTTATTTCAGATTTTTTAGTTTTAGTTTGTGGTATAGAAATGAGACATCACGCTTTTTCACATTTTTTGTTAAAACAGTAATATAAACATGATATGATATATATATTTTTGAAATGGTCTCTTTACGACCTTTCATATGATACCCATATTTTTAAGATAAGAAAAAAAAAATAAACACAACCCCCTCTTTTTTCCCCACTTACAGCCGCCATTTAGAAAATTTATATAGCCTATGTCACTACCACAATTCTGATGAATTCAACGACACCTCATGTGTCATACGCTCAAATTATTATAAAAACAAAAAAACCGTCTAGAGTTACAACTGTTTAGGTCTATATAAAATTCTGTATGGAGCGTATTTATTTTCTGCCAAAGAAACATACATATATACTTACATACGCTCAAAAAACATATTACCCTCCTTCTGTCTATCGGGTAAAAATTTCTTTAATTAATTTGTATCTCGTAGTTACAGACCTTTCATCTTCTTTTTAACCTTTTTACAATTATCATTTTAATAATTCATCAACATCTTGAAAATCAAAGATTATCAAAACCTTTCAACCTCTAAGTGATCTCATAGGAAAGTTCTTCAAATACGTATAAGTAGGTTTTTTATTTATTTATAAGACGGAGGTCCTGGGTTCGATTCCCGGCGGGGCAGATTGAGATTTTTCTTAATTTGTCTAGGTCTGGTTGGTTGGAGGCTTTCGCCCTGGCTAGTTACCACCCTACCGACAATGAAGTACCGCCAAGCGACTTAGCGTTCCGGTACGATGTCGTGTAGAAACCGATAGGGGTGTAGAAACCGCTTCCATCTTAGATTGCATCATCACTTAACATGAGGTGTTATAGCAGTCAAGGGCCAGCTTGTAGTCGATAAAAAAAAATATTTGATCCACAATATTCGTACCATTTTCAATGGATGGATTCAAAGTCACCTTACATATATTTTGGTATAGCATAGTAAATATGTAGGTTAGTTTGTATTTCTCTTTAATTATCTTAATTCAAGTACCTACCTGATATTTAACTTGGACCTGACATTTTCCTAACCTCAAAATAGTCTAGCTGATATAGGCTAGATATCCCAGATAAGGCCGCCTTGTGTTTTGTACCTCTTTTAATTAAATAAATATTATAAATAAATATTATTATAAATAAATCGAACATCGACATCGAACCCGTGACAGTGTTTGCTCCGTGCGCTGCGCTAGCGGGTAGATAAGTGTCAGTGGTTTTTGCGCGCCGCTGTGAGAGGCGTCTAGACAGCGCACAGCAGCCCGCGCCCGCCGCCCGTATACAGGGTGAGCACTTTAGCATTATTCTGTAACTGAACATGTCTCGTCTCTATCTCTCTCTTTCCATAATTTTAGATAAAGAGACATAGAAACAAAGTCAAAACTCACACTGTCTAGTTTCGTTACATCATCATTCTCATCGCCGCTGTCCACTAGTCATCATTGAAGAAAAACTCTTAAAATAATTCTTTTTGTTGACTTACCATGTGATTTCTAAGCACCCCTAAGGTAATTGTTTACAGAAACAATTTTTATGTTTAATCCTTTTTATTCTATATTTTACTGTTGTTTTCTCAATCACCAGATGCGTTTGTTTAATTAATATTACTCTATATTAGAAACCACATATTTATTATTTTATTGCATAGACTTCTTTGAGGGGATGAAAGGTTCCCTGTCTATTAATTACTCTTGCATAATTAATTTGTAACATAATGTTTTTTTATAAAATACATAACACGAAGATAGAAGCGAGTTTGATGACAGATATAGGTACTATACATGTGTCATCAAACTCGCATCTATCTTTAAGCAAAATTCATTAATATCGGCTTAGCGGATTAAGTGTAGACAAATAAAGTTATTGCTGCATTTGTAACAGTATGGATAAATTGTAAGACAGCATCCTATATATTGTAGAGGTAGGTGAATAGAAGAACGGTCTGACGTCACGGCCCAGTATACTGACGTCCGCGTAAAAAAGTATCCGGGAGGAGCCGCGTCCGCCCGGCATACGTCACTGCGTCCGTCGCCGCGTCCGCGCCGCGTCCTCCAAAGCGTCCACTGCCGTGTCCACGGAAACGTCTAACGCCGCCTTGACGTTTGAAAATAGAGATAAATTAATAGATGACATAGAAAAATTTATTAGTTTCAGACTTTAGAAAACATCCATTTTCAGGGCAAATTAAAAATAGTCAAGTTTGAGTTTAATACTAGTTCTTCAGTAAATAGAAACCTCAGCAAAGACTCGTTAGCCTATAAATAGACGACCCCTTTATTAAATAGAGAAACCCCATACTCAACGGTCAAGCTTAATAGTAATTTAGACAAACCCCGCCAAAATAAAGTAACTCCCCTATAGATACAGTAAACAGAAAATCCTCACAATAAATAAATAAATCCCAATATACGAGTAGACAAGCCCCACAGTAAATAGACAAACCTAACAAAACATAGAAAACCCCACAATTAATTTACAAGCCCTACAATAAATAGACAGGCCCCACATTAAATAGACAAGCCCAACAATGAATAGACAAGTCCCACAATAATACGACAAGCCCCACAATATATAGACAAGCCCCACAATAAATAGACAAGCCCCATAATATATAGACATGCCCCACAATAAATAGACAAGCCCCATAATAAATAGACAAGCCCCACAATGACTAGACAAGCCCCACAATAAATAGACAAGCTCCCTTAAATATCGACGAGCTGCATATTAAATAGACAAGTGGCACAAAAAATAAACGACCCTGCGATAAACGAACAAAACAATAAATAGACGAGCTCGCAGAATAGACAAGCGGTCCAACAAGCTACTGAGCATTACTGGGACGACGTGTCACGCATAACTAGATGAGCCCCTCGGTGACCTGCCCGGGAACAGGTCGCGCTGGGAGTGGCCTTGAGGCTCTGCCAAGGGTGCCCCAAGGCCCGCGACCTGCTCCGCCGAGACTCGTTCCGTGACCGAAGGCCAGCGAGCACCCGGCGACGCTTTAAACTCATCTTTACTTGGCAATTTTGTTACATACGTCAAGGATTTATTGATAACTATTCCATTTTTTACAAAATTGATTAGTAGATGATTAAATTATTGAGTATAATCAAAATAGTAAAAAAAGAACAGTTTTTACTCATTATGGGACAGGTGATTTGAAGATTAGTCCAATTACGCTGCTCCAATATGAGTTGACGGACTCAGGGTTGACTCTGTTAATTTTTACTATTAAATGATACGGCTTTTTGAGTCAGTAAGATGTAATAATTTCGAAGTCCAGATTGCTATACTAACAATATCGTGAAAAAAAAATTATTCATCCAATAAGTCTATTCAAATAGTGGCGTATCTAACGTAACTGCTAGCTCGAGCATTAAACAAAATAAGTATTTTGATGTAGTGAAAACGTTAAGGGCTTGTCCTACTGTGAGCTGTCCTGTCATGTGACAACTGGAGCACAGTGGTAGTACTTCCCTGGAAAATCTCGTATTGCACGAGCGACCAATATTTTTTTCAAAGAACAAAAGCTTGTCGTGCGATACGTTATCGGCGCCGGCGCGTCTCCTCCGGGCGTCCTATCGCGGCTATCGCGCCGCATCGCTATCGGTCGAGTCGTATCTTACACGTGGCCGCCGCAGAGGAGGTCATACTGACTGCCGATGTTTTGGCGACATCCAAGATAACTATCTATCTATTTCTAATCGGGACCGATTTCGAGGACATGAACAATTTATTTATGACATGTGCCTATTGTAGATTGTAAGTAGATCTCAATTTTAAATAAATTACTGTTTTATGATTTAAGTTTTGTATTTAAAGAAATTGCTAATTTAAAATTACTAGGTCAAATTGGAACGCTATATCTACAAAATATTATATTTTTATTTATTTTACCAATATTAGTATTTATGTATTAATTATTTTATTAGTAGTATAGCGTTAGTAATACGGTTTCCTTCTTTTATTTCTTGTACCTATTCGCCTTTCTATAATCTTCTCCCACTGCTAAGGGTCACTGGTAGAGATCTCTTAAAGAGATAAATGTTTCCTTGTCCAATTTAATTTGTAACATTAAATTTTTTGGTACAAAATAAATAAAAAAAAATATTCATTATACACAGTAAACGAAAAACATCGTCTTTAAACATCTAACTATAGTTATAATCTAATCACCGATGTCCACTTATAAATCAATGGTTATGGGCTATGATTAACGGAGCTGCTACTACCCCTGACTAAAGACTTAAGTGTTTCTCGTTGGCTCATTTCTACCATTTGCCATTTGTACCAAAATCGGCCCTCTTTTGAGTGGTTTTGCTGTGTACCTAGGTAGCACTTCAGTTAAAGTACGGAGTCTTTTAGTAAACTGTTCATATAAAAAAGTCCCATCTACGCTCTGGAACTAGACCCTTTTTCACCGAGAATATAAATGTAGTTAAATAGAGCGGACTTCTAGGAATCGCTCGAAAACCAAAAAAAGTGTGTCGGCACATAACATAAATAATGTGGGCACCAATAGACGCGCCTCACCCGCCATTGGTCTATGAGGGCGCGCGAAGGGCCCGGACCGGTTTCCGCCGCACGCGCCGCACGCCGCTGCACCGCGCCGCACCGCACCGCACTACGCACAGAACTGGCCTTCGGTGATAAACTTGATGTTTTAGAAGTTCTATGATAAGCCTACTTAAAATAAACGAATTTCGAATTTGAATTTAACATAGTTGTTCAATGAGTGTGTCATCTGTGAGCGACGCCTGCTGCGTCCGAGTGGTTCAACAAAGTTGTGAATCCTCTGTCAATATTGCGTAATGTTTTTACAATAATAGTACCACCCAGCTACTTACAGGATCAAGATTATTTATTGTTACATATTTTTATTAAAATCGTTAATTTATAAATGATGAATGTCTATACAGGTATCTATTTGCGCTATCTGGTCCAAAACAGTGTCTCATTTGGCCGCTACTCAGGAGATAAACTAGAGCACAAGACGACAAAGCCGCCTTAAATAAAGCTGGGGCCCTTGGGCACACAAGAATTTAGGGTCCCATTGGAAAAAACTAATTAATAAACATTTTCTACTATGATCAATTATTATGTATAATGTGACATAAATTATATTAGTATACCTACCTACCTCTGAATATTTATTAAGAATCAGTGTGTGAGAGAAATTGTCTTAGTATGGGAGGCACGGGCTTCGTACGCCCTTATGATAAAGGCAGTAATGCACGAGCCAATGTTTTACCAGGAGGGAAACTCTGCTGCAGCCGTGCCGCCGCTCCTGCTGCAACTTGTCTCCGGTCGCTCGTCCTCAATATCCGCGATCAGATAAGCGGATCGACAGCGTTTATCAGCGTCGACACGTTTACCTACTTGCCGCTGTCGTGCCTATCTACGAGTATATGTACAACTCGCTCCACACTATTTCTAATGCCTACGCGTATCTAGAATGATAGAGCTTGGTACGTCATCACTGCTAGTGTAGTATTCTGCATATCCGGGTAAGATAGCTTATGTTTTAATCCAAGCTTTAATCTATCTCCATTCCATATATCAGCCAAATCACACATACGTACATACAAACTTTCAACTTCTACACAGTAACATTGTGTGTATAAACACTACATTGTCTCTTCTGAGCAACATGCTGCAGTTAGTATAACCAACACAATAATTTCAATGTTCTTCGTTCTGGGTAACATTATTATCATATGTCATAACCATATTCTTTTAAGAGCTTTGTAACAACATTCACAGTCGTAACTTTGTTGTAGGCACGGTCAGATTACAGCGATCTTCGATCTGTCCATAGTTTCTACGAGTATATAAGTACAATTATGCATTTAAATCATTGATACCCAAAGTGGTTCAGGTGGACCCCCAGGGGTTTTTTTATTGATTACAAGTTGGCCCTTGACTGCTATCACACCTGATGTTAAGTATTAATGCAATCTAAGATGGAAGCGGACTAACTTGTTAGGAGTAGGATGAAAACACACCCCTTTCGGTTTCTACACGACATCGTACCGGAACGCTAAGTCGCTTGGCGGTACGTCTTTGTCGGTAGGATGGTAACTAGCCACGGCGAAAGCCTCCCACCAGCCAGATCAAGACAAATTAAGAAAAATGTCAATCTGCCCCGCCGGGAATCGAACCCAGGTCCTCCATCTTATGAATCCACCGCGCATACCACTGCGCTACGGAGGTTGTCCACTCCATGGGAGACTTGAAGGGAGTCTAGGCTGACGTGACAAAAAAATGAGGGCTTACAAGTCGTAAGCGGGAATCCATGAAAAATCTGGTTTCATAGCGAAGATCTATGATAATGGCCTTCAGCTATTAATATAGGCACACAATATATTTTAAAGCTCAACGAGTTTTTTCATAGTTACCACAACGTGTCGAGACTGACATTAGCGCATGTCAAAAAAGTACAGAACTTTATTTTTTTGACATCCACTCATAGCACAATTAATTAATTAACACTTAAATTCTCACTTTGTTTTAAGAAAACTGTTAATTCTTGGTTGGATATCAGTTACGTTGCAAATCTCTATAGTTAGGTCTTATTGATGAAATGAAATTTTAAAAGTGTTCTATGAGAAAAAGTTTGGGAATCCCTGGTTTAGACGTATAATTTACAGAATGACTGGTGAATCATACTTAATACCCAAAATAATGCGCCTAGCAACATTGGAGATTTTTCAAAATTTGGCTCCGAAGTGATTAATTGTTTCATACGTATATTGTACGAAAATCTATCAACGAAGCGTCCACCATTTATCAATAATAATCTAGAGTAGTAGATTATCTAGTCATTGACACCAATATGTAAGTCGCTCATGACGCTGTCAATTTGATGACGTCACGCGTGAGGTGACAGTGATAGATGCAACTGGGCTCATTATTACTATTATTTAATTACATATCTTTTCACTTTGATAGGGTTTCGGATCACAAAACATTTCATTGTGCAACCTTTTTAGACACCATTTGACTGTTCATCATAAAATTATATTCGACTACACTATTTTTTCTTAGGCTTAAGTGGGTTCGCGTTTGACTACGGCATCAACTTCATAGATATACTTAAGTAAATTAAAGCAACTAAATGATGCAATTATTTTTACTTTTTTACGGTTTAATATTTTTATTTAATTTTTCTTTAAAGAAAGAGTCAAATAATTTCTGATTTAATAAAAAAATAATTTTGACTGGTTTACACTGTTACTGCAGCATAGATCTTTAATCATAAAACAGAAAATTCTTAATGGCTTAAAAAAGAAAATACCCTAAAAAAGAAATATAAGATAAATTCATCATTTATTTTAATATAACAATTATAGATTCTAAACTGTGCTTAAATACCGTGGTCAAATTGAAGTCACAGTGGTCCTAGCTTCAATATCATAATATCTATCATTCGGTGTTGTACCTACTCGTATGGTTGTGACTTGTGACCACTCGTGGAACGCTGCGTTTGCTCGGAGTAAAGTAGAAGAATAAGTAATAGATTTTATAAAAGCATCCCGATATGATGTGCTCGTTGTTGACGTTGTTCCAGCGAACACGTCATCCGGCTTTGGACCTTTCGAGCGCAGTTCGCAACTAAAACTTTTAAACAGTTTTCAGTATTTCGATGTCGTATGTTCGATATTTAATTTTCGAACGTCATCTCGCAGTAAAGTTGGCTAACGGGCGGTCGGAGGTCCCCGACCTGACCGAGATTCGAACCCGCCACCCCCGGGCGGCGCGGCGAGGTGGCCGCTCGTTCGTTTCAGACTTCTAAATTCAGAGTTCAGTCTCGCAGACATTCGTAAATCGTACCAAATTTTAAATTGCTTTTACTTTAACAAATCGCCTGCAAAATGTCGTCGCGTCGCAATATAAACTCTTTGTCTTTACAATAAGAACGTATCTCGACTAAATCTGCAAGTCTTATAGTCGCGGAGGTAGCGGCGAGATCAGCCGAGAGGATCACACATATAATATTAATAATTTAAAATAAAATACAAACTATTAATAATTTAAAGCTTTAAATTTTAATTTAACCCGAGCTTTTTACTTTAAACTTGGATGGCACCGACTTCATACAAATGGTTAAGTAAATTAAAGTAACTAGATGACGCAATAATTTTTTACTTTTTAGTGAGTTTTGATGTCGGTTATATTTATTATTATTTTTTTTTAGTAGCTTAAATTTACTTACGCATATTTATGTGCAGTTAGTACCATCCAAGTTTAAGGAACGTTTATACGAAGGAAGTAGCAAAGCACTTTGTGAATTTTAGGTAGCGTCTTTAAAGTAAAACCTCATGTTATCATATGAGGCTCCACAGTTCAGCCTACCAGCCAATATCCAGGAGTGAAAACACAGCCGAGCTTTTAAAGGTTTATCTGGGTTGTATGGTTGTAACTTGTATGGCTGTACGGCCTGACATGCTTGTTCCAACCTGTATAACGCCCCTTTCTAGCTTGCCTACCCTTTCTAGTTTAGAAGACGACATGACGACATTTTACAATATATTTACGATGCTAAAATATAACTTGTCGATCACCAGTGTGTTCGGGTCTATCACAAAGTCTACTACAATCCTTAGATAGTTAGTCCACTGGTAAGCCAACCGCATTCAACTCGGTAGAACTCAGTGATTGATTTTGTCTGCTTCGTCCAAACTGTTTCATTTACGGACTTATGCATTTAGTGAATAGCTGTTTATTTGAATTACAAAGATCTCTGTAATTTTATTTATTTGTATAGATTTTTAAATAATTAAATGTCATAAAATATTTCCGACTTCAGTGAGTCGGGTATGTCGCCGGGCGGTGTAGCCGGCGCCGGCTCTCGGAGTACTAGTTTCCCAGACGGCGGTATAGGTATAGAGGTGTACAGACTACCGAATTCAATTCTGCACAAGTTCTGATATTCTGTCTGCGAGACAGGGACGGCTGCAGCGGCAGCCGCACGTGTGACGGAGACGCACAGCGTCTTCCTACTGCCAGACCCGTCTCGGTGTGGTGTGCGGTGTCCCTGCCAGCGTTTTGATAGACGGAGCGATTTTACTTAAATATTAACTCAATACGCAAACGATGATCACCGCATTGTTTTTTGTTTATTTAGTTTATCACACTGATTGCGAGTGTTTTCCTTCTCCTTAATTAGTTCTAATTTAGATAATACTAAGACTAATTACTTTCGAGAATTCTTCTAAAGAATTTTATTAAAATTATACAATCAAGTTAACTATAATTAAAATAATTCTACTTATAATAAATCTTAACCATAAACCTTGCCACTACATCTTAATACAAAAATGTGGTTTTACAGGAAATATAGTAGATATTTAAATGTTTACATTTTCACCCGTTAGAGAAGTTTAAATGTCTTATTAAATTGTAGCTTACACACCAAAACAGTCTTTTAGAACTTTAAGGAGTATATTACCATATTGATCAATACCGAAATCGACATTTTAATAGTATATAAACCTTAAATTGATTTTTGAAAATGAAATATCAAACAATTCAGAAGCGACGGGCTTCGAGCTTACTTCTCTTCTCTTCTTGGCTTTGGCTTTTTCTTTGGCGGCCAGAGCGTCTATGCTAAAATCGTGCATGATAATATTAAGTTTGATTTTTATTACCGAATATTGTGTTAATTTTTAAAAATCTTTAGAGATTGAGAGTGTGGGTAGCACTATTGAACAAAAATATAAAGATGATTCATGCTCGATTTGCTAAATAAATCTCCCTATTCTCATCTTTTGCAATTCTATGAAATTGAGAACATTTACTCTAATATATATATCTCTGATCTCTATCAACGCTCAGCTCAAACCACTGTACGGATTTTGCTGATAGGCACACATAGGTATCATGATTCAGATGTAAGCATGCGCTAAGAAAGGGGTTTCCAAAACTTGCTCATCAAAGCATACATCATTTTCCTTGCGGGCAAAGTCGAGAGCGTCCGCTAGTGTAATAATGGTGTACAAATAAGCAGCACGCCGCTGCCCGCCGTGAGTAGCGCCGCACCCGCCCACCTAACTAAATGCGCGGTCGTTGACCCCGCAGGCTACACTTCCGCGTCAAGGATCGTCTGCACTAGCGCGCCGCCCGGCCGTGCTTGCGACCACGCAGCACTAAGTGAACTGCCGACCTTCACATTACACCTCCGGATGTGGGCACCATTTAGAATTAAAGTTATTAAAACATCAACTAAATACATCGTAATAGGAAAATTGAGAAATGATACACCCTCCCTAGTGATCGCTAAAGCCTTTATAATTTTTAACAATAATGTATGTCCTAAGCTTACTTCGGTCATGGCAGCCGATCTAATCTCGAGGCCAGCCATCGTTGCAAGAGATAAGTGGGCTTACTAAAACTGGCGTACTCTGTTACCTATGACGCGGTATAGTACTACAATACATACTTAAATAGTAAATTAGAATGAATGCAGTACCTACGACCTACACTCCGAAGCGAGACACCTTGCACTTTCCAACTGCAAGCTCTTATTAAGATACTCGTATTTACAAAGAAACCTGTTCAGTCCAGTAGGTATTATGGAAACACCCCGCCGGTAAAAAAATAAGAACTAAATTGTAACTCGGTCTCAATACTGATAATATTTTTTTAATGAGAAAAAATACAATAAAATACCTAAGCTAACTTAAAAACTAACAAATCACGCCCACGTGGTTTGTCTGTAAGAATACTGCCTGCTTTTTCGCTTGGACACAATATAGTCTGCTGTTTTGCGCAAAAGACAAGCCAGCCCTTCTTTCACCAGTCAATAAAGATAATAATTAATTAATGCGATGTGATCGAGTAAGTTCAAGAGGGCTGTGAATCGGCTGTATGGTTACAAGCCTTTGCGTGTCCCTTGGGGACAAATGGGAAAATAAAGTGATCGTGTAAGTTAGTGTTGCGACTGCCCTGGGAGCCGCACTGCAATCACAGCGCGAAGGATGAACCAACAGACGCCGTCTAGTGCGACTGTTTGTTGAATGAAAATGAAACCGTCAATAAATAACGCGCCGTGTCGGGTCGGGGGAACACATATTTATTAAATTCTCAGTTTTTGCAATATTTGCAGCGACGCTGCTGACATTCGCGCAGAATTGAACCCGACGTAAGCCGATTATGAGTTTATGCAAATTTGCACGTCTCTATATGTCGACTCTTTACTCTGACAGTCTGCGATAGCCAGGCCTCCGTGATTTAATAAAAGCTGAAAGTTTGTTTGAATACTAATAATAAAGAGAGAATAAAGTTTTTGACGATCAGTTACAATGAAACTATTGTATAGCGACTCAAGACATTATTTCTGTTATTATCCCGGTGAAAATTCTAAAAAATATACTTGATAAACATAAAACGTAACATTGAAAGGTCCAGAACCTTAATGATAGTAAATTCTAGGGTCTGTAAATTTGGTACTACTCCCTTCATCCCCCACCGTCAACGTCATTAATGTTACACCTCAACCAGACAGGCAGTGTTATGTTACATGTTGTCTATACAGGCAATGTTATATGTTGTCCAAAAAGGCAATGTTACATGATGTCTAGACAGACTCCAGTCAGATAGTGTAACATGTTGTACAGACAGGAAGTGTTACATGATGTCTAGATAGACAGTGTTACATGTTGTCCAGTCAGATTGTGTATCATGTTGTCCAGACAGACAGTGTTTTACATGTTGTCCAGACAGGCAGTGTTACATGTTGTCTAGATATACAGTGTAACATGTTGTCCCGACAAACAAGTGTTATATGTACTCGTAGTGTTACTTGTGTACAAACAAGCAATGTTACTTGTTGTCTAGATAGACTGCGTTATATGTTGTCCAGCCAGATAGTGTAATACGTTGTCCAGACAGACCCGATGGTCTAGATGTCGCGGCTCAAAGTTCGATAGCCTCTGGCGTAGACCTCTGGCGTAGTGAGAGCGCGCTTTGGGGATGTTTGGAGAGTTGCTCACTCCGCCACAAATATCTCCTGATCGAGGGTCAATTTCTTATGATCAGGTATTTGTCGTTTCTCTATGATGTTCGAGCTTTAGGTTGTTGTTACTTTTAGCTTTAGCTTTACTTGTTCTTATCTACCCAAGAACTTTTTGGGCTATGCCCCAGGATCCTTTGTGTAAAAATACCTTACTGAAATAATGTTTCTATGGAATTTCCATTGAGATATTGTTTTCTGCATATAAGGAAGAGTTTTATTAATTCTTGCTAGGAAATTTTTATGCTCCTTATTGAAAAGCAGAACTTGTCGATGTTTTTTTATATACTCGTATATGTAGTTATACCATCTTAAAATATTCTTAACGTTGCCATTTACTACATAGATTTAATGCAGAGCGCTCTTTTTCCAGAATCTGTACCGAACAAATATATTGGACAAAAATGTCGAAATCATTTGACTATCCATAAATTGAACTTCCTTGACACAGTGAAGATATTATTAGGATTTATGTTTTAGCGACAGTACGACTAAACGCATAAGTCTAGAAGTGTTTGATGTAAGTAGTGTCACATATCACTCGCCGACAGCGACAAGCCGCGGCCGAAGCCACCGGACGACCACGCGAGCCGAGCCGCCAGTGCATTGCAACTAAGCACGCGGCTTCTTATCAATCGCCAGTTCGGTAGTGGGGCGGGCGGCGGGGTGGAGAGCAAGGGCGCTGTTGCTACGTGCGCGCGTGACGTCACGCAGCGAGCACGGCGCGCGCGCGCGCCGATGTACGAGACGAGAATCGACCCACTCTGACTCGGACTACGAACACATTATGGAACTTTATTCCCTTCAGACTCAGTAGCAATCAGGAAATAATATATGACACCTCCTTCCATTTGTCAGCAACATTTTTTGACAAAATAAACATACTTCCCCAGTGTCATCGGTAGATACGACTGTGGTACGAGGGAAGGTGGAGGCTTATCAAATCTACGCTGTAGAATTGGGTTGCCAACATTTCTTCGGATAAATAGGTAGGTATAGTATTTAAAAAAAAGAAATTTTAAAAGCTGTTGCTGTTGCTTACTTCGTAGTATTTGAAGACCATAGATATTTTTATTACATGTTAGTAGAACTCTGCGACTCAGCATACGGCGCCTTCGGGGAACGAGCCCGTGATTTGGCTCCGTGCAACACAGCAAAAGGTGTGAACTTTTTACTCTTATGGCATTTACTACACGTTGCTCGTGATTCTGCATCCATTGATCGAGCTGCCTGATTGTTAGCTGCCTGTTCTTCGTTGATTTAACTGACCAACCACCGAACCGACGAAGTTGCTTCGTTGACACGGTGGTGAGCCTAATGTGATGTGTGTGGTTCTGGATTTCAGTCATGAGTTCTATAAAATATTCTTCTTAAATTGTCAGACCGAACTAAGGATATTTCTGGTTTTACACCCCGCTGAGGTCGTTAAACCCTCGGTCCTACTCATTATCAATCTTATAGTTTGATCAAACATTAACACCGTGATTCTGCCAACACAGTGAAGCGGCGTGATGGGGCAAAATTATAAACAGACACTTCAATTTTATTTATTTTTATAGATAATATGTAGTAATGAATTCTTCGTATATTATTGGAAGAAATGTAATCGTTCATTCCTCGGCGGAAATAGCAATTAACGGTCCCACGGTGAATAGGTGTATTTCCGTTGTGAACATACATACACAGTGTAGTGCCGGTCGATAACAACTGTGTAGTCGGGCAGGCCGCTGTATCGCATTGAGACAGGCGACAGTGTCTCGTGCGAACAGTGCACAGTGCGCAGGGAGGAATGAGCAGCGACGCTTCTGCGTAGCGTTATCTGGTGCCGCGCTTCCGAGAAGTGTTCGCGGCGTACTATCACCACCTGCTGACCAATACACACTTATCTAATATTTTTTATTTACTACAAACCCTTGACTGCAATTACACGTGATGGTAAGTGATGTTGCAATCTAAAGCGGGCTAACTTGTTAGTAATAGGATAAAATCCACACTTCTTTCGGTTTCTATACGACATCGAACCGAAACTCTAAATTGCTTGGCGCTACGTTTTTGCCAGTAGATTACTTACTAGTCCAGCCAGACCTGGACCAGCTAAGAAAATCAAAATCATCTCAACGGGGAATCGAACCTCCGCTTTATAAAATCACCGTGTATACCGCTGTGCCAAGAAGAAGTAACAGTTGTATTGTCTGTTGTTGTTACATCGTTGATCGTGAAGTACGTCTTTTGCGTCTTTACTTTTGCAAGAAGTAGCCTGTAAGAAGAACAATCACAAATAACACTTATTTCTTTCAATAATATTATTCCATAGCCCGATCCAAGACTCGAACCAAGGGTGTCGTTATCTGATGCCGCATAAAGTTACCACTGGACCAACGAGGCAATTGAAGCAGAGAGAGAGAGATAGAGCTAAAGGAAGGGGTAAAAGTACGGTGATATTTCAACACTAAATGGGTCCAGAAATATATTAGTGTATTTCTTTAAATGTTTCTCAAATCAGAACATAATTTAACCCCAAAATATTCATTTATTTATAAATTGAAAGAAGTAATATGCGGTCAGAACGTCCCTCAGATGTGTCCTAGTCACACCCTGCCGTGCCGTTACACTTTATTATAAGGTTCCCAGAAGTCACATTTTTATCTTTATTTATTTTAAAACTTATAAATGTAACGCACATCCGCCCCGTTATAATGTACTGTTACTAACAGCAAAACAATTCTAATTTCATACGAAATGCAACATTGTTGCTACTACGAGTACTTGATTAAATTAAATGCTACGGAACTTGGCTGCCACTTGATATTTGAGATCTGAGTTCAAAATTGATCAAACTAATGATAATAATTATGTTAAATCTTTAGTAGCTTAGGGTCGTTCAAAGCAAAAAGCTCGATATTAGTAGGTACTAACGAACGTAAATTAATGTAAAAATATGTCTAAATAATGGAGTCCTAAGTTACCTACTCGTTATTATATTATATCTGCGACTGAAAGTTCTGACAGAATCTGTACAGCCGTTTCTATGGATTTTTCATTGAAAAGTAGAAAGTACTTTCCAGAAAGTAGGCGAAACAAATAGACGGACAGAAATTTCTAAAATTGTTTTCTTTTTTAAATTATAAACAGAAATTTCAATTTTATTTATTTAAATTCATATTTAGCCACACCATAACTGGTGAGGAAGGGATATGGTAATCATCTTACAAATTACTCAAAGTATATAATAATTATATAATTTGTTGAAGATTTTACTTTTTTATGTTTTACTAGCAGTCGCCCGCGACTTCGTCCGCGTGAAAACCTCTTAAGTACCCATTTAATTTTAAAGACGGACTTTCATATGAATTGTGCTCATTCCCCGCTACCCCTCTCAATTTAATTTTTTTATAGTTTCCCGTCAAGCAAATTGCTTTAAATTATTCTCAAAAGTTAAGGCAGCGCATGCGCATAAAGCCGCTTCTGCGTCCTAGGCTGTGGGTTCGATTCCCACATCTGGAAAATGTTTTGTGTGATGAGCATGGATGTTTTCCAGTGTCTGGGTGTTTATCTATATATTATAAGTATTAATGTATAGATATTCATCAGTTATCATAGCTACCATAACACAAGCTACTTTGGGGCTATGTAGCGATGTGTGTAATTGTCCTATAATATTTATTTATTTATTTAACATATTTTTGCAGTCTGACTTGTGCGACAAAAACTGTGACAACCAGAGATGTACAAAATGGTTCCATAAAAGCATTTAA
Source organism: Mycalesis mineus (assembly GCA_034621355.1). Classification (NCBI taxonomy): domain Eukaryota; kingdom Metazoa; phylum Arthropoda; class Insecta; order Lepidoptera; family Nymphalidae; genus Mycalesis; species Mycalesis mineus. The sequence goes on along the minus strand of JAXAVZ010000160.1, from coordinate 159,102 downwards.
ATACAAAATGCAAAATACTTTTCAGATTTACTATTTCAAATACAAAATACCAAATGCTTTTGAGTTTTGTATTTCAAATGCAAAATGCAAAATAGGTATTTTCAAAATGCTTTTTTAAAATAAAATACTTTTTGACCAAATCGTATGATATTTTCATTTATTTTAGAATAGTCACTTGCAACATTACTAATATAAGATTAACCTATGTTACTTATAACATTAGTAAATAAGTGTCGAAAGACCCGTCTAAATAGGTCCAGCTGTTACAGAGATTAGCCGGAACAAATAGATTGACAAAAAATTGATTGTTGGTGCAGTGTAATAAGTAGTTCTATAAAGATAATTTGATTTGAATATTTAAATTAAGAACATTTAAAAGGGATTTTACATACAAACTTTCCACCCTTATATAACTCTGTAGGGACGAAATTTTGAAAAATCCTTGAATAACATATTTACTTATTCAGTAGTTCATATACAAAATTTCATTAACATAACTTCAAAAATTAAAGACTTTCCATAAAAACTTTCAACCCCTTCTACTTTAATTTTCGCGACAAAAACTATCCTATACAATATCTCAAAATATGAACTACAAACGTGCCAAGTTTCATTTTAATACATTCAGTGTTTTAGTGTGAATCGTACAGACAGACAGTCAGACGGACAGACAGACAGACAAACATTTTTTTAATTAAATTTTTTAGACATTGACACTAGTCAGACATAAGGCGTGCACTCTGACCAAATAAAAAAAAATAGGCACGCATGGCTAGCAGGCGCCACTATCGGTCAAATTCGGCAATACAAGCGTCATTTGTTCATTTCATTTCGTTTGACTGGTAATGTTGGCTAAACTTAATCACAAAGTATTTTGCATTTTGAAATGAATTTTAAAAATGCAAAATACATCTCAATAGGTATTTCAAATAAAATACAAAATGTTTTTCTGAAAAAGTATTTAAATGCAAAATACAAAATAGGTATTTTGCATTTTGTATTTGCATTTTAAATAGAAGTATTTCAAATAGGTCACATCTCTAGTGACAACTCTGTTAGTATACAAATATAAAATATAGCCTATGTATGACACTCACCGATAACGTAGCATTTTACAGAATTTTTTAAATCGGATCAGTAGTTCCGAAAATTAGCCCCAACACATCCATTTACAAACTTACAAACATACACACTTTACCTTTTTATAATATTAGTATAGATCTACAAAATACGAATTTCACATCTCTGAGTGACTAAGTTCATAATGATAAAAAAACATTTTCTTAAACGTAAAAGAACTAAAATATTTAAAACAAGTTTTTGTCAAAATTATAATCAAATTTTATCCTTTGGAATAATTGTGTTAGTCTAAGTATATAAATCGTAGGCATCTGCTAGTTTTCAATACTTAAAGTCTACAGTTTACACACTGCCGATGCGTTCGTTGTGTTTTGCTGTATGTGTGTGAGCATGCACACACATACGAATCTATCTATACTTATAATAAAACTGTAAAAGATCCAATTCATACATTGAATATATTTTCAAAAATTTTATTGAAGGGCACTATATAATCGATACTGAACCGAAAAATGTAATTTAAAAAGTTTGTCTCTCTGACTGTCTGAATTTTTAAAATTCCACCCCTAAACTAAAGGGGTATATAGGGGTTAAAAGTTTATATTGAATGTTATTAATTCAAATATTGAAATCAAAATATCTTTTAAAAAATTGCTAAAAAACTACTGGGGAAACTGTTTCCACTGGCAACCAATTTTTAAAAGTAACAGGGCCAGGTCCAAAAGAAATGGTAACATTGAAGAAATATTTGAAATTTTTATTGGAGGTCACTATATAATCGACTAGCGGACGCCCGCGACTTCGTCCGCGTGAAACTTGGTGTAGACTCCCGTTTGACCCCTTAAGTAGGTGAGCATTAGAAAAAACGTTTCTTAGCGCTCGCCTACGTCATTATAGCTATGTAGCAGTTGCCCGCGACTTCGTCCACGTGAAAACCTCTTAGGTACCCTTTCAATTTTAAAGACAGACTTTCATATAAAGTAGGTATGCTCTTTTCCTGCTACCCCTCTCAATTTAATTTTTTTATAGTTTCCCGTGAAGCAATATCCTCCGTCTAATCCCGTGTACTAAAGATCTACATTTTTGTTAAACACTATACGATATACAGTACATTAACATTAACAATATATATATTTATGGCAAGCTGATGTGTATAGCTTGTATTAAATAGTCTATTTCACTTTTGAGTGTAGCTTTTATAATAAATAAAATAATTTACAATCCGACATGTAGATTAGCCCGTTTAAACAAACGAACAAAATTTTTGGTATATTATATAAATATGCTCTGCCATGCCAAATAAATTGAAAGAAAAGATCAAAGATCGAATTCTTAAAGAATATCAGTACCAAAATGTTGACCCCTATTCACTACGTATAACATAACACGGAGGAGGTCAACTTACGACTTGGACTTGGACGATATAGCGGCAGTATTATGTTTTTTAGAAATTTTGTAATATCTCCGAAACTATATAACTAATTAACATACTGTAAAAGGCAAATCTTATCTCTATAATATCCTTGTGATTATGAAATAATTTATTTTGATAAGAGTTTAAGTTTAGTTGTATAAATAATGACGTAAGCATATGAATTAAATGATTTTTTAAAAAATAATAAGTTATATATCTGCCAAAATATAAAAGATAGATATATGCTATTGAGGAGGGTTTTATGTAGAACTTTTTAAGATGCATAAAATTTTCATACAATGTTTTCAATTATAACCAATATCTAAGGCAGCGTACGCGCATAAAGCTAAATTTAATAAATTTGACTGTCCGACTCGCGCGACAAAAACTGTGATAACTCGGGTAATATATACAATACAAATATAAAATATAGCCTATAACACTAACCGATAACGTAGCATACTACTGGTGAAAGAATTATCAAAATAAATTATTTTAAAATCGGATCACTAGTTCCGAAGATTAGCCCCGACGGAACTTTATTTACAAACTTACAAACTTTACCTCTTTATAATATTAGTATAGATATAGACGCCGAAAATATTTTTTTATTTTCTTGTCTGTCTGGCCGTATTTTTCATGGCCGCACATTACGCGGATACTAAACACACCGGCATATTTAGCGGAACATAAAAAAGGTCCATAATTAAAAAAATATGGTTTTATTTTAAAATCTACTTACTACACTTCTTTGTTATTTAAAGTTTTATTTGTTTTTAACATGAGATCACATTAAGAACAGATTATGAGAGTAAAGGCTATTTGTGAAAAATGGTACATTATTGAACTTTTCATGTAGGTAACCGGGTAAAGTGAAAATTAATATTAAAATAACAATTAATTAAATTAGAAAAATGGTGATTAATATCGCGTATTTCCTCCACGTGCTCTCATTAAAGTTTCTACCCGTCTAGGCATACTAAGAATGATGTTATCGATGGTCTCCTGGGATAGTCTCCGCCATTCCTCAACTACGGCGATTCGCAGTTCACCCAAGTTGGCAGGAGCTGGAATTCTGGACTTAACTTTTCTTTTCAGCAACTCCCAAACGTGCTCTATTGGGTTTATTACCGGTGATCTCGGCGGTCACTCCATAACAGTGATATTCATATCATTAAGATAAGCTTCAGTTACCCGAGCGATATGCGACTGAGCAGTATCCTGCATAAAAACAAAATCGTCACCGATATATGGGGCACACGGTACGACATTTTCTTCTGAAACTTCTCTGATATAGCGGTCTGTGTGGCTAGTGTAAGATTTTACCGCGTCGATATCTAGCACGGTAACGTAAATTTTGTATGACACTGACACTCACCCGTTTGAGTTTTCTCTCGATACAGCCAGGGGCGCTGCTTCAATTCCATATAAAATTTGCCTTTACGCGAATGTGAAGTTTTCGATTTGTTTTGGTGAAAGCTCACTACACTCTGAGACACTAGACACTCTGCAGTCAGACTCCCTCTGTCAATCACTACCAAGTCTGTGCGAGCTACCAAACAAATGCCCGCCCAAACCGTTATTGATCTACCACCGTATACAACTGTAGTTTCAAAATTTGTCTGAATGTATAGTTCTCCTTTGCGTCTGTATATTCTTTGCCTGCCGTCAATTTGATTTAAGATAATTCTGCACTCATCACTAAACAATACCTTACTGCATTGGTCCGCGTTACAAAGTCGATGTTCCTGAAATTAGTTAAACTGTTTCTACGATGATTTACCTCGAGCCTTGGAGCCTTGGCGGGCATAAATGAACCCAAACCAGCTTCTTCGAACCTTCTTCATACCGTACGTTCACTTAGTTACACCCCGCACTGCTTCTAACTCATGTGGGGCTTGGACGACCGTCAAACGGGGGTGCTTACGTACACGAAGCCGAATGAAACGATCCTCCCTACTCGAAGTGCGTCTTTTTCTGCCTTGTTCTGCTCTTTTCACATAAGTACCGGTCTCCCTGAACCGTTGGATACTGCGATGGATCGTTAAAACTGGTCGACCAAGATCTCTGGATATCACTCTGTAGGTTTGATTATTTCTTCGCATTTCGAGTGCTCTGGCAATGGCATAATTCAGTCCTCAACTCCAGAAAGATACGCGATTAAAAAAACTAACAAAAAACAGAATTTCAATGAAATTTTAAATCAAACTCAGAAGGAAGAAATACTCGAATTTCGCTCCAGGTAAGGTGTATTCGAATAATTAAAACAATTGGATAAAATGTGATGTTGAATTGTTTTCATAATTTAAAAATATTTCTTTTTAAATTAAATGACATATAAACCAGCCAGCAACCTTATATGATACGGATATCAAACTTTTTTTATGCTCCGCTAAATATGCCGGTGTGTGTACTTAATGGTTTGAAATGAAACTTAGTATGATTTGAGTTTATACTGCGAAAAAGGTCATAGGATACTTTTTGTTGCGAATAGAGGTTAAACATTTGTATGGAAGGTCCTTCATTTTTCAAGTTACATTTATGAAAATTGGTACTAAATCTACTTCATAAATACGAAGTATAATGTGATTTAAGGAATTTCAAAATTCCACCTCTAAAAGATTTGTATTGATGTCGTTTATTTTTCAAGTTAACAAACATAACTTGAAAAATAAACGACTTAAAAATTAGCAAACTAACTACTGAATAAATCCTAACTAATATTATAAATGCGAAAGTAACTCTGTCTGTCTGTCTGTCTGTCTTGCTTTCACTCTACAACTACTGTACCGATTTAAATGAAATTTGGTACACAGTAAGTCTAGAGCCTGAAAAAGGATATAGGCTACTTTTAATTGCGAAAAAAGGATTGTAAGAGGTTAAAGGGGGGGATGAAATATTGTATGAAAGTATCGTCATTTGGAAAGCTTAAGACCTATTTCTTAGGCAGTTGATTAGATATGACATTCAAAGCTTAGAAAAAATAGGCTGCCGTAATAACTAATTCCACGCGGACGAAGTCGCGGGCAAAAGCTAGTATAAAATATAATTCCAGAAATTTTTAAATTCCACACCTAAAGGGTTACGAATTGAAAGTTTGTATGGAAAATTACGTCATATGGAGTTCGAATAAAAATGTTCTTTTAGCCTTTTGATTAGATTAAATACCTAAATATGTATATGTATATACAATATACTTGAATATAAACATAGGGGATGAAGGTTTTAGTGTGATGTCGGCGGCAACAAAGTTTACGGCTCAGAAAAAAAAATTATAAGAAATACGTATCTACAAGTAATTACGCAGTTGAAATTAACCCACGTAAGAAACTTGCCAAGATTCACGCGCCATGCACAAAAAGCGATGCGCTTAGATGTATCTACGGTGAAACAAAAAATCTATTATATTTCCATTTTAAAAGCGAATTATACGCGTAAGAAGTCACGGGCGATCGCTAGTATGCAAATAGAATCAAAGTGTCTGTAATTTTAAATTAATAGCTTTTCACTAAAACATCAAAAATTATATTTTTGTCTGTTTGCTCAAAATTTTGCACAAAAATGCTCGCTCAACCTTTTTAGTGATTGCAGGTATGTAATGTAGGTGTGTACTCTGCTCACACGTAGAGCGCTGGAATGAATTTATGAGATCTAGTTTGTAGTCTGCTAGTCCGAGGCTTGCCCTGTAGAGGGAACGTGTCGTTGCCGGGCCGGCGGCGCGCAGCGTGCAGCGTGCGGTGTGTAGTGCAGCGTGCGGCGTGCAGTGCGCGACGTGCAGCGTGCGACGTGCAGCCTTCGCCCGGGGTACACCGCCGTACTTTCAGTCGTTACCATGGCTATTGAACCGCTCGGCGCGCGGCGGCGGCAGCGAGCCGAACGCGCCCCTGCGGCCGGCGGCGCAGAGCTCAGTTCGCCCTCGCGCCGCGCCCCGCGCCCGCGCCCAGTGCGCCTGTGTGCATGCCCTGCGCGACTGCAGCAAGCCCTAGGTCAGTACTCTTTGATGCATCCGAGCGAGTGCATTCGCGCCGCGATCGCGCTGAACACCAAAAATCACACAATAAGTCCCCGCCGATCGAAGTCGCCGTGTTCCAAAAATGCATCGGACGATTTTTTTTAAAAGAAAAGTGTGCCAGGGATGCTACGAGCGAGGCGTCTTTGTCCGCCGCCATGTTGGATCGCCCGGTGAGTCCGCTTTCCAATTTTTTGAATTCGGAACACTCGCACGCCATTTTGAAAATCCTCTTTGTTTAACCTCTTCGGCGAACATCTGCCGTGCATGTGCAGCGCGCCGCGGCGAGGGGTGCGGGGGGACCGCTCCGAAATTTTTCAATTGGATTTAATAATTGGATTAAACGCTCAATCGGTTAATCGCTAGCTGACATTAGATCGATAGTGCGCCGCCCGCGCCCGCGCCCGCTGCTGCCGCCAGACGGCACCTGCCAGCACCATTGCTGCTGCAGTTTCATTCAAAATTTTCAAATGTCTTTGAAAAATATTTTCGTCATCCAAGTAATTTTTGTGTGAGAACACATGGAAAACATAAAAAATGTCGTCAGTACGTGATTACGTCACGTAAGATGCGCCATTTTGTCGGCTCCTCTGCCCCCGCTCTTCGCTCGCCCCGCACCCCGCTGGCCCCGGTGACAGCTAGTGCACTGCACAGCGGCTCGTGCACATATTATTGTGTTATATTCAATTTTAAATTCCCGTAACGATTATGACAAACACATCGGGAGGCAGGTACGAGTTACTCTAATTATTAAAAATACAGTAACAAAATATCCCGTCATTTTCTTTGTGTTGTTGATTATTCATCATTGTTGTAAAAGTATTGTATATATATAAGAAACCTATAAGAAATAAGATGTATATCTCTACACCAAGTCCCCTGTCAAACGGGGCTGGTGTGGGACGGCAGGCACGAAATCGCCAACGTGGAAGTCGTTGCAGATATATCCTATTCACCAACGCTGATTACACTTTGTATGAACAGTATTCTGTTTTATATTATAGCTTATTATATTATATAATCTTTAAGCTCTAGGTACCCAATCCTACGAGTGCCTACGAGTATGTACTCGTATCTATATAACAATAGAACGTAGTGCTCAGTTCCGTCAAATACTGCAACCATACTTCCGCAAGTCTTTTCTATATATCTCTTTTCTATAGTTTGGTGTTTTCTTTTTTTAATCATTACAAGTTAGCCCTTGACTGCAAACACGTCTGACCGTAAGTGATAATGCGATCTAAAACAGCAACGGGCTTATTTGTTAGGAGTAGGACACCACACCGCTTCAGTTTCTATACGACATCGTACATAATCGCTAAAAATAATAATAACACAAATAAATATTGCTTCGACCAACATCTTAAGAAGCTTTCGCTTAGTTGCCGGAAACAGAAGGCAGTAATTCTCGAGACGTAGTGTATTTTGAGGTTCCTCACTCTAGAACCCTGACCACCGGTGGTTTGGGCCCCCTAGCACCGCAGCAGAAGGATTTTTTTAATAAATTTTTAATAGTGTTATGTACAATTTTTTATAAGCTTTGTTGAAAATAAAAAAAATATATTGTTAATAAATAAACTAATACTTTTTTATATTACTTAATTAATTGCCCTCAAATAAGGTATCCCGTTACATGGGGCCAGTAAATCACTTAGCGGTACGTCTTTGTAGGGTCTACAGCCACGGTCGAGGCCTCCCACCAACCAAATCCATATTGCCTATTATTTTTAATATAATAAATGTAATAATAAAAAATAATTCTGTATTATATCTATCTGTCTGTCTTTTTACTGCTAAGCAACTGAACCGGCTTAGATATTTTTTGCGTAGTAACAAATGCACCCTTGGTACAGAAGATAAGGTAATTTTAATCGCGAAAATAGCTAGTAACAATTATAGAAAATCCTTCATTATCAAGTTACATTTATAAAAATTAGACTATTCTAAATTAAATAGGTTTTTACGAAGAGTTATCAGAGCTGCCCAAAAATTAATATAGTATATACGAAAATAGAGTGATGCAAGAATCCTGAAAATTCCAAAATTTAAAATTATTCTTGTGATTTTATAATTTGAAATGTAAATAAAGAGTTACCAAATAAATGTTTATCATTTTATTTCATAGAAATCAATAAAAATATCAAAAATGTAAATAAATTCAATCTCAAACTTAGAGTTAGGATTTAGAATAGTATGATAAGAGAGAGAGGTATAAAAGAAGATGTAATGAATAGAAGTTTGGGCATGTAGAGGGAATAGATGAAAGAAGACAAAAGAGATTTATGAGACGAGGGTGAATGGAAATATTGGAAGGGAAGACTTAGACAAATGTTCCTGGAACAAATTCAGGGCTTTTTAAAGTATGGCAAGGTCAAGACTACCTGAAACTAAGGAAGTATTCAAGGACCATGGCAAATGGAAGGATGTAGTCTCTGCCTACCATTATCGAATTGAGACGTGATGTTATGTATGTTTGTATATAGTAACCTCATTTCTAAACTTTCATATTTTAAAAAGCACTTTGGCTTTCGATGCGGCAAAAATGACTTTTGCTTGCAGCATTTTCAATTTGAAACGACGCTTCACAGAACGAAAAAATATCAATTAAGAAACACAAGTACCTACCTAGCTTAATACAAGCTCAATCATCACAGTAAAATTTCAGCCCGTTTTGAACCCTTGGAACAGTTAAGAGATGGAATTTAACAACCCTTGAACATTATATTTTTTATTTATCCAATATACAGCTTTTCTTAAACATATCAATAACACAGAATACATAAGTACAACATACATACATAGCTCTTATGTAACCATGCGCGTTTCAATTTAATTCAATTAGATCTGGATAATATACGATATCATCCAGATCTAACTGAAACGCGGATTTTCGTGGAAAATACATAAATTTTGAACTATTTATTTAAATATTGTATAACCTCCCTTGTTATAAGCTAACTCTCTCATACCTACATATAATACAACGTAAAAAATATTCTGCCGAATGATTCCAAAACACGTCGCATTTGACTTTTAGCGGGACGGTGCTAGTGAATTCAACCGGAAAGCGCTCATTTCGGCCACAGTGACAAAACCATCTCGAAATTAGCTGGAAACTAGTCTGTGTGCAAAACAAGTCACAGTCGTGCCTCCGAGGCACGGGGGTGTAGTACTAAGTTTTCGATCACTGACTAACAATTTTTTTAATATTTACAGCTTATTCTATTTCTATACTATGATTTAACGAAAAGCAAATGACCTACCCGTGTCAAAGGGGTGCGAGAACATATCCTACATGCTGCCTTGGGCCTTTAACTTTAGACATTATGTATTAAGTGTCGTTTGCCTCTAACTGATAATAATAATCATACTGTCTAAACTTCAAACCAAAGTAATTCAGAAATATAGTATGACGGCAGAATAAATCTCGGTAGTAGCACTCCTACTCCTCTCGGTAGTAGTAGTCCTCGGATAGCTCTACTAGACGTTACCCTAAGTGTATACTATTTCTTATTTTTATTTACCCTTAAAAAGACTAATATTCCCCTTTCCTTATAATAATAATACCCTTTATTGTATTATATTCCCCTTACCTTATACCTAATTACAAATTGTTCGGTATACCTAGTGATATTTCAAATTGAAATTAAATTATTTAATGTAGGGATCTTTACACATGCATTTTTGAAACCTTAAAATAGATACTAGAATCGATTCTACCACGTGTTTGGAAAGCAGATTAGAAAAATAAACCAAATGGTATTGAACCCATTAGCTCTCGGTATTAAATGAGGCCTATTTATTTATCGTGAATTGATTGAATACTGCATTTTTAACTAAAAAATGTAATATTCATATAAAAATAAAGTTTTTTTGAACATTATCAGCCTATTACTACACTACACGGCCTAGACTACCTTCTTGTAGCAGAGGGGATTTGGAGCATAGAATCACCGCACTGCTCCAATGTGGGCTGGTGGGTTTAGGATGATTATTTAAATTTATTAATAATCACTATTAGATGATGATATTGACGGGGACCAAAAGTTTAACGTGTTCTGCAATTGAAAATTGGTACTGAGCTACTATGCTGTTATGTTGACATCACCCCATTGCAAGGTCGTCTCTGTCTAACTCTTAACACTAAAAACATTAAACTTTTTTTTATTAACCGACGAAAAAAAAGGAGGAGGTTCTCAATTCGACACGTATATATTTATTTTTTTATGTATGACCACGCATAACTTTTTACAGTGTTGTCCGATTTTGATAATTCTTTTTTATTACAAAGGACATACATCCAAGGTGGTCCCATTGTCCTCATGTTAGGATCTGCTGATGATATCCTTGGGAAAATGAAGGAACTCTTCAAATTTTGGAGGCACGCTTACAGCGATTTCGGTTTTTGTGTAGGTATCGGTAGCTTTTTGGCTACTAGTGCCATATAATATACTATGACAATATAGTACGAGTACGGTACGTGGCGATAAATACTAAAAAGTAAGAAATAAAATTTTTTAACAAAAAATGTTTAAAAAATAACCGTGTCATTTAGTTGCTTTAATTTACTTAAGCATATCTAGGAGTCGGTGCCAGCCAAGGTTTCTACTTTCAAGGACGTTACCTAAACGCAAAAACTGCTTTATGCGTAAAATAAATGTTCCTTAAACTTGGCTTGCACCGACTTCATAGATATGCTTAAGTAAATTAAAGCAACTAAATGACACAGTTATTTTTTACTTTTTAGTGCGTTTTGAGTCGGTTCTATTTTTTGTTATTTATTAACCGTCGAAAAAAAAACGGAGGAGGTTCTCTCGAATTCGACACTCGTATATATATTTTTTTTATGTATGAACACGCATAACTTTTTACAGAGTGGTCCGATTTTGATAATTCTTTTTTTATTAGAAAGGGCTTACTTCCAAGTTGGTCCTATTGTCATCATGTTAGGATCTGATAATGATATCCTGGGAAAATTGAAGGAACTCTTAAAACTTTACAGGCACACTTGCAGCGATTTCGGTTTTTGTGTAAGTATCTGTAGCTTTTTGGCTACTAGTGCCGTATAATATATCTACTATGAGAGCATAGTAAGTGTAGGTTACGTGTCGATAAATCACTAAAAAGTAAGAAATACATATTTATAAAAGTTTAAAAAATAACTGTGTATCAATTTACTTAAATATAGCAAGTTTAAGGAACATTTATTAAACGTAATAAAGCAGTTTGTGGGTTCTAGGTAATGTCCTTAAAGTAGAAACCTTGGCTGGCACCGACTTCATAGATATGCTTAAGTAAATTAAAGCAATTAAATGACACAGTTATTTTTTACTTTTTAGTGCGTTTTGAGTCGGTTCTATTTTTTGTAAAAAAAACATTTAAAATACTAAATATTGATATCAGTCATCTACCCAATTATTTCACATTTGGGTCAGGATTTCATCCCAGGATGTCGTGATCGAAACCACATCGGCTAATCGATAGACTAAAGAGGCAGTGTTATTAGCTGTTATCAATAATCAGTCGGTGTAGTCGTACGATACGACTAGTCCGTGTGTGTCGGGTGTGGGGTCAGCGGGGGGTCAACGCGCCGGTATCTGGCGGTGACTGACTCGTCACCCGACCTGCAGTCACAAATAGCACCCGCGTCACCAGACCCCTCTCTTCCTCTGATTACGTGCAGCTAGAGACCAGCTTCGTGCCACTGCAAAGGGAAGTGTTCCTCTGCTTGGTCCGTCAATTATTACTTACTATGATAACTAAGTGACTGACGTATCCAAACACAGATCAAACTAACATTAAAACAACATTAAACAATCAACAACATAAACCAACATTAAACAATGTGCTTAAACAACATTAAACAGGTTTATTTAGCAATAAGGAAGGGTTTTGAGATTTTTCCTTAAAAATAAAAGGAATGAAAATTTAATCTTATCTAACTATTTTTTTTATCGACTACAAGTTGGTCTTTGACTGCTATCACACCTGATATTAAGTGTTACTGCAATCTAAGATGGAAGCGGGCTAGCTTGTTAGTAGTAGGATTAAATCCACACCCCTTTCTGTTTCTACACGTTTTCGTACCAGAACGCTAAATCCCTTAAATTGAACCTAGGACCTGCGTCTTATAAATCCACCGCGCATACCACTGCACCACGGAGGTCGTTAATACACCGACTGATTATTGATAGTCTATCGGTTACCCTACGTGGCTTCGATCACGAGATCCTTCCGATCCGGGATGAAAGCCTGACGCAGTTGTGAAATAACTAATATTATAAAAGCGAAAGTTTGTGTGCGTGTGTATATTTGTTACTCCTTTACACCGCAACTATTTACCGATTTCGCTGAAATTTTTCTCTTCTCTTATTTTAGAAGTTACGTCGCGCAAACTATTCTGTTAAGAAAAAAATGATATTAGAAACCTCAATACCATTTTTAAAGAACTATCTATAAATACCTCACACGTATGGGTTTAATGAAAAAAAAATTTGTATTTCCATATGGGGAACCCCCAAAATTTGTTGTTTTTTTTTCTATTTTTGTATGAAAGGAATAAATCTATTTAGCAAATTTCAATAGTTCTTATAGTTTGGACAAAAGTGGCTGTTACATACAGACGCGCAGAAAGACTTTACAAATCTATAAGGATTCTCCTTTTTGCCATTTGTCTACGGAACCCTAAAAAGATAATTCCGAATCATTCACATCGATTGAATTGTTTTGCTTATGATCCATATCTTTGACTTCTTGTACAATGCTATCAGCATGTCGCCAAAAGCTTTTTTGAAAGCTTATTTTAATATTTCGTCATGTCCAAAAAAAATCTTCAGGAATTAAAGAAATAGTTGCTGACGTTTTGTGCAATTTAAGCAAAGCTGTATGTCATATAGTATGTTTAGACACTTCACCATAATGCATTTCAGTTTGTGTAGATAATCTTAAATTTAAGTGGACATTTTTTATTGCATTCAAAAGAAATGTCATATTATACTTATTATAGAAACTAGATTATTTATATGTAACGTACAAACAAGATGTTGAGATCGATATTTCTTTAAGTATGTCCCATTAGTTCTATATGAACACATTCTATAGAACTAAAATTAGGGAGTACTGAAATGCACCCGGTGAAACCGTGTGTGATATTTTTAGTTACTCATTACAGGTCCTAGCCTCGCCTTATAGGAGAGGAGACTTTGAGCTTCTACCCACCACACTGCTATTTATCGCATTGATCGATTCAGAGTAATTTTAGCATTCTTAACACTATCAGATGATGATGGTGATGTACTGACACCGACGAATAAATGCGCTCTACGAGTTACGCCTCTTAGTACATGGCTAACTACTAAAGTATATCCTTAAGAAAAACTTTCTAAATAAGGAAAAGTTCAGTATAAAGTTCACTAACCACTGACCAGCGGTACTTTACTGTTCTTATCATCGCAATGATAAAAGCATGTCCATAAATAATTGCAATCATTCAACAGAAGATAGCTGACTGACTATTGTACCTACACGTCGTCAAGTCGTACACGATATTGAGTGCAGCGAATAGTCAACAGGAGCGCTTTTAGTGGTAGACTCACACTACCTACCGCCTAATTCTACTATTCAGTCTGGTAACACAATAACATGTGGGAATAAGTTTCAATTTTCTATGACGAAAGTCTTGTAATGGACCGGTATAACGGCTGATAATGACGATACGTATAATGATAGGTATGTGCATACTATTTGCATTGCCCAGTCTTTGTCTCCCGACGTGTGTGTTGTCCTATAATAGATAATCATATATTTGTTATTCATTACTGAAGGTCGAGTCCGCATTGCAGTCCAAGTGTAGCGTTGTTAACTGTTCCCCTCCACCAGTCTGGTTCTCAACATTTCTAAGGGCTGTTATAACAGGGAGGTCAGTGAATAACTTACCTAACCTGGTCAGACCAGCGGGTAGGTGATCGGCGGCGTGGTCATTTCCCTTCTACTTTGTCTACCACTATTAGCTTATACAAGCTATTGAGAAGACGGCGGCCAATGTGACCAAAGTAACTCAGAATCCTTAATTTATTTAATTTTTACTTACTCGTAAGTATTCTCGAGGGCACGGTCGTGCGCCCGCCGGTACGAGCAACGATGTTAATAAAAGGTCTTTCTACCTTTTATTGAAGCATTTCGTTGTATTTTTGAACCCTAATAAAATCTGTCTAGACTATATCTAGAGTAAGTAGGTACAAACTTATTAAACATGCTTGTTTACATTACATTTTATTATTTAAATTTTAAATTATGTTAAGAACCCTAATACCGTTATTAACTCAAATATCCACACTTGACATCCCTATAAATGATCGTTAGCAAAATTTTTAGGCTGCTTTCTGCAGTCATAATAAGATGAAAGCTATGAAAGCTATGATGAGCACACTAACAGTCCTTCTAGACCATTGCAGATAGCTTTAAAAATAATAAAAAGTACAAAAAAATCGCAGGAGGATGAAACCCATTGCAAAAGGAGGAGAATATTATTTAAATGAATATTAATATAATAAGGAAAATAAAGGCGATCTGAGGTCAGGAAGGGGTAGGGGGTAAGGTTTTAGGGGTAGTACATAAAAAGGTAAGTTTTTAAGTGTTCACCAAATATCGTAAAAATAAAATTCTATTTGGAAAATATAAAAATAAAAAACAAAAAAATAGGTTCTTTTAATTTTTCACATAAATTTTGAGGTTATGTAAAAAGTGTAAATACAAAAGTTTTAGATCTTTTTATTATTACCTACAACTTGGCTATGTAACCCTTTTCCATAGGACTTACAGTTTTTCCGGAAATCAAGAAAATCCGTATTTTACCCCTAAACCTTACCCCTTCCCGACCTCAGATCGCCCGTAATTTATTTTTCCTTACATTTTTATAATATTTTCCTTCTTTTGCAGTGGGTTTCATCCTACTGCGATTTTTTGGTTTCAAAAATTAATTGCACTGGTGTATTCTGCTAAGCTCTTTATTAACCCCACTAGGTACATTTGACGAAGAGAGGCAAACTGTTTGACTGGCCTACAAGGGAAAGCGAACCCTAAGCCTAATATTATCAGAAGGAGATACCTAAGGGTGTACCTAGAATTAAGTACCTGGCTCTAAATTAGATCTAATAGTTTTTTTACAATAGGATGCAATAAGTATAATTGAAAACTTTTTATAGATGATTTTCACTGTTACTTCGACGTAGCGATATATCTATAAACGCTTACAAAAGAAAAATAAACATTTTTAAACCGTATTTTTTATTGAAAAAAGCCTCACAAAATGAAAAAAACATCATCGAATTATATAGATAGGTCTTTTTACTAGTTTATGGAAAAATATTTATTTTTTTACAATAGGACTATACTTATTTAAAATTATTTATTATTATTTATACTTATTTATTATTTTTTTTTACTCACTATTTTGATAATTTGCCTCGCTATATCTACCTACTCACTACCTGAAAAATTCGCAATCTAGTAAATCTAGAATCTAATTAGGTACAGGTTGTAAAATTGTAGGTACTGAAGAGCGTGGACTGAGGGTTTACACAAGCCTAATAATGGACGGAAAAATCTTAACTATATGTTACCTACTCTACATGTTTTGATATATATCATGAAAAGCTGAATAACGAACCGTTAGAAAAATCAGCACGTACCTACTGATACGATGACAAATACGATGAATGAAAACTATTGTAATATATTTTTTTTTACTGGAACAAAAAAGCCCAGTTAAAATGCGGCATTAAAACCTGTGCAGGATGAAGTGTCTGTATGTATTTAGTGGCGCATACGGAAACATAACAGTTCCGCGGGGCACCAATCCGCGCCCGAACCCCAACGTTTAGGATGGGGACGTGAAAAAAACAACGGAATAGATAAAAAACTATCCAACCGGTATTCCAAAATGCATACACGAAAAAACTCACCAATCGCGAGTGAGAAATAGACCAATAGAAAAGGGTCTAGGAGTCCTGCCCAATAGCGGCCCTGCGCGCGCGCCGCCCGCATCGGCCCTTGAGGGCCCGCTGACTCACACGGCGCGCGCCACGCCGCACCGCGCCGCATCGCGCGCTAAGCGAGCGTGGAAAGCGACGCGTTGAACGCCACGTTTTGTCAATACATTTTTCTATTTCTTCAAGATTTTATACCGTTTTATTGAAGTTGTCGAATTCATCGTTCGCTCATGTCTGTATTAATTGAGCAACACGTGAACAAAACGCTCATTTCCGCGGGAAACTGTCGAAGAAAAAATCAGTTTTATCTTAAAAACGAGTCTCTTTAGTTTCTAAGTTCTGTAGTGAATTGGTATTTGTATATATTATATTATAAAGGGCTGAATGTTCCTTAAATAGAGTTTTGGTATACTTAGACTTAAAAAATATTCAGAAAATTGTCTGTATTGAAAATTATTCATACTATAATCAATATTAATTAATTAATATTAATTACTAACAGTCGCCCGCGACTTCATCCGCGTAAAAACCTCTTAGGTACTCTCTTAATTTTAAAGACAGACTCATATAAAATGTTGCCATGTCATGTTCCTCCTTTCAATTTAATTTTTTTTTATAGTTTCCCGTCAAGCAATATCCTCCGTCCCGTCCCGTGTACTAAAGATCTACATTTTTGTTTAACATTGTCCGAAATTAAAGTAGATACATTAACATTAACAATATATATTTATGGATACTGATCATTTGGGTAGATATAGCTTGATAATATGAAAGAATACCAGTTCCAAAATGCTGACCCCTATTCAGTAGGTAGGTACGAATAATGGACAACATTAATTTGGACGCCAAAGCGGCAGTTTCGCGCTTTTTAGAGATTTTCCCGGCAATTATTTGAATTTTTTCCCTTTTAAACCTTCCCATGACCTCCACGAACATTACAAGACCAAGATAAGATAAATACCGTTCAGCCGTTCTCGAGTTTTATCAACGAACAGCAATTCATTTTTATGTATAGAAGAGAAGATAGAACATAGAAGATAGAAGATTCACTTAAACACTACACCATGCCCACGAAGATCTTTTGACACTATCATTCTAATACTTAGTTAAATAGTTTTCCAACTCTCAATTGCTTTTATTTGTAATCTACCAGACCTATTCCCACCTATGGTAGAATATTATCTTTTCTTCCGAGGTAGTTAGGTCGCAGCTATTATATAACTAATTTTCAGTATTATACTTAGGTATAATATGAGTGTTCGATAGATAAAATAGCTGAAGAAATTATGATTATTAGCTCAGATTACAGTGTATAGTAGATACAGCTCGCCGTGCTGTTGTACCTAGGTGCTGCACGTTCAACCCTTTGATTATACCAATATATAATCTAAGGTTCAGCCTATTCCCATACTTTTTTTAGTTAAAAATAAATTACCTATAGTTTTTTTTTATGGAAATACGTTGACTATTTTTACTTATTTGTCTCTGGTCGGTTGAAAGTTCAGTGTGGTCACGTATGGTGGCGGGGGTGCCAGTCCGACCTACGGCGTTTTCGAAAGCGGTTTAAAAGAAAAAGTATATATCGGAGCCGGCGCCCTTCACAAAAAAAACGATCACATTGTACCCAATGATGTTCGGGGCGCATAGACGAGCGCGAGCGGGACGGTGCGCCGTGTGAGAGCGGAACAGTGACTCCCCCACGTGTGCATGTTTTTTTGCCCGTGGGATAGATAGCCATAGCCCATAGGGCCGAGGGCGGGCACGGCACCGCAGGAGCAGCGTCTGACGGTGACTACTCGTAGAGTGCTAGGATGGGTTCCGTAGAAAAGTCATCAGGAATCCACAACAATAATAAATACAACAAGTAGGCATACATAATATGTACCTATATTCAGAAAGGATCAATTAAAACATGACGTCTGGTTTTAAAACTTATATTTAACTACTTACAATTCTTTCTTTTTGGATTATTTACCACTACCACCACCACTAATTCTACTTCTGAGTAAGTAAACGTGTATATGGCACTTTCGAATCCTCATTTGATGTTGGTACGTCGTGGGGTTCCGTAAAACATAAAATAATTTGATCGGTGTACCATTGCCTTAAAAATTAATGATTCCCTGACTTAGACTATTCTTCAGCATGCTATTATGCGCTCATCTTTATAGACTTGCATAGTTTTCATAAAATTCATTTCACATGAATATAGTAATTTCATTCATCCATACACTCGAAGACGCCGCTGAAAATAACATCGCGATTCGGCGTTTTAGCGTACAATATTATAGCCAACGATATGGTCTTGGTACTTCCACAATATCATGGGCGTATATAAGGGGTTAGGTCGTCTCGACCCCCCTTAGCACACACTAAGAATTCCATATTTTAGTGCTGAGACTAAGGCAAAACCCCCCTCCCAATACTAAAATGTAGCTACGTCCGTGCATAATTAGAATGTAAAACTAGGAATCCATCAGAACGTAGATACTTGTAATTAAGCAAATATTACATATTAATGAAGGTCAAATTCGTAAATGTAACTGCAAAATTGATAGGTATTTTAATTCCATAGGGGTTTCAAAATTCTGTAGGTATACTAAAAGTGCTTCCGCAGTTTTTTCGTTAAAGCTAACCTTTATGATATAATATGTTAAAAATTATCGTTATTTGTTCCAGATAAACTGCCGCTGACCGAAGTCGCGATGCTATTACGGTGAGTGTCTGCATCGAGCTCATCACTTCTAACGTTTTAAAGCAATTACTGCCAGTGGTTAACCTATTTGGCCTAAAATCTCGAGGTTCTGCGTTCGAATATAACTAAAGCATATATAATAGTACTAGTAGCATATAAATAGTAGTAGATTTTTTTCTTCGAACGGCGACTTCGCACCGAAAAGCGCAGTGTTGCTCGACCCTTCACTAGTAGATGGACTGACGACATCAAACGTGTCGCAGAGAGCCGCTGGCTACAGGCCGCTCAGGATCTTTGTGTTTGGAACTCCTGGTACTAACTGTTAATGATGATGATGAAATAGAATCAACAGGATGTCGTTATTTTAGTTTTATCCCTAAATTGAAAAGGTTAACACGGTGAATTAGTGTTTTCTGCAAAATCTGCCTTTCGACCAGCTATTAGAATTACTCGTATAAACTTGAGAGTAAGTAAAATAAGGCTAGAAATTGTTTAAATTAAAAGTGGGAAATCTAATGAGGATTTTAATGTACCTAGAACAATGGATACGATACGATTCAGAATGACGTATTTTACAGGGCAGAATTATACCTACAGCAAATAAGTAAAGCGAGGCTTCGTTCTAAGGCTTTTTATGTTATAAATTTTTTTATGTGCTGCAAATACATTTTTATAAGACTTCCCGAATGAAATATCATACTCGAAATGTTATCACTAATTTTTATCTATATTATGAATTTTTATCATTAAGTATTTTAAGACGACTAGGCCATTTTATTTTTTTTATTTAAGAATCGTAAAACTAGTTACAATCATAAAACATTACACCTTGTTAACCTTGTTAAAACATAATCAAAGAAATACACTTAGGTAATTACGACTCGATACGACCACAGCATGCTTAGATACAATAATTTACGACAACTCGACAAAATGTAACTTAAAATTAACAATAAAAAAAAATTGGTTGTCTGTAAAGTCGGTTTACTGACGATAGTTGAACGTGACAACGTCATAAGAAAATACTGATGGAATGGTAGCATTTAATTGGTTATTAAAATTTTTAATTTAAGTATATTTTTATAAATATTAATTTAAATTAATAAAATAATTGATTTTGATTTTATAAATTTATATTTTATATTTATAATAAATATATTAATTTATAAATACATTAATTTTTAATTTAAAATTAATATATTTAATAATTATATTTAATAGACGGATGTCGAACGCTGCCGAACGCAAAGGCCGATTGTGCTTCTTTGTCGCTCGATCCGCGCTCTCGCTTGCACTTCAAGCCTTACACGGAACGCCTCAAAGCGAGGTAACGACGCATGACGTCATGTTTTTTCGTGCGTGCAGCGGGCTCTATCGAATTATAAGACGTTGTCACGTCAAAACATATTACAACTGTGAGTTCAATAAATTACTCTTAATATTATTTTTAAAAGAGGCTAATGAACCGCAGAATATGTCACTGTATATGTCATATTATTATCCGATTTTCGAACGAAAGTTACAGTTTTTCAAGTAAATCTAGGATTGTATGTTCTTACAACCATATACCATTAGAATAATAAGCCTTCTTTATTGAACTCGGTTAAAAATCGACGAGTGGAGGGTGAGGTTGTTTGCGTAGGTTCTAGTAAATCCCACTTTACCTACTCTTGCTCTACACCATTAATAAATGCACACGGGTTATTTATACACCATATATACATATAGGCTAGCGAAAATCAGTATTTCGGGTACCTTGCTATTTTAATGTTTTTCACTTTGTATAAATAAGTTTACTCATATTTTTTGACGTGACAACGTCTTATAATTCGATAGAGCCGGCTGCACGCACGAAAAAACATGACGTCATGCGTCGTTACCTCGCTTTGAGGCGTTCCATGTAAGGCTTGAAGTGCAAGCGATAGCGCGGAACGAGCGACAAAGAAGCACAATCGGCCTTTGCGTTCGGCAGCGTTCGACATCCGTCTATTAAATATAATTATTAAATATATTAATTTTAAATTATAAATTAATATATTTATTATAAATTTAAAATATAAATTTATAAAATCAAAATCAATTATTTTATTAATTTAAATTATTAATATTTATAAAAATATACTTAAATTAAAAATTTTAATAACCAATTAAATGCTACTATTCCATCAGTATTTTCTTAAGACATTGTCACGTTCAACTATCTATCGTCAGTAAACCGACTTTACAGACAACCAATTTTTTTATTCATTACATTGATTGCAATCTCACTTGGTGGGAAATGATGATGCAATCTAAGATGGAAGCGGGCTAACTTGTTAGGAACAGGATGAAATTTACACCCCTTTGGTTTTCTACACATCGTACCGCAGCGCTAAATAGCTTGGCGTTACGTCTTTGTCAGCAGGGTGGTAACTAGACACGGCCGAAGCCTCCCACCAGTCGATGTATGTATGTGGCGTATGCTCTTTGAAACTGTGCCTACTACTTTGTAACTGTGGGTGATAGACAATTATCAAACAATTTGAAATCAACTGAGACCCCTGTGTAGTAGGTACGTAGTACAGTTCCTACAGACATATTGTATGTAAGTATATGTAGGGACAGTTTTTAAATTATTTATCTTGCACAGTTCGGAAAAATCTCATGTTCTATTTTGAGTTCGGAGTGAATATAGGATTTTAAAGTTTTTAATAGAAGTACTTAAGGATTCGGATTGCTTTATTATCAAAGTTAAAAATAGCTTTTATGAGAAAAATCAAATCTTAATAGGTACCTACATCCATTTTTCAGTTATAGATAGGTATATAATTACGTTGTTGTTGATTGATAGAGGCGTGTATATATCGGTTTTGACAATTAAGCAAATGAATGTGTTGTTAACAATAATTACTATCATAGCGAAAAGTTTTGTGCCAGTAGATATGTGGAGTGCAAATAAACAAATGAATGAATGCGTGGCGCACCCCGCGCCCTCGCGCTGTGGAGTTGGAGGACAATCGTAATTATACAATGACCTGCGAGCTGATGACACTCGCGATTACAGCGCGATAGCGATAGCAACTGCGATAACCGATAGCGCTATCAGTTGTCAGCTGATCCGCGGCCGGCCCGCCGCCCGACACACATCATCGAGCTAACGGGACTGCTAGTGTAGAATCGATCAGCTTTGTGACAATTGCTCATACTCGTATCTCTACTTTATTTAACTAGAGTCGAGTTATGAAGTACTGAGGGCGAGCTAGTGTGGCGCGAGCTGTTTGACTTCGTTGAGCAAATTATTCTGATTCAGGCGTTGACCGAACTTATTAATGTGCACTAGACTACAAAACAAATATAATACTTTAAGTATCAACTAACTTTGGTAAACTAAATTAGAGTTTGTTATTTGTCTAAATCTCGTTGTTCGCACCGCTTTTTGACATCATGTGAAAAGTGTAGTGGATTACGTCTGGAGCCGTCTGCTACATTCAGCGTTGACGACCGACCACGAGTAGAGTTGCAGGCTGTTCACTAGCGGGGGGCGGGAGGTCCACTCGTGAAGTAAGTGGCCGGCTAATGAGATGCAAGGTTTGCAAAGACAGGTTTTATCAAATGCCCAAAAAGACCAAAAAAGGTCCAGCAGCCGCCGACCTCACCCGCGCTAGACGGTTCGACGACCCGCGCCGCTCCGCGCCTTTTTACGCCACGTCATGAAATATTTTCACTCTTATTTTTTAAGTTTGGAATCGATTTAGGTTTCTACTCAAACAGCTGTATCTGTCGATAGTCGGAAATAGCTGATAAGCTATATTATGATAAAGTTTCATCAAAACACATTTAGTAGTTTATGCGTGGAAGAGTAACAAACATCCGTCCATCCAAACATACAACCTTTCGCCTTTATAATACAATAAGGATTACCTTACTATAATCAAAACCTCTGTGCATACCAGTAGCTATGGTGCTCACCAATAATCTAATTGTCTTTCCTAATTGCCTGATAATAAGACAAGAGTCAATCAGCAGACAAAGAGGAAATGTTTACAATTTAACTCGTACATAGTTACGAGTGATATAAAACACTTGCATGGATCAGTTGCCAGTTAGGGATAATAACGTCACGATAACGGGTCGGTGTGAAGTTCGTGACGCTGATGAAGTCTATTAAACATTAACGGCTTCCTTTGAAAAACGATAACTTGCAGTGCTGACACAGCTCAGCTCGTATACCTGTAGGTAAGTCAGTGTCAGCGTTAGCTGAAATTACGGTACTCTTGTGTCGCAGATCTAATTACACTAATAGCAGTTAAGCATATTTATATCTCTGCTGATGTTGCAAATGATTTGAGTACCTAATACAAATCGTTACCATAATGAAACGGTATGTGTAAAATTTCATATTCGAATTACTTTAGGATACCCATATCGTAGGTGGTAGGGTAAAACAAAAGTGCTTAGTGCGTTTAGGGAATGAGGAACCAAACGTCCAATTAGCACACGTCCAAGAGATGTCAAGTACATAATGATATAAATCTCTGCGATGCCTGGCTGTCCTTAAACGGTGATGGGGAACGAGATCAAACAGTTTCTGAGCACACTCTCCGAAATATATCTTGTAAAATACCGATAGACAATCTTTCGGCGATGCTCCAAACATTGGAGTTTAGTGCTAGCTAACACATCATTGCCTATAAGTCTTCTAGCCCGGTGGTCCACTGAGTCCAATGCAGCGAGCTGATATTTGGCACATCCATCCTATGGTGACAACAGTACCTACTCTATGCATGAACGAACATGAGACTGGTAAAAGCAAGAAGCTGTTCTGGCGTGAAGTATCGCGTCACTTTGTTGAGGATGCTGAGTTTGTGGACAGCAGCTTTAACTCTGGAATAATGTATTATCTGAAATTCGGCTTCGACGACAGTCTTACATTTAAAATCTCTAAACCGTCAGTAATCGGTAAGTACAGATATATCTTGGAAAGTAGGAGTTGGATGGAATGGACCCCTTTTAGCGGAGAATAAACACGTCTGTGTTTTGACGGCATTAAATTTCAATATCATGGCTTCAGTATCAGCTAAAAGCAGATATTACAATATTTCGCTTTAAATTAATAATTAAAAAAAATTACTGACGTATTGAAATATTGGATTTACATTCATTATTTTTTGGAAAATCAACGGTAGGTACCTATGTCAACATTTCCGACTTTACCCTACCTATTGTTTATATATATCAAGATGTAAAGACATGGACTAAGACTTTGAGCAACTACAAGAGTTGCCCATAGTACGTCGCACAAACTACGTGTAAGTAGTTGTGTTGTGTTGCGATATTCAGACGATTTTTAATAAATATCTATACCTAAATTAAAATTCATCTCCGTGTATTAAGCTAAGATATTTCGTAATAATAATAATAGATTAGATGTAAGTGCTGCGTTATAATTTCGCTGTCACTTTCCCGGGAAATAGACGTCCGGTGTCCGGCAGCCGACGTCCGGCGTCTAAGCGGCGGCGTTCGTTCCGGATGGGACCGGAATCCGTACGGATCGTGCTCGTAATGTGGACCGTCGCTGAGTTCAAGTGACGGTGAAAGTATCTACTCGTTACTATAAACTGTATATTATATACTGTATATTCCTTTTATGAAACTAAAATCCAAACTAAAAATTTAAATTCTATGAGGTGAGGAGCACTTATGCGGTCGAGGTGAAAAGTTCTCGGCCTGACCTTGCGATAACACTGCAATCAGCAAAATTTTATTGTTTCTGCCTGGGTGCACTTTTCATATGTTCATGTATGAAAAATTGTAATTGTTCTTTCAAGTTGTTTTGTACAGGAACTTAAACGTTAAACGTCTTGCGAGTTATTTTTGGTGGAGGAGTTGTGACTAGCCATCACTCCTCCACCACTTCGGAAATTTATCCAAAGTTGACAAAACTTGCAGGGACTCGAATTAACTGTCAAAAGTGGGCAGTTGAGTTTAAACATAATCGTAAATTCCTTGAAATCGACCCACGTGAAGCAAGGCCGGAAATCGCTTCTATACATGAAGCAATTAAAAAGTGCATGATATCGTGATGGACCACAGGCAAAAAGAAGTGAGTAAGATAGCGAAGTGTGTGGGGAAATCAGATAAATGAGTGCGACACATTTTGAGCAAAGGACAAGGGATGCGAAAACTCTTCGCAAGATGGGTAGGTACTAAGCCGCACTTGCTGAATCTTGAGTTAATGCGCGAGCTAATGCGAAAGCGATTTTCGGAGCAATCGAACCGATTTCATGGAGATACTATGGCTTTAGTGTAGTAATTTGTGACTGAAACTACAGCCATGGTGGTGGAAATTGGAGCAACAGGTCTAGCAGTCTGGATAAGACTAGTAGTGCACAGCTAAGGAGAAAAAGTTCAGATCAAATCTGCCAGAAGGTCATGGCTAGGCTATTTTAGGATGCAGAAGGGATCCTGTTAATTAATTTGCAAGAGGTAAACAATTACAGGGTATATTACACCCAATGTAGGTATTCGAACAGCTAGATCCCAAAGCTCACGAGAAAAGACCAGTTTAAAAAACAGGAAATTAATATTTGCCTAGGATATAGACCTACCTATAGGTACGCAAGAGTGCGCTGGCAATAAAAAACTGCAAGATTTTGAATACAATTTGCATAACTGACGCTTGATTGATGAAGAAGGTCTAATGGTCTCAAAACTAAACGAAAATCATAGTTTAGAGACAATTAGACCTTGTTCATTCCCAATCTTGAATGATTTATTCGCAAATAAATCACATCAAATAAAATGCTGAAAGCGCCGTGAATGGCTATTTCACAACCTTCTCGACTTTCATCCCTGGAAAAAAATACTGACCTTGGAGAAATGCTAGACCAAGTGCATTGAAGTCATGGGAGAACGAGCAAAAAATAAATGCATATTTTTTACTGAAATTCTTCAATTGTCAGGCGAAGAACTTTTAATCCCCCTATTGTACCTACTTGCTTAAAAAAATTTTTTTGTTAGAAAGGAAAAAGTCCGAGGGTCGTACCATGATAAAGAAACCAGGGATGGGATGGGATCCTGGAGAAAGAGAAAGAGAGGAACTTTGGAAAAAACACAAACGAGGTAACTCTGCAACCATTTACATTACTTAATTCGTATTTGGGCTTTTTTCGTGTTTTAAAAATATCAGAAAATTTCGAGTTTGGTCACCTTTATTTTGAGGTTGTATCTTTTGCATAATATTTCCAGCCTATAACTATTTTTTTAAAAAATTGAATTGGAAGACTTATTTAGGTATCATTTTCAAATATCAGGGAATTATTCGTTAAAAAGAGTGGCATTTCATAGATACACCGAATCACTGTAATAAATGCTATAAGATGTCTCTCACTTGAACTTTCAAGGTGAAAGTTCAGCAATTTTGATGAAAACGTGTTTTGAGAGGTAAATAGGACTTTGGAAAAGCCAAAAAGAAAGAAAAGGTTGAAAATTTATATGAAAATCTTTCATTTTGCTAATTCTTAATTTCACAAAAATCATTAAATCAGATATAATAATTTAATAATTTTAGTATTTATTAATTACCTAGGTATTGCTTAAATATACAAAATGAAATTATAGTTTTGAAACTTCCATTTCTATACTAAACGCATTTTTAGATTTTACAAGTTAGGTAAATGGAAAATGGTAAAAGAAAATTGATTGTGAATTTAAAATAAAGTATACAGCGTGCTCCTAATTAATGGATTAAACGAAAATGGTAGATACGTCACTTAATTATCTAAAACTAATAGCATAAAATAGTAGGGTGACCAAATTATAGTTTTTTATCGGATTTTTAATTTTTGCTCTGCCCTAATTTACATATTTCAATGCTGGAGCTGCTGTAGTTAAGATTTTCATGATCTGATTTTTTTAAATTTTACTGATTATATTATCAATGTATTTTCATACCATTTTTGTAAAATATGTTTTACTTGTAATAAAATGAAAATGAAAAAATAATTATTTTTCTTTCATTCGGGGAACCAATTTAAGTAAGTTAATGTAGTTTCAAAGATTAGATACGAAACAGATAGATAAATCTAATTGCCGTAATGTAAGTGCCTTATACTTTCATAAAATGCATTTAGTTACTAACCCTCATTGGAGCAGCTTGGTGGGTCTACGCTTCATTTCCCCTCTTCCACAAAGAAGGAGACCTGAACCTGTAATGGACCATTAATACGAGTAGCCTGTCTACTTACGAGGGTGTCTTAATTAATATGGAAATATTGATTGATATTTAAATTAGTTTAGCATTTAAATGTCGTGTTTTATTACGAATTCTTAGCTAGGTACCTAGGTATCTACTTGGTTTCTAATATAGCTATAAAACAGAAATAGAAAAATATGTTTAATTAATTAAAGAAGGATATTTTAAAAATAATTTAGGGCCAGTTTACCTATTTTCGACCACTTTCAAACACCATTTATAGAATACCAATAAATTGGTTTTGATTGGTCACTGTAAATAGCAACTCTACAAAAAGTTTATTTATAAAAAACACTGAAATTTAAAAATAATAACTAGATAATGTATGGGAAGTGACTATAGTCCAGCATTCGGCTTAAAATTTTACATAATATACCTACTACCCTTTACAATTTTTAAACTAATACCCAATGTAGTTGGAAGTACTATGGACGCTGGGTATTGTACCTGCCTGTAGGGTATAACCAGGATAGTTGCCTCAGTTGGATAGTGGCCTCGATTTTGAATATACTATGTTAGGTATGTTAGTGGCATGTCGGTTAATTTTTGTTGAAAGTACCCGGCCTGGAGACCTTAGTTTCGTCTAAGTAATTGTATAATATGTCATTTTCGAACATACGGAAAATTGAAAGGTGATTACTAGCAGTATATAAACATAAAAGTTTATCTACATACGTACTTTTTTTATCTGACGTAATCATTTTTTTTGACACTTCTTCCAATAATCCTCGAAAAAACTGAATTGGTATAACTAGGGGCAGTATCTACAATCAATACCCAAGGCATGGATGCAAACAGCTGTTTCTACCAATTAAATTGGATAATTAATTGGTAGAGACAACTAGCGATTAATTACCCTATAGATGGATAGATGCGCCACTTTTTGAAATTTACTCCCAATTTAAAAAATATTGATTATATATAAATAATGTCTATAAATCTAGCTAGTTTAATGCTTAACATTTAACATTGAGTTGTCTTTTTTGACCTATAACGTACAGACTTTGCAGATTCTAGTTTTTTATAGACCTCCAATTTTGAGGAAAGATTCCTTCCCGTATGGATAGTTGCCGCACCTTGAAAATACTAACAAGGATAGATGCCCGTTTTACTGTAAAATTATAATATTAATAATATTTTATTTATGTCATTGTCTATATTTTATTTGTAATAAAAAACATTTTGCAGTTATTAAAAATCTTTTAATTGATATTGTCTTTTCGTTGTTCAAATCCAAAATAGATTGTTTTAGGTCCAAATTAATAAATTTATTAGAAACTTACAGCAATTAATAGTTAAATAAGAATTTGTAATATCCTGTATATGTATGACCTTATATACCCAGTATCTGTTTTATTGTATTTTAGCAGCATAACGTGTATGCAATTTTATTAATGAAATCCCAAACTGTCGAGATATTTCGTTTGTCCCCTTTATATTTTTTGTCCTTTTCCTCCAAAGATAACTGCAATTGTTCTGTATTCCAAAAACATATTCGAGCTGACTCCTCGACTCCTCCCTTGCTTTTGTTGCTATAAATTCTAGCCAGCTAAAAATTCTAAGTATAAATCTTAATAAACACAAAAAATATAACATAACAGGGAGGGATAGATGCCCCTAGAGGAACCTATACCGCGAAAAATCAGGGCAACTATCCTTTTTGATATGGCTAGATGCCCAAGTATTTTTTAAATTAATAAAAAACAAAAGATCAACTATTTTTATCTAGATGCATACTTGATGAATGAATGAAACATATAACGGAATTAATAACTACAAAGTTATACAACAGCAAATACTTTGACGAGTTTTTTAAGTTCACCGCGGAAATAAATGTACACACGAGCGAAACACATCCTCTCCGCGTGAGGATCGGTGGCTAGCTGATATACGGAGTATCTACTTGCGGTTCTTAAATATACTATTGATTCTAAGTCGCGAGTTTAGAATGTTGGCTTTTTTGAAAATGAGGCATCTATCCCACCTTTACCCTAAATGTTTTTTTGTGGCAGTGGAATGTAACCCAAGTGCTCTGTGTAACGCTGAATTGCAATTAATATAAATTTTATCCAAAACTAAAGTCATACCGAGGTTAGATACTATCCCCGTACGAGGCAAGTAACTCCCGATCCGATTTCCATGCTAGGCTACTATCCACCGAAGTGGCAACTATCCCTTTTCTGAGAGGTGAAATAAAACAGTATTTATTTAAAACCATTGTTAATTTAGTATGTATTAAAAATAAGCTGTTATAGAAATAGAAGAAGAAAAGACCTATATTTTCATATACATCTACTAAATAATTTTCAGCTAGTTTTTAAAATTAAGTTTTTCAAAAAATGAGGCAACTATCCGGTTTTTACTCTACTTCTGATCTCTCATAGTTGTGAGTAGCACTAATTGGTCACTCGAGTTATCCCTCTCGTCCATAGTTGGTAAAAGTTATTGACAGTTCTATTGTAGAAATTGGTAAAAAACAAGAATATTATAGATTGCTGAAATTAAAAATTAAGATAGTGACATATCTAGTAGGTAGGTACCTACCTTCCTTGACCCTAAACTTTTTGCAAAACTTATATATGATCTCCTATTTTCAATTTCTTACGAATAACGTCTTTTGTCTCTGGGGCATACATTTACCTACCTGCTTACCTAATGGATGTATAGTTATGTATTTTTAATATTCCCTGAAGAACTGTCAAAAGTAATTGTTGAGGTCTTATATTACGAAATAATATTACTATTAACTCGTTAAACTCTTTTTAGAACTTACAAAAATTATTTTCAAATCTGTATATTTGAGACTTATCTACGAAACAGTTATAAGAGTTGGGTAGCTATTGGTATTCGGTATGTAATCAAGACTGTTCTCGAGCACAAACCCGTAGCAGTGTAACAACTCTGCCACCGGAGCCATACTACTAACCCAGGCAGAGAGCAACAATTAGCATTCTAACATGAAAACCTAATATTACAGAGGATAGAGTGCGAGATGTTGTCGCGACACGAATCCGTTCCGACGCTAGCTCATTACGGCGCGTGTAGACTTGTAGCGAGCACGAGCAGCCCCGAGCAGCGAGCAGCGAGCATCGAGCGACGTCAGTCAGTGATACTGGTATTATTATAACGGTCGAAAATCAGAAGCTCTCTTTTTCAAGTCGTTTGAAAGAAGCGGTCATTTTTAAAACAGTGAGGTCGCGGCGCCCGCGCACCCGTTACAATCCGGCCGAGCCGCGCGCCGCCTGCCATCCCGCTCGCGCGCGACGCCTACCGCCTACTCTGCGGTGCGGGCGGCCGCGACCTCACACGTCTTGATACTTCGCTCTTTTATATTATAATCCGACCGAAATGCCCGAAAACGCGGCCGACGTTCTACCGTTGGTAGAGTAAATGACGTGACATCTGGCTAAGCGCATCGTATGAACCGGCTCAGGCTCAACACTGACCAATACAGTATCTGCCATTGAGATAGCTGCTGAACATAAAGACTGTAAGTGATAAAAAATAACAAATGGTTATAGCTTTTATCCAGAACGTTAAAGTCTTAAAGAAAGGTCAGATGCTTTAAAATCTCTAAAACCATCTTCTTCTCAAAAATTAAGTATATTGTCCATAATCACCTTGTAATATTAACCTACAAAAATGATGGGGTGTATATTCTTACACGTATTTTATTCGTCTGTCATAAAAATGAGTTCAGAAAAAATTAGCAATTAACATAACAATGGAAATCCACAAACTATACAATGCTAAAGGCGAAATCATTATGATGACGTATTCTTCACCATGCACATGCAAACGCATGATGTAGAACAATCAAGGAAGAACAATCGTTTCTAGCTAAATAACAAAAACATATAGTTTGTTGTATAGTGTTAGCTATGACAACAAATAGTGTATACACGCCATAAAAAATAATTAATAAAAGAGCTATTTAACATTTACATGGTTCAACTCACATATAATAATAATTATCTTGTTTGTGACAATGACTATGATATGTATGTAGTGTTTTTGTATTTTTTTTCATATTTACCGTGTAGTCATTCGTAATAAATGTATGTGTTTAAAATAAAATACCTTGATGACAGACGACGTTTTTGTGATTCAATTATTGGAAAAAATAATTATTATTATTAAAACAAACTAGCTGCGCTCCGTGGTTTCATCCGTATCCCGTTCCGTAATATCAGTAAACTGGTTCTTAGTAAGCATCCACATCGCAAAATAAGTAACTATGAAAAATTTTAATTCCATCGGGAGTTAGTTTCTGAGATTCAATGATTAATCAGTGAGTGGTATTTTGCTTTTATATGAATGGAAAATTAGCTTAGGCTCAATGGAAAATTAGCTTTTCCCCACAGTTTCACTTGTACCCACCTTCGTAAAAATATTGGAATAAAAATGTACCATACACTTTAACCTTTGATATAAACCATCTTGTTTCTAAATTTCAGTTCAATCGGGAAAATGGTTGCGGCGTAATTCGTGAAGGAGTAACAAACATAGACACATGCAAATCTTATGTTTTATAATATTAGTGGGATAGTTCAAAGTGTGAATTAAAAAGGTTGAAATTATATTTGGCAATTGCGTTTAATGTATAATCCAATACATTACAGCGTAACAAAAAATTATTATTCAGTAATTTCAGTATGATACCGGTTTCAAAATATGGATAGTCGTCCAAATTATTATAGGTCATTATAAGGTAAAACATTTTATAATACAAAAATTTAAACAAAGCAAGAAATCACTCGAAACCATTTAAACCCAAAATAAGCATTTTGTATTTGGACCATGTATCAGTTCTATATATATTATAACACTCCATAAAAGGAAATATAAAGGATAATTTTCATTGATAGAGTACTTGAATTCCTAAACAATAAAGTTACTCGTGCCATCTATGCAGCTCTTAATACTTATCAAGGGAACACAATGGCTAACCTTGACCATATTTAAACATACCTGTTTCTGTATACTGAAGAGTTTTGCATTCCAACACACTGTCTCGCAAGCAAAATGAAGCACGAGTTTTTGTCGAGTGAGATTTACGCAAGCGTATCAGACGTCAGTGAAACACTTGCTCATTAGCATATTGCAGAGCTACTCGACGTATGCCAGCAAGGGCAGCCGGCTAAACTTCTCTTTTGTACTGTTCTATAGCAACAACGATATTAATAGAGTTTGGGTTCTATTTATTGAAGCTCTGTTGAGAATAAACTGTTTAAAATTCTAAAATTAACATCAAGACATTTACGTAACTATTACATATATTTCACGAGTTATATTTACAATAATTATAATATAAAATTTTTTAACAAAAAATAGAACCGACTCAAAACGCACTAAAAAGTAAAAAATAACTGTGTCATTTAGTTGTTTTTATTTACTTAAGCATATCTATAAAGTCGGTGCCAGCAAGTTTAAGGAACATTTATTTAACGTAGTAAACCAGTTTGTGGGTTCTAGATAAGTATAGTAAGTAAGGTAGTAAGGTCCTTAAAGTAGAAACCTTGGCTGGCACCGACTCCTAGATATGCTTAAGTAAATTAAAGCAACTAAATCACACAGTCATTTTTTACTTTTTAGTGCGTTTTGAGTCGGTTCTATTTTTTGTTAAAAACATTTATTTCTCACTTTTTAGTGATTTATCGTCACGCACGTACTCGTACTATACTGTCATTGTATATTATACGGCACTTGTAGCCAAAAAGCTACCGATACTTGCACAAAAACCGAAATCGTTGCAAGTGTGCCTATAAAATTTGAAGAGTTCCTTCAATTTTCCCAGGATATCATCATCAAATCCATACATGATGACAATGAGACCACCTTGAAAGTGTGCCCTTTCTAATAAAAAAAGAGTTATCAAAATCGGACAACTCTGTAAAAAGTTATGCGTGGTCATACATTTAAAAAAATATATACGTGTCGAATTGAGAACCTCCTCCGTTTTTTTTCGTCGGTTAAAAAGACAAACATTTCGATTAGTGTTCGTCGACAACAGTTTAATAATGTCTAAAAAATAATTTTAAATTTTTTTTAAATATTTTGAGGTTTAAATTGATAAAAATAATAATATTGTTGTTTGCTTTTTTTATACAAATGTCTTTAATGTATAATATTTTTTTTATAATGCATAAAATAATCAGATCTGCAACGTCACCAACGTATGACAAAAACCCTCAAAGTAAAAAATAACTGTGTCATTTAGTTGTTTTAATTTACTTAAGCATATCTATGAAGTCGGTGCCAGCAAGTTTAAGGAACATTTATTGACTCTTATTATGAACACTTGACATAATATGATTCCCAGGTAGATTGGAGCGTTTACACACACATTGAAGCGTCAATATCATATTTGACCATCAATCAATATATGTAAATTTGCAAAATAATCTTGCTAATTTCCCAATAAATGAATAACTTACGCAATAACAACATGGTTCCTGACAGATGTTCCACTACAACGCTCGTTCTTTTTATTGTTTACAAAGATTTCCTTGCATGAGCTATAATAAACCGTTAATTAATATTGAAGAACTTAATGCTTAATAAGTACCAAAAAGCGCATCTTAACAAGATGTAACAAGGAATTCTTTATTCCGAGAAGAATGTCGTCTCTGCCAAGAATCGACTCAAGTAAAATGATTATCGTAAAACATTTCCATGGTGCAGTCACTTGAGATTGGCGTTCTACTCGTCGCATACTGAGCGGTAACAGCACGTGGTCTCGCGACTACAACTCTTAACGTACGACACTTAGAACTCGGAATGCTATGACGCGCTGTTTTTCATTGTAGCCGATCGCACAGTCTAGACCTCTAATTGAATGATTCAGAGATATAAATAGCCGTTTATAAATAGAAGAGTTGTTGCTAAGCAGAACATTCCAAGCACTATTGAAGTAAATGCATGCAGTTGCACCGCATAACTTGGATTGTATAACGGTTTTTTGTGCATTTAATTACTATCTTGCAATTGTGTTTATGATTTATTTTATTCATATAAATAATTATATTTTTTAATATCGTCGTTTTAAATACAGAAATCTATACGAATAAATAAAATAAAAGTGTCTGTTTTTAAATTTGTCTGTCCATCTTTTGTTACTTTAGGCTTATATTCCCATGGGTACAGGAACTAAGCGGGTGAAATTGCAGATGTCCTCTAGTCTTACATAAAGCATATAATATATTGAATAAATGACATTGAAATGTAGTTTTTTTGCTTTTCAGTATTTTGGTATAAAGTTACATCACGTAAAATATATCTAAACTCTGCGTTGAGGTTTTTATATTTGGTTATTACTATGAAGCCGGTCTCTGTGTATGGATTAAAAATACCTTATCTCTACTTTGCCACACCCTCATCTTTTACTTGCATCGTCATTTATTTCTATACGAGCACCACGAACAAACGAACAATTTTAGAAATCAGAAATGTATCTTTAAGATTTTCTATGATTTAATTTTATACAGGACCGTCTTTATATTAACATCATTGTGCAAAAAATGCAATTCTTATACTCATACAATTTACTTGAAAAATCTCAAGTACCAAGACCGCGTGCGTCGCGCTATATTGATCGAAATTCAAGTTCGGAGCAAAAAGTAGACCACGCCGCTCTCGCTCGTCAGCGGCCGGCCGCGTGCGTGCGAGCGGGACGGCGAGAGCCGCGCGCGCCCACGTAAAGGAGGTGCAATGAACTCTTTAATTTGAGGCTGAGCGTTGAAACCGATAGCCGTCTCGTTCGGGGCTTTGAACCGCGGTCGGTACTCGTGCTCGAAACATCGTTTGTCCTTGTCTCCGAATACGTACTTTCTTTCGAGTGATTTGACAGTTTTTCCCTTTTTCTTGTGTTTTGGTGAATTTTGTGGTGTTTTCTGGATTTCTATTCTCGGGTGAGTCTACCACTTCACTGCTCTTGCTTTTTGGACTGCATCCCCACTGCGGCAGCTCTACCTGGGGAAACTATCGAGAGGTTAAAATTTTCCCGTGTAAATTTGATTTTTCCGGTAAAATATACAGAACTTCCTATCCCTAAAATATATTATCAGGTAATACCTCAAGTTTTTGTGAAACATTATCATTTTTGAGTAGGTGCTAAGAGTATTCACAATATAATAAAATGATAAAAGCTGATAAAGATACGGAAGGAGGTTTAGAAATTCAATATTTCTTTAAATAAATCACTATTTTGTAAAATTTCGCACAATTAAGACTTATTTGAGCTGAGTAAGCGTTGATCTCAGGAACTCCTCAACCTACCTACTTTTATAATATTTTTCAGAGTTGGGTCTGCTGTACTTTAGCAGAGTTGTCAATAATGCTTACATAGTAGACGTTATAAAAGCTACATTAAAATAGTTCTCAAACTATGAGTCTTGATACAAATCAAATGAGACTTGATACTTATAGAATAGGTACTAGAGGACGCCCGCGGTTTCACCCGCGTAGTTCTCGAATCATGATATATAAGCTACTAGCTTTTGCCCGTGACTTCGTCCGCGTGGAATTAGTTATTACGGCAGCCTAATTTTTCTAAGCTTTAATTGTCATATTTATTAATATCTAATCAACTGCCTAAGAAATAGGTCTTAAGCTTTCAAAATGACGACACTTTCATACAACATTTCATCCCCCCTTTAACCCCTTACAACCCTTTTTTCGCAATTAAAAGTAGCCTATGTCCTTTTTCAGGCTCTAGACTTATTGTGTACCAAATTTCATTTAAATCGGTTCAGTAGTTGTAGAGTGAAAGCAAGACAGACAGTTACTTTCGCATTTATAATATTAGTTAGGATTTTATTGTGAAGTTTTATCAAAATTCAGTCAGTAGTTTTTTCATGAAGTTTTTCAGTCTTCTATGAAATTTTCAGTACATTCCAAGCCCTGAGTCTGGAAGTCGGTGGTGTCTTGGAGAGCACGTTAAGCCGTCGGTCCCGCTCACTATCAACATCTTTTAGTGATCGATTAATAAATGAATCCTAAACCCGCTAACCCGCATTGGAGCAGCGTGGTGGGTCTATGCTGCATATCCCCTCTCCTACAAGTAGAAGGCCTGGCCCTGTAGAAGACCATTAATAGCCTGATTATAATGACTTATTGAATGTTTAAGACAACACAGTTTGTACCCTTCAAGCGCGTGTGGTAGCAACAAACTCTGCTATTGTCGGCACGTTAGAAATATTTGACATAACCTTGAGTAGTAAGTTTTAGTGAACCTGCATTCACTATTAATTGGTTAAATATTTTTCAAATGTCGTAAATAATGTCGACAGGTAGACAGATAATGTTTTCCGTTGACTTCTGCTCACCACCTACGTAGGTACTTACGTACTTTTGTGCTGCGAGAAATAAGCCCACCTTAAAATTAAAAAAAAAATGAATAGTAATATTTTTTTTACAATATTTTCCCTCTGTATTTAGACCTACCTTTTGCCACAATATTGGTAGATATATCTTTTTGTATAGGTATGTATACAAGTCCTTTAATTGAATTAATATTTCAATAAAATGAATATATTAAGAGCTTAAAATAAACACAAATAACAAATAGGGTGTTTGTAATACATTTGTTAAGTAGATACTAAATATAAGGTGGGTAGGTACAGAATTGATGGATGACAACTATAAAAATTACGATTTTAATTTATTTTATGAATTTTAAATAGCAGTAGATATATTTTTAATCACAAAAATATAGATAATTAATTTAAGTAGATAGTACATCGTAATAAATGTTTCTCATTTTATACATAATAATTATTAAAACCTTATAGTTTTCAAAACTCCATAAAGTGGCCAAGAACTAACGCATCCACCCTACCAAATGAATTATTGAGTCTATTTTTATTTTATTGAAATATATATTTATATGAAACATGCAAGTGTCTATTTAAAATTACAATTATTATGTCACTGTTTATTCTGCCAGTTTTAAAAATGAAACCAAGGAAGGCTTGACGACACTCCGAACATAATTACGTATCTATCTACATGTCCAGACTGTGTCCTAATACCTTAAACATTTTTAATTTAAAAAAGCGTAGAAGGTACTTTTCTTTTAATAAAATGACGATGATAAATACATACAAAATACAGTATGGTTCAACCCTTAATTTTGTAACTCAACTATTTTTACCCGACGAAAAAAAAACGGAGGAGGTTCTCAATTCGACACGTATATTTTTTTTTCTTTTTTTACGCATGACTTTTTACAGAGTTGTCCGATTTTTTTTTACTTTTTAGTGCGTTTTGCGTCGGTTCTATTTTTTATTGAAGGAAGGAAACAAAGTCAAGAGTAAGGTCTCTTGACTTTGTTTCCTTCCTTTAAAAATGTTAAATTTTCTACTCTTTTGAGGTTGAATAATTTACATTGGTCAGGAGACCAATCTTCTTTTTGGAATTGGAAAATATTTTATTTTTTTAAGATATCTACTCGTAAAGCAATTTTAAAAATTACAGGTTTCAAATTTTGAAAGTTCCAAAAATCCTGTCCATAGAAACAAAAGTGCTACGTAGATAGATATAATAGCCTAAGCAAAAAAAATACATTAATTTGGATACTTGCTTGTGATTGAAATTGCGTTTTACTTACTTAATTTCATCGTTCTAAGTTACATACAATTTAATGATGAGGAGAAAATGGATAAAAGAAGATTTTGTTAATCGTCTTCAAAGAAGAGATTTTTGAGGAGAGGGTGAATTAAAATGTTGGAAGGAGAAGGTCTTGGCGAATGTACCTGGATCAAATTCAGGACATTTTAAAATATGGCGAGGTCAAGAGTATCCTAAACCGACGAACTTGTATAAAAGGTTTAATGAGAGTGGCAGAAGCTAAGAAACCATATGGGAATAAGGCGTGTGGACTGATGTTATGTATGTATATACTTAAAATTTATATATTTATACATGTATGCATATATCTCCTAGATTTAATCTAGGACTCTAGGACCAAGATGGTTAGGTACCTACATGTTTGATGTTCATTATATCATTTAACTCCGGTGATTGCCGAGACCTGAAGTACCTATTCATTTTAATTCGATACTTCTACAAGTTTTAGAGATAAATATTCTAGGTAGACAAATAGAAAACCAAGGGCACGCTGAAAAAGACAAATGTTCATTATGAATAAATGCATGCACCTATCCTTATTAAACAACAATTTAATATCTAAAGATGGGTGCATCCTTATTGAATTGTAGTTCCTTTCCACCCCATGACAGAAACATAACTTAGTAAATACATGCATTATGAGGTCGAAACTGATAAACTATTACAGTACCTACTGTACTGTAAAGGCAAAGTGTGCTTTCACACTTTTTTACTTATTCAGGCCAAGTCACAATTAATCAAAGCATTGGTTATGTCCATACCATATCCAACAAAAAGTTTATCAAAACAAATGAGTCCAAACTCTATGGGTTTATCTTTTTTAATATTATAAA
Source organism: Mycalesis mineus (assembly GCA_034621355.1). NCBI lineage: Eukaryota > Metazoa > Arthropoda > Insecta > Lepidoptera > Nymphalidae > Mycalesis > Mycalesis mineus. The sequence continues at coordinate 120,220 of JAXAVZ010000160.1, read as the reverse complement.
TTATCTTTTTTAATATTATAAAGGCGAAATTTACTAATATTTAGCAAGGATGTATCTCGGTATGTGACAAAAAGTTTATCAAATCAAATGAGTTCAAACTCTATGAGTTTATCTTTTATAATATAATAAATTATCTTTTTTAATATTATAAAGGCGAAAGTTACTAATATTTAGCAAGGATGTATCTCGGTATGTGACAAAAAGTTTATCAAATCAAATGAGTTCAAACTCTATGGGTTTATCTTTTTTAATATTATAAATTATTTTTTTTTAATATTATAAAGGCGAAATTTACTAATATTTAGCAAGGATGTATCTCGGTATGTGACAAAAAGTTTATCAAAACAAATGAGTCCAATCTCTATGGGTTTATCTTTTTTAATATTATAAAGGCGAAAGTTACTAATATTTAGCAAGGATGTATCTCGGTATGTGACAAAAAGTTTATCAAAACAAATGAGTCCAAACTCAACGGTTTTATCTTTTTTTGTTTAGGAGTTACCATGGCAACCTTCCACTAAAAAAAGTCGCAAAAGTCATACACACAAATTCCAACTCTAATAGGACATACCTACCAATAAAAAACTTGTAAAATAGAAAAATGCCTAAATGCTGAAATGAATCAATGGTAAAGCATGTACTCCTTATGACTAGATACTTATTAGACTAGAGATTATATTCGAGCAGTTAAGTCTTACAGAATCAATCACTGTTACTGAAAACTGAACTCTCAGGTCCGTATTTAAAAATGCTTCATCAATGAGTTTACATGAGAGTATCTCAAAAATAGTTTGCTGTCGCTAGCAAAAGGGCAAAAGCAATGCAAACTCCGTGATTTTATGAGTTGGTTTTCTTACACCATAGTGAGAAGGACAAGCCCACTTCTCGCCAGCAAGATGCTGGTGGCGTAATCCCAAAAAACATTTGATTAAAAAGTTAATCGCCTCCAGGTTAAATAAAACCTGTGAATGAACCAAATGTGCCTTCCAGTGGTATAAAAATAGTCTATGCAATGAACGCCATCTGTCGGCAAGTAGCGGCACTGCAGCAGAGGAATCTAGGTCGCAATAAATCTAGGCTAACGAAACACAGCGACTCGTGGAGTGCGTCCTACAACACTCGCCAACACTAGCTAAAGTTCCGCGATCTCGCTGACAAAGAAACTTTTCCACCGAAATCTGGATATATTCGATGTTTTGTCGGGCGCAGAATCTACATAGGTATGTTTTACCTATCAATTACATCTCATATGCTATACCTATCTGTTGTAACATTCCTATACACCTATATCTACCAGATAATTACTTTCTATCAGGGTCGTAATGGTAACTGAAATTGATAAATAAACTGACCGATATACAAACTCACACATTTTTTTACGGTGTGGTACAATAGGGATGACCTTTCCTTCTTTATCCCTAACTGTGGGGTTTTACTGTTTACATGCAAAGGGATCAACCTTTTTTCTCATTTGTCCTCTTCCGTGTAACTGGATAGATGCTAGACCCATTGAAAGTATTGCAGGTGACATATATGGTATGCTATGTTATGGTTATTTTAAAGATGTTATTTAGGCATATCATATATTTTAAACTATATTAAAAAACAGGTTTTTATAAATATAATTTACCAAAAAATTAATTAAAAATTTACAAAACTTCATTCTTAAAAAATCAAAAATTATACAAATTCCTTAATTAAAAAATATGACGATCAACAATTATTTTAATCAATTATTTTTTTTAAAGCTTCTGAAGCTGTAAGCTCTGCAGAAGCAAGTAAAATATTTATGAGTGATATAGTATTCTATAACGGATTTTTAAAAAAATAATGCAGTTTTCATCCAGATTTGAATTTCTAAATGGCCTATATGTGTTTATTGCCTAAATAAAAAAACTTCTGTGATCATAATATTTATTGTCAAATTATACAACTCAGGTCGGGCATAGAAAGTGTTATCAGTATTTTCTGATATAAAAGGAGTTCTTTCCATACATCTTTGAACCCCTTTTGGGGCGATATTAAAAATCTTTGAATCACATTTTATATTAATCAAACAGTTTTGACAAGTAAAGGACTTCCCATACCGGCTTTCAACACCTATATAAACCTAGGGGTGAAATTTAGAAAAGCCTGGAATTATATTATGTTTTTTATTTATCCAGTAGGTACTCCTTATACCAATTTTCTTAAAGTTTGAAAAATTAAGGACTTTTCGTACTAACGTTCACTGCCTATTTACCCCCTTCCATTTTAATTTTCGCGACAAAAATTATGCTATGTAATACTATGAACAAACGAACGGCATGTATCATGGCCGACAAAAATTAAAAACCATTTTTGGGTTCAGTATCAAATATACAGAGCCCTCTAAAAATATTTAAAAATACTTCAATGTACAAAATTGGACCTGTATGGCTGAATTCTTAAGTTATTTTACACTTTATATTAAACGTAATATATAGTCAAGATATAGTAATGACGTAATAGTTCATTAGTTCAATATAATGCATTAGTTGGACGTATCACTTTCAAGCATTATAACACTGTAGGCTTAAGAAGAGTTTTAAAATTAAATATTATGTTTCATAATTGATCGACAGTGCATGCACTAATTTTGATTGAGAAATGACCTTCCAATAATCACTTTCAAATATTTTCACGACAAAAGTAGCTTACGTCCTTGTGTAAAGTCCCGACTGCCTCCATATAAAAATCATGGAACGAAACAGACCTACTTTCGTACTAATTTCGTAAGCATCTTTATTATGCAGTTAATTGCGGCTTTAATTAACATAATTTGTTTACTTTTTAATGTACCAAATTAACTCCTTGCGTTTTTAAATGATCATTCCTTTTACTATATAGTAAATTTATAATAGATACCTGTGAAATTTTGTGAAAAACTTTTAGTGGGCCAACAGTGTGAATGGGTGTCAAACCTAGGACCTCTTGCTCGCTCTAGATCTCGCTCATAGAACAGCTATTGAAACTCAAATGAATTTCGCCGTTTGTAGGAAGTGAGGCGCGTCGCCGAGAGATCTAGATTCGCCGGGACTCGAACTTAGGACCGTGTCATTGCCTCGTGAACCGCACACCGTTTCCATTAATCAATAACGATATTTTTACCGTTTTCATATATTTTAACCGACTTGTAACTCGATTGTTTTATTTCATTTTTTATTTTCTCCAAATTAATCCAATATGAATGCAATTTTAATGCAAGGATTGGATTTTATGGAAGGTTAATAGAATATAATAATTATAAAGGCGGTTAGTTTTACCCAGAATATTTCATTTTATTTTTTATATTAATTTTGATTAATTTTGATGAAAAATTAGGAAATATCTATAGGTAGTTTTAAAATTATTTAAAATTTTTGTGTTAATTACACCTTTAGATCAACAAAAAAAGCACAAAACACTAAAATACTGCATGTATTCTGTGATTCTACTAATAACAAAGTGTCAACTTAATTTTTGAATAATTTTGTTGTTAAGTAAATTAAAGTAACTTAATTTACTTAACCATATACGTAAATGATGCAATTTTTTTTTGAAGTCGGTTTTATGTTTTATTAAAAAAATTTCTTTTGTCTTTTTTCTTTGTCTATTTCCACTCACCAGAATTAAAAATAAATATACAAATAAAAACAGTTTATTTTATAGTCGGGTTCCTTTCATTACAGCTTTCGTTTCAGCTTTTGAGAGGTCGTTACTAGTAGTAATTAATTTCGTCATAGTTCCGCAATCTTCAAGACCAAAAAAAGCAAGAGACGATGATGTCTCTAATGACTATTTAAGGAATATCTTGTAAATCAGTTTAGTAGTCTAGGGAAAACTACCTACACGCTAAATTCAAAAGCTTTTTGGAAATATATTAGAAATTCGGTATTTTCGATGACCACCCACCCACGTATTTACCTTGTCTCTGATTTCAATAAAACGATGTAATAGTTATGGGTGATGATATGTATATACAGTTGTATATGTTAGTATGTGTATATGTTAGTATGTGTATATGTTAGTATGTGTATATATTAATATGTGTATATACTATGTACGAACTAAACGAAGTACTTTTATTAGTATTTCTCGGATAGTATCGGTAAACTGCCACAGCTCGTGACGGCGGCGGCAGTGGAGACGCGCGCGCGTAACGCGGTAGCCGGACCGGCCCGGCCTGTCTGCGCTGAATCACGCACGCACACCGGCGCGCGCGCACACACACGCGCAAATACGACCGCCTCAACTTGACCTCTGCGCTCAAAGGAGTCTTTTCTACCCTGAGGTCAAATGATTACTGTACTTTCATGCGATGTGCGGCGGCAGCGAAGATTTTGTTTAACAGTGGATTTATTCATAGAGGGTGACCGACGTAGAGTGAACCGCGCTCGCTACCGGTTTCAATACAATCCGTGGCTCAAACTGTTTTTGTATTATTATAAAGTGTGTGTGTGTGTGTTTTTTTTTATTTCGAGTATTATTTTGTTATCAGAGCCGTGCCAGTTGAGTAGAGCCCGAGAGAGGCGGCGTTCTGTAGTGCTTGAGGACCAGAGTACGTTAGTTTTGTTATTATAACTATTTGGCGAGTGTGCAATGTTTGCTGCGAATTGTTGTTCATAGCCGCGCCGCTGCACTCGCTGCAACCACCTCTATGCGATACAGAAGTAGATATATACACACACACATCTATGCGGTTTGCACAGAATACGTATTAGTAAAAATATCAACGTACCTGTAATTTTTTTATAAAATGAACATTTACAATAATATTTTGTGCATCAGATTAACACATTTTATAGTGATACAAATATATGATTCATATAGCTGATATAATAACTATTTCATTTCTTTTTTTGTACGAGTAAAACGTGCTAAACAAAAGTTGATAATTTCATTTTGTTTTTAATTTAGTAAATTTTCCGCTTTATATTTTTAATTTCCTGATAAATATTAAAAATAATGTAGTAATTCGATGACATTAGATATTTGCAATGTGAATTTAAATTAATTGTTCACAAATATTGTATAAGTTTTTATGAACACATCTATTTTATTATGCGATATTGCTCAGCTTATACAACTCTATCATTTTATGTATTACCTGTGATTTATACTAAATAACTTGGATTTAACAGCGTTTTGCATAAAAAGGTTTATAGTTATTTATATTTTGTACTTTTGATTTCCTGCCTCTTGAAAGCAACTAACAACTTCGAAAGTATTCCAACTTCTAAAATTCATGTGTAGATTAATATAATTTTTTATAGGAAAGTTTTGAAACTTATCGTACTGATCGTAACTAATTAAGATCAATTAGTTAACTTTTATGAAACAACATACTCAAATTGCTATTTCTATCATCTATTCGTATAACAGCTATCTAACGGACATTTGCTAATGGTAATATTGCTGAACAAACAACTCGTGACGTAGTGCAGTGAGCAGAGGTGGCCCCGCCCGCGTTGATGTCTATTGCAGCCGGGCAGCGCGCGCCCTGCGACCCATGGCCCTACGACCGCAGGACCTACGAGTCTACGAGCGCAGACCTTGTAGAGCAACGCTAACACAAGGCGCTTTAGCTCATCGACAGGAGCATTCAATAACCAAAATACAAATTGAACGTTAACATTTAGTTTTTAAGTATCTTATTTACATTTAAAGTACCTGGTTGGCTGCTCTGCTCGTTTTTTTTTGGAAAATATAAGAAAGAAATTTTGTATCTCTAATAATGAAACCTAACCTAGATAGAGAAACACCGAGTATATAAAATTTCAGAGAGATTGTCGGAGCGGATTAGATATTTTTATAAAAAAAATTATTAAAAAATTAAACCAACTTCAAAACTTTAAAAAAATTTAGTTGCTTTAATTTACCCAAGCATATCTATGAAGTTGGTGCCATCATTGATTTCAGAGGGTTATTATATTTAACATTCCCAATATCTTTCTATCTTAGGTAGGTATGGTATGGTAATTGTGTTTTTATAGAGAAGTCTACAGCGCCTAACGCGTAATATTAACACATTCATACATATCATCGCGCCTCATTCCCATAAGGGTAAGCAGAGATCTATTTCTCTCGCTTCTTCTAATTTCATTAAACCTCTCATACAAGTACCTCGGTTTAGGTTCCTGACCTTGAATCAGAATATCCTGGATTTGAGCCTTGCTCTTCCCCTTCCAATATTCCCATACACTCGCGCCTTTCATAAACCTCCTTCAATGCATTATCTCTAGAGGACCAAACCTTTTCCTTCCTACATTCGATTATAGTCACTGCATCTAATGTAATCTTAATGAATATTGTTTACATTGTATGAATACTACCCGGCAACCCACACTGAAGAAGCGAGGTGGGTCCACGCTTCACATTCTCTCTCCTACAAAGAGGGAGGCCTGGCCCTGTAGTGTGCCGTTAATAGGCTGATACAATGATGATGGTGGTGGTGTGTGAGTACTGAGTAGTAGTAGTAATTATAACTAGGCGTATTTACCTACTAGAAATTTACTCACTCTTTTTTTTATTAAAAATTAATTTATTATTAAATCAAGAGAGTAATGTCATCTCATACTAGCGTGTTGAAATCTCAAATCACCGATTGGCAGTTGTAAATCATATACAATTTTTTAACGAAAAATAGAACCGACTCAAAACGCACTAAAAAGTAAAAAATAACTGTGTCATTTACTTGCTTTAATTTACTTAAGCATATCTATGAAGTCGGTGCCAGCAAGTTTAAGAAACATTTATTTAACGTAGTAAAGCAGTTTGTGGGTTCTAGGTAATGTCCTTAAAGTAGAAACTTTGGCTGGCACCGACTTCTAGATATGCTCAAGTAAATTAAAGCAAGTAAATGACTCAGTAATTTTTTACTTTTTAGTGCGTTTTGAGTCGGTTCTACTTTTTGTTAAAAATTTTAATTTTTTACTTTTTAGTGATTTATCGCCACGGAACGTACTAGTACTATACTGTCATAGTATATTATGCGGCACTTGTAGCCAAAAAGCTACCGATAATAACACAAAAACCGAAATCGCTGCAAGTGTGCCTATAAAATTTGAAGATTTCCTTCAATTTTCCCAGGATATCATAATCAGATCCTAACATGATGACAATGGGACTGACCACCTTGGAAGTGTGCCCTTTCTAACAAAAAAAAAGAATTATCAAAATCGGACAACTCTGTAAAAAGTTATGCGTGGTCATCAAAAAATATATACGTGTCGAATTGAGAACCTCCTCTGTTTTTTTTCGTCCGGTTCATAAAAGAACAGGACATACCGTCAATACTACTCGTAGCTTAAGTATTAACGGCCCACTACAGGGCCAGCCCTCCCACCTTAAAAGAGAATATAGAGTGTAGAGCCTCTACGCTGCTCTAATGGCGGACGTTGGCGGGCTTAGGGTGTAGGTGATGATAATGTTTCATTTATAAATGATCAATGTTGATAATAGTGATCCAGACCAAAGTAAACTTCTTAACGTACATTCCGAGTCCGGGCTTAGAACTAACTAAAATTTTATACAAGAATAAAATACTCAGAACTATACCATGATACGACTCAGAATTCTAATCCAGGACTTCGTGATCGAAGACACATAACTTAACCACTACACCAACGAGACAGGAAAATAGTCCTCGGCTCCTTTCGATGTCATTTATGCATTGCTCGGCCACAGAAAAATAATAACAGCCTTGAGTACACGAAATAGCCATCAGCCCTTACTTTGAAGCAGTTTTTTTTGCGAGTAGTCGCTATCGACCTAGAGCAGTAATAATACGCTGTAGGCAGGAGCAACGCTTTAAATGGAATGTGTCTTAACAACAAAGGGGCATCGAATCGATAGCCCGCTCTAATCATGGGGTGAAAGTTGCACCCCATTGGCCGAGCACAGGGGGTGGGTCCACGGGGGTGCGCGCGGGGTGTTCGCGGGGTGAGTTATTACAATCATTGTACCTATGCAATGACTTCACTCGGCACCGACCCGCCCGCGCCCCACACTAACGTTCAAACTGGGTCTTTGAATTAAGTTACATTGTTACATTGCACTTTTTAAAATCAATATTTATAATAACAACTTTTATTTTCATGATTTCCATAAAGCAAGTATGTTTTTGGAATAAAAATAATGAAATATGTTTATAAAGGTGACCTCCTTTTTTCGTTTTATTTTTTTTTTACTTGTTACTTCATGTAAGGGAATCGCAAAGCGAATTTTGATGAATTCATGAAAATGTTGTCCAATGAGCGTAGTTCTGTTGCGTCCCCGGAGTCCGGACACTAGACGTGCAGTGCAACTCGAGGATTGCAATGAGAATACTAAAATTAAACAACTCCAGCGTGACGTGAGCACAGAAATCAAGGATACTTGAACATATCACAGATATGTAATTTCTATTCTTATTTGTTTTTAGATTGAAAGAAACAATATAAATAGTGGTCAAAGCCATGTTTGTCTTGAGACCTTAGAGAACAGTAACAGTAAATTTAAAAAGAACCCTATCTAATTTTAAAATTATTAAAAAAATCCGTCTGCCAAAAAATGTTTCAAATAAAATCTCTAAAGGAAACAAATTTAATCTAGAATAATATGCAACATATTAACTGCTACAGTGGAGACACGTATTGGATACAATGATTTTATTTAGTCAAGATAACTCAAACAATTTGAATTAGTAAAATATTTTCAGGTGTTTTTTCAGATCAAACGGATGTAGCTTGATCTCATAAAACACCAAAAATAGCAAACAACTCCGTCCCTCTACTAGACAAGATCGTACTCTCTAGGTAATATTCGGTCGCTGGAGTAAAGCCCCATGTTTAAGATAAATTGTTAAGCTGTTGGTCCCAGTCATAATCAATAACGTGTCGTAGTGATTGTTACAGAACATTATTGCTCTAAATCCAAAGATTTGGGGCAGTTGTGGCAAAGTTGTGGGTCTAAGCTCTAATTAACCCTTTTCTATCGAAGAGAGGAGATCATTGTCCTGCAGTGCTTTTAAACAGGATAATTAAATATAGCTTAATTTTTTTGTAGATGAAACACAGTTTCCTTTTTAAACGACTTCAAAAAAAGGAGTTTCTTAATTCGACCGTATATATGTTGCTTTTTTATGTGTGTTCACGGACAACTTCATCGTTTATGAACCGATTTTAATGATTTTTTATTGTTGGAAAGTAGATAGTCCGGTGGTCGTACCGTGACAAGAAAACCACGATCTGATGATGGAATCCCGGAGAAATCGAAGAGAAACTTTCATAAATTGTAGGGATGCTATTACGTATGTTAATTTTTCTACCATTTAACAAAAATCTCGAGTCGATCTGACGATGGAGCTGAAATACAAATGAGGGTAATCTTCAATGATTTACTGCAGTTACCTTGTTATTGAGCTTGATTAATTTGTCTCGATGAGAACTAGATTGTGACTGTCTAATTGTGTTTTGCCTATACAGTACCGTTACGGGCGAGAGAGACGCGCTCTAGCGGCGCGTCATTACGCCGTAACGAGTAGGACGTGCGCGACGGAGAGCGCAGAAGGGTCTGGGCGCGAGCCCGCCTGGAGTCTCCGTCGGTGCAGATCTTGGTGGTAGTAGCAAAAACTCCAGCGAGACCCTGGAGGACTGACGTGGAGAAGAGTCTCGCGTGAACAGTAGTTGCTCGCGAGTCAGTCGATCCCAAAAGCTCAAGGAGAGATCTTATGTCGATGCGGCGTGTACTGTTATTAGGGGTCTGGTGGTGACGACGAAGGACAGTGACTACTTCTTATTACTCGAAGACAGCTAGACCGATTTGATAAATTATTTTTTGTTTGAAAGGGCATAGTTTTCGTTTTCAATTGGTTTAATGTTTACCAAATCATGAAATCTTGAAAAAATCGTGGGAACTCTTCAAATTTTATAGGCACATTTGCAGCGATTTCGGTATTTTGTAAGTGGCTGGCGAATATTGGTACTCATAGTTTAATATGAGTACGTTTTATGTATGTTGGTAGTCGACAAATCACTAAAAAGTATAAAAAATAAATTTTAATAATAAATAAAACAGATACTTCACTAAAAAGTAAAAAATTATTAAGTCATTTCGTCACTTTAATTTACTTAATATCTATAAAATCGGTTTTATTTTTTTTTAAAAAAGTTTTTTTGGTTTTATATCAACAGTGACGTGAGTTTCAACCGTTTACATTTTGAATAATAAAGTTCTTACTAATAAATATCGCAAAATGTTGCTTTCATCTTGTGTCGTCATTTTTTACGTGCAACTGCGGAACCCTGCACTGCCCGCTGTCAAACTCGCTCTTGACCGATTTTTAATGTAGCCTGGAAGATTCTTTTAAATTCATAATTAAATATGAACAAAATCACATTTGTAGTCATAAGACATATTAGATAGGTAGTAGCTAAGCTTAATTGCCAATTAGTTGGATTGTTTACTCCCATGTCGAAGGGCAAGTACACAAGTCTTAGCCGACATAACAATGGAGGCTGTCTCGATATCACTTCCGATATTAGTAATTTGATAATTAATTAATATCACTTCAATATAAGGTATATAAAAGCAAAAGCTTGTGTGTTTGTTTGTTACATATTCAAAACCCATTTCACTGAAAGGAGATATATTTATTATAACCTGGATTCAAAAACTAATGAGCGCGACCGACGGCGAAATAAAATAAATAAATAGATATTATAGGACAATTACACACATCGCTATATAGCCCAGTAAACTTAGGTAGCTTGTGTTATAGGTACTGATGAATATTTTTATATATATTATACATAAATACTAATAATATATAGATAAACACCCAGACACTGGAAAACATCAATGCTCATCACACAAACATTTTTCCAGATGTGCAAATCGAACCCACAGCCTAGGACGCAGAAGCAGGGTCACTACCCACTGCGCTTCATTGAAGATTAAGCATTTGATAAGTATCTATAAGTAAACGTATTTTGTAACCGACGAAAAAAAACGGAGGAGGTTCTCAATTCGACACGTATATATATATTTTTTTTATGTATGACCACGCATAACTTTTTACAGAGTTCTCCGATTTTGATAATGCTTAAGTAAATTAAAGCAACTAAATGACACAGTTATTTTTTACTTTTTAGTGCGTTTTGATTCGGTTCTATTTTTATTTAAACATTTTGTTTCCAAATAAATACCTTCGTATGTTTAAACATGTAGGGTGATATTATAAGACAGCAAAACCAGCCAATTGCGAATTAGACTTGTGTACGTAGGGTTCCGTACCATTGATTAAATAAACACTAGGTATAGGTACACAAATTGCATATTGTAACCTTTTTTACCCGAATGGGTCAGAAAGAGGGTAATGTTTTTTTTAGTTTCTCTTGTACTGGTGTCTCTCTGGCATCAAATTAAAGTAAATATATAATTTAGTATTAAGTGAATATTTTAAATTGACATTTATTGATATCGAGCAAAAAGAGGCAAAAATGGCGTTTTTGGATAGATGCCCTATGCAGTTTACTTTGTTTATATATCTATTTGTTGTTATAGCGGAAACAGAAATACATAATTTATGAAAATTTCAACATTCTAGTATCACGGTTCTTGAGTTACAACCTATAGGTATAGGTACACAAATTTCATACAGACAGACAGACAAGAAATGTCTTTTTTTTAGTTTCTTTTTACCCTTTGGGTACTTGAACTAAATATATAATCTAGAAATAATTTTTAAATTTAATAATTTAATCCGAGAAAGACCCTAATGGGTTTTGGAGTGCGCAATGCAGATTCTTCGGTTATATTTCACCTTGCCTTATTGCCGCAACAGGAGACAGAATGGATGGACTTTCAATTTTTTTCACGGTTCTTAAGTTACAGCCTAGTGACAAACAGAACGACAGACAACAAAGTCTTAATAATAGGGTTTCGTTTTTACCCTTTGGGTACGGAACCCTAAAAATTTAATAATCTCAGAAATAATTTATAAATTTAATAATTTAATTCCTTATTGTAATCTGAGAAAAAATATAACTTCGTCACCCTATAGTTTTTTTGCAAAACTAATTAATTCATTTAGCATCAGATGAAAAGGTGATTTTAATCCCATTTAACTTAGGGCCATTATTTACAGGACACATTTTATCAAATCTCGTATCGAGGCTTGTTCGATTTTAATGATTTCGTTTGTACGTTTAGTACTTAGATATGAGAAAGAAAATAGATCTTTTTCAGACAAGAACGTTCCTTGTCAAGCGCGAACTTTATAAAAAGGACATAAAGTATTTTTCACTCTTTTACCCCCACACCCTATTATTAATCTCGATTTTAACATTATTGGAGGCAAGATTTCTATTTGTGTCGCAGATATTTGCCAGGTCAGATAGTCTGTATATCGAAAAATGATTTCTCGGAAAAGGTCTTAGCTATGTATATCGAAGTCCAGATAAAGCAATTCATATCTTCGATACTGATTCTTCGTTATGACAAATGGTATTTCTGACGCAACATTCGTCATGTTCGAGCTCATAATCGGGGCATCGAACCTAGGGCATTCGATTGTAGAGCAAAGCATTAGCAACTATACATATATCCAACCGATAATAAAACATTTACTCAAATCATTTATTTCAAGTAGGCTGTTTTACAAGCTCTTTTTAAATTAATAACACTAACAAATTTTTTTGTTATTTATTTATTTATAATTTTTTTTAAATTTTCAACACTGCTTATAAAAATTATAAAAAATCTGATACACCTGCTGCGAAGTTCGGGGTCCAAACAACCGGCGGTCAGAGCTCCAGAGTGAGGAACTACCTCACAATAAGTAACACAGTAATTAGTAACTCGGTTTGGAAGGCAAATCCTGCCGAGAACAGCGGGAAAGAAACTCAGCAGTTACTCTTTCCATTCTTAATCAAGCTTTATAGAAGCATAAAAAAAAGTTAAACTCTCATATTTTTCATGTAAATAATAAGTATCGAAAAAAAAGCATTTAAATAAAATTGGTAAAATCTAAACAAAACAGAATTCCACTTCACGCTAAACTTGCTTAAACTCATATATCTAGGTAACAGTGGCGTACACTTCATAAATGCATAAATGCACTGCCTACCCTGAGGACACATTACGAACCAGTATTGGAGAAGGAATTTTCCATTTCGTGTAGTTAGTACCTACCCTAGTTATAACCCTTGTGCACGCCACTGCTAGTTAGGTATAGTTGGTATTAGAAATCCCAAGTTTCTCTCTAGGTGTAAGACCCTGTGGTACAAACAAACTAAACTTCAACCACGGCCATGTCCGTCAATAAAATCAAGATTCCTGCCAAATACAAGTCTAAGCCAAATACGACGGCCTCCGTGACGTAGTTGTATGCGGGGTGGATTTATGAGACGGAGGTCCTGGGTTCGATTTCCGGCGGGGCAGATTGAGATTTTTCTTAATTTGTGCAAGTAACCAGCGCCGTGGCTAGTAACCACCCTACCGACGAAAAGCGATTTAGCGTTCCGGTACGATATCGTGTAGAAACCAAAAGAGGTGTGGATTTTATCCTGCTCCTAACAAGTTACCCCGCTTCCATCTTAGATTGCATCATCACTTAACAACAGGTGTGGTAGCCAGTCAAGGGTCAACTTGTAGTCTATAAAAAATATATATTCTATAGGTATCTACTTGTATTGTACTAAAGGATTTCACAAACGATAAAGAACTTGAGCGTGATTTCCTAAATGCAACCGAGGGACTTGTTTGTGAGTTGAGGATTATAAGAACAATATTTGGCTGAGTTTTGTGTTGTGGACTTCTTCTTAAAATTGTGGAAGGGCTGAACCCACATTGCTGCAATTAAATAATTAATTTATTGTAACCTTTGCTTTATTCCGTGGTCTCAACAGTTATTAAATATATTTTACAGCGCTCTTATTAGGAGTCCCATTACGGCATGTATGTTGTGCTGGCCGGTAGTTTGTAGTCGCTCTCCTTTCTGCATCCAGGCTGTCGGTTCGACTCGATGGAAAATATTTGTGGTGAACATGGATGTTTTTCAGTGTCTGGGTATTAGTCTGTGTATTATAAATATTTATGTATCTACCTGTATTATAAATGGAAATTTATCAGTGTTCATAGTAGCCAAAAGCCAAGCTACGCTTCTTTGGAACTTAATTGCAATGTGTGTATTGTGCTATAAATTGTAATTTTTATTTTAGTTATTTATTTATATCATTATTTTTACTTTTATACCTATGTAGCTGACTAATTTTGTGAATGTCATTTGAACTATATTTTCATTCGTATGTCTCGACCTTGAGTTGCCGTGCGTTTAACCGACAGTGCCGCAAGGGAAGGTTCTCGGCGTATTTATAAACTCAAATCGGATACGAATTTTGAATCTCGGTACATATACAGTATAAAAAATCTGATCTGTCCAAACAACCGGCGGTCAGAGCTCCAGAGTGAGGAACTACATCACAATAAGTAACACAGTGATTAGTAACTCGGTTTGGAAGGCAAATCCTGCCGAGAACAGCGGGAAAGAAACTCAGCAGTTACTCTTTCCATTCTTAATCAAGCTTTATAGAAGCATAAAAAAAAGTTAAACTCTCATATTTTTCATGAAAATAATAAATATTGAAAAAAAAGTATTTAAATAAAATTGGTAAAATTTACACAAAACAGAATTCCACTTCACGCTAAACTTGCTTAAACTCATATATCTAGGTAACAGTGGCGTACACTTCATAAATGCATAAATGCACTACCTACCCTAAGGACACATTACGAACCAGTATTGGAGAAGGAATTTTCCATTTCCTGTAGTTAGTACCTACCCTAGTTATAAACCTTGTGCACGTCACTGCTAGGTAGGTATAGTTGGTATTAGAAATCCCAAGTTTCTCTCTAGGTGTAAGACTCTGTGGTACAAACAAACTAAACTTCAACCAGGGCCATGTCTGTCAATAAAGTCAAGATTCCTGCCAAACACAAGTCCAAGCCAAATACGACGGCCTCCCTGACGTAGTTGTATGCGGGGTGGATTTATAAGACGGAGGTCCTGGGTTCGATTTCCGTCGGGGCAGATTGAGATTTTTCTTAATTTGTGCAAGTAACCAGCGCCGTGGCTAGTAACCACCCTACCGACGAAAAGCGATTTAGCGTTCCGGTACGATGTCATGTAGAAACCAAAAGGAGTGTGGATTTTATCCTGCTCCTAACAAGTTACCCCGCTTCCATATTAGATTGCATCATCACTTAACAACAGGTGTGGTAGCCAGTCAAGGGTCAACTTGTAGTCTATAAAAATATATATTCTATAGGTATCTACTTGTACTGAACTATAGGATTTCACAAACCATAAAGAACTTGAGCGTGATTTCCTAAATGCAACTAGGGACTTGTTTGTGAGTTATACAATGACTTGAGGATTATAAGAACAATATTTGGCTGAGTTTTGTGTTGTGGACTTCTTCTCAAAATTGTGGAAGTGCTGAACCCACATTGCTGCAATTAAATAATTAATTTATTGTATCTTGCTTTATTCTCTGGTCTCAACATTTATTGAACATATTTTACAGTGCTCTTATTAGGAGTCCCTACGGCATGTATGTTGTGCTGGCCGGTAGTTTGTAGTCACTCTCCTTCCTGCATCCAGGCTGTCGGTTCGACTCGATGGAAAATATTTGCGGTGAACATGGATGTTTTTCAGTGTCTGGGTATTAGTCTGTGTATTATAAATATTTATGTACCTGTATTATAATTGGAAATTCATCAGTGTTCATAATACCCAAAAACCAAGCTACGCTTCTTTGGGACTTAATTGCAATGTGTGTATTGTGCTATAAACTGTAATTTTTATTTTAGTTATTTATTTATATCATTATTTTTACTTTTATACCTATGTAGCTGACTAATTTTGTGAATGTCATTTGAACTATATTTTCATTCGTACGTCTCGACCCTGAGTTGCCGTGCGTTTAACCGACAGCGCCGCAAGGGAAGGTTCTCGGCGTATTTATAAACTCAAATCGGATACGAATTTTGAATCTCGGTACATCGCAAAAAGCGACACGCGTTCGGTCGACGAACTCGCTTGCACGTGTGCGCGGCGCGCGCGTGTGCGTGCAGACGCGTGCGGACGACGCGCCGCCGTGTGTGCGTGCGCACAACGCGCGCGCCTGTGTGCGGGCAGACGCCGGCGCGCAAGTGTGCGTACCGCTGATACAGCGTGATCAGATCGCGATCCATGTTTTATTTTCTTATAAGATTTTTATCCTGTAGTTTTTCATTGTAAAATGAGATAATATTCAAAAAATTGCGCAACTTGTAATATCGTTGATCTGTTGAATCAAATTCATTTATTTACTGTTCATGAACGATTAGTTTGAAACATTACTTTTGCTAAAGTACATTTGAAATTATTTTTGAAGTGATAACTGTCTGTCTTGCTTCCCTTTTCACTCATACATACGGTAATGGTATGCAGGCTCCTCCTCTCTCACTCTAATCCACAGCTGTATTTTAGTTATCACTTTTGTCGGGAGTCCCAAAACGCACACGATTTTTTTTACAATCGTTACAAAAATATAATTAATAGAAAAAAAATTAATAACTAGTTGGTAGGTATTGTAATTTTCTAAAGAAATAGAACACGTTAATGGAATTTTGGAAAACCTGACTGCTGCGTACGTTATTTAGGAAAAATAATTTTGTGCCAATTATAATAATTTTGAAAACACAAATGTGAAAATTTAGAGGAAATTATGGTTGTTGATTATGCCGGGATGGCTAGACGGATCTAACTAGAATGAATCTAGATATATGAAATGCGGAGATATTCTAGTATTTATACAATACTAACGGAGCCCGTGACTCCGTTCGCGAGAAATTCTGTTTTCTGTTAGTTTGAAAAAAGTAGCCTATGTCCTTTCTCAGGTTCTAAACTATCACTGTACCAAATTGCCATTTAAATCGGTTCAGCAGTATATGGGTTCGGCGCGATAGAGCAACAAACATATAGAGTTACTTTCGCATTTATAATATCAATATAAATTTAGGATGTTAGTCGGCCGTGGTGTAAGCACGATGTACCTTTGTCGTCGCGAGCGTGTGTGCTGCGACTGCGTACGACGCTCGGTGTGTGTGTGTGTGTGTGTTTGTGTGCGCGGCCGGGAGCCTGCGTTGTTGTTAACAATAATAATCTAATTATTGTTGTTGCCAAGCAACAGCGACACGACACGACACCGTCTCACCGACGAACGTAACGGTGAAAATGTTAAACCCTCATAGCTCCTTGGATTCATTCCTTCTAGGACTCTTCTTGAAGGTATGAGCTATTTGCTTACTTAAAGTGGTAATGGTCATATTTTAAAATCCACTGTACATATACAAAACTCTAAACTGATTCTAATAAGAAAATTATAAGTATGTTTAGAATCAGGTCAGTTTGTAAAAATATATTTTAATTCATATAAAATAAGTATAATATATTATATATGTAATAGGAACGTTTTCCACGTCATTTAATTATATTTAATATTTAGTTTAGTGTTCCAGTTACAGTTGTTCGCGTTCAACGTATGTGGAATAAAAACGAAATGACTAAACGGTAGATTACCAGTTGCTAATTTACCGTTGACGGAATAAAAATATACATTACGTAACATGGCACGGACGGCCTCCGTGGCGCAGTGGTATGCCCGGTGGATTTATAAGACGGAGGTCCTGGGTTCGATTCCCGGTGAGGCAGATTGAGATTTTGTTGGTCTGGCTGGTGGAAGGCTTTCGCCGTGACTAGTTACCACCCTACCGACAAAGACGTACCGCCAAACGATTTAGTGTTCCGGTACGATGTCGTGTAGAAACCGAAAAGGGTGTGGATTTCGTCCTACTCCTAACCATTTAGCCCGCTTCCATCTTAGATTGCATCATCACTTAACATCAGGTGTGATAGCAGTCAAGGGCCAACTTGTAGTTGATAAAAAAAAACATCGAAATGGGTATCTGCGTATTAATCCACATTTCCTGTATACGGTTCAAGCAGCCATTGGTTTCAAATTAGGTAGTGCGCTATCATCATCATAGAGTTTAGTCCCACAACGCTGCTCCAATGCAGGTTGGCGGGCATACGGTGATAATGTTAATGGTTATAACCGTGGCCGACACCTTAATTTGGCTAATATTTTTCGACTCCTAGTTAAGAGTTAATTATTAAAATTTTCTTACAAAAAAGCAAACTTAGAATTATTCCACAAACCGACCTTAAATTCTCTCCCAGGACCTCGTGCCATCCAGGTAGGCTAATCACTAGAACGAGGCAATGCACTATATAATCGGCTAATCTCACTATGAGATCGATCGCTTCGGCTGGTGGCGCAGTGGTGGTGTCAGTGGGCTATGACCGTGCCTTCAGCATCTAGTTGTGGGTGCGATTTGGGATATGTTTATGTGATGCATAAATCCGGTGTATTTATATATTATGTGTATTTAAATATGCTATCAAAATATGCGCAATAGTCTAAGTATGTACCCATATTACAAAGTACACATACTTTGGGGCTGTATAGCGATGTGTGTAATCCTAACTAATATTATAAATGCGAAAGTAACTCTGTCTGTCTGTCTGTCTTGGTTTCACTCTACAACTTCTGAACCGATTTAAACCGATTTAAATGAAATTTGGTACTTTAATGTGAGAATTATAAGGGTTTAAAGGATAAATGTTGTATGAAAGTATCGTCATTTTGAAAGCTTAAGACCTATTTCTTAGGCAGTTGATTAGATATTAATAAATATGACATTCAAAGCTTAGAAAAATTAGGCTGCCGTAATAACTAACTCCACGCGGACGAAGTCGCGGGCAAAAGCTAGTGTCCTATAATATTACTATTAATATTATTATTCGCTCGGTGCTTACGTCACACAGCGCTGAGTGTCAGCGTGCAGCGCGCGCTAGGCACGTTGTCACAATAGCGGCGACCTTCAGCGATAGCGAGCGCGACCTGCCCCAACACACGCGCAGCGACGCAGCCGAGAGGCCCGGGTTCGATCGGATTACGATTGGGTGTTTAGTACCATCACGCCTCTCCAATACAAGTTGGAAGGCATCATCGTCATTATCAGCCTATCAACGGAGAGCTAGAAGAACTTAGAGCTTGGAACCAACACCAACCACCAAATTAGAAGAATTAGAGTTCTGGTGATTATAGTGATTGATTAACAGAACACTGTTACTGTGAAATGTTAGTGATGATCTAAAATATTTTAAGGCACGGACGGGGGTGTAAATATCGATTTCCTATTTCTACATATTTTCTTACAAAAATTCCTTGTAAACAAATATTTTTTTTTAATCGGAGAGCAAAAAAAAATATCAATTCGTTTCCTTTGACGGTAAAGTTTTTTTTATTAAACAAAGTATTTAAAAAATAATCAGTGCTTATTATAGTCATTACGACCGATGATTGGCGGTATAACCATTCCAAATAGGCTGGACTACAAAATGAGGCCAGTGTCAGGCAGCAGTGACACTGGTTCGAATAGTCCAGCTCTGCGGTGACCAACCCGCCTGCCCAGCGTGGTCACTATAGGGCATTTCTTCTTTTATGGGAGACGGTCCAAGAAAACAGCCCCTAGTCCCCGGCAGCCCCGCTATTCCTGGCTCTGGCAGCGGTCATGGTAACGGCGGGGCAAGGGGTGTCAAGAATCTCCGGCAGAGATTTCGCTGCCAACCCCGACGACTGGACCTGGCAACATTTAACGCACGCACTTTGAGGACTGACGAAAAGGTGATCGAACTGGAAGAAGTATTAAGTAAGTTGCGCTGGAGCATTATAGGATTGTCTGAAGTCCGAAGAGAGGGCGAGGACTCGATAATCCTGAATTCCGGCAATTTACTATACTACCGGGAGGGCGAACATCTGTCCCAAGGTGGTGTTGGGTTTATCGTTCACAAGTCCCTCGTTAACAATGTTGTACGAGTCGAGAGTGTGTCGAGCAGGGTAGCGTTCCTTGTCCTCCGAATTACCAAACGGTATTCGTTGAAGGTTATACAGGTTTACGCACCGACCTCGGCACAACCCGACGAGGAGGTAGAGGTATTGTATGAGGATATTTCAAGAGCCCTGCATGCTTCGAACTCCTACTACAATGTTGTTATGGGGGATTTCAATGCAAAGCTGGGCGAGAGGAGTGGTTCAGAGTTGAGAGTGGGGCAATTTGGCTATGGGCAACGGAACCACAGGGGCCAAATGTTGGCTGACTTCATGGAGAAGGAGGGCCTCTTTATGATGAACTCCTTCTTCAAGAAGCCACCACATAGGAAATGGACCTGGTTGAGCCCCGATGGTTCCACGAGAAATGAGATTGACTTCATCTTGTCGACCAGACGGCATATATTCAACGATGTCTCTGTGATCAATAGGGTCAAAACCGGCAGTGATCACCGACTGGTAAGAGGCACGTTGAATATCAATGTACAGCTTGAACGGTACCGACTGGTGAAGTCAACGCTCCGACCTACTCGTGCCCACATCCAAAACCCCGAAAGCTTTCAACTGGAACTCCAGAACCGTTTCGATTGCCTAGCACATTGTGTTGATGTGGACGATCTGAACAACAGGCTAGTGGAAACTGTCCATTCGGTTGGGTCTAAGTTCTATAAGACCCACCGCCCAAAAACCAACAAGAAATTCTCTGACCAAACACTCAAGCTCATGGAGGAAAGACAAGGAATGCGATTACAGTCTTCAGGGGACGCTCTGAACTACCGACGTATCAATAGACAGATCTCTAAGTCGCAGAAATGTGACTTACGCCGCTACAACACCGAGCGTATCATAGATACAATAAAACACAACCGTGGCTCGAAAGTGTTCGCGAAAGATCTGTCTATTGGACGCAGTCAGTTGACGCGTCTGAAGACCGATGACGGTAATCTCATTTCTTCCAAGCCCGAGATCTTGGGTGAGGTCGAGAAGTTCTATGGACAGTTATACACGTCAACTCAAAAGCCTGTTGACAATTTGGCTGAAGACCCCAGAGCCAAATTGACCCGACACTATACCGAAGATATCCCGGACGTCAGCCTAGACGAGATTAGTATGGCTCTCGAACACCTAAAGAACAACAAGGCGCCAGGTGATGACGGAATCACAGCAGAACTCCTGAAAGCGGGTGGTAAACCGATACTTGAAGTCCTTCAGCGATTGTTCAATTCCGTCATTCACGAGGGCAAGACGCCTCAGGCGTGGCACAGGAGCGTGGTTGTTCTGTTCTTCAAAAAGGGTGACAATACCTTGCTGAAGAATTACAGACCAATCTCGCTGCTGAGTCATGTCTACAAGTTGTTCTCCAGAGTCATCACGAATCGTCTCGCTCGTAGGTTTGATGACTTCCAGCCTCCCGAACAAGCCGGTTTCCGACAAGGCTTTAGTACCATAGACCACATCCATACGCTGCGGCAGGTTATACAAAAGACCGAAGAGTATAACCGGCCACTTTGCTTGGCGTTTGTGGACTATGAGAAAGCCTTTGATTCGGTGGAAACCTGGGCTGTGTTAAGGTCATTGCAGAGGTGCCGATTCGACTACCGGTACATCCAAGCGTTGCAGTGCCTGTACGAAAACGCCACCATGTCAGTCCGTATACAGGATGAGACTACGAGACCCATCCAATTGCAGCGAGGAGTGCGACAGGGAGATGTTATCTCCCCGAAGCTATTTACCGCCGCATTGGAAGACGTCTTTAAGCTCTTGGACTGGAACGGACTTGGCATCAACATCAATGGCGAGTACCTCACTCAACTGCGGTTTGCCGACGATGTAGTGATAATGGCAGAATCTCTGGATGACCTTAATAATATGCTCAATGACCTCAGCAGAGTCTCTCAACAGGTGGGCCTTAAAATGAACATGAGCAAGACAAAGATCATGTGTAATGCTCATGTTTCGCTCCACCCAGTTATTGTTGAAAATTCTGCACTCGAAATTGTAGACGAGTATATATACCTAGGGCATATGGTCCAGTTAGGTAGGTCCAATTTCGAGAAAGAGGTGAACCGCCGAATCCAACTCGGTTGGGCAGCGTTCGGGAAACTGCGTGACATCTTTTCGTCCAAAATTCCTCAGTGCCTGAAGACGAAGGTCTTCGAACAGTGCGTGTTGCCAGTGATGACATACGGATCCGAGACTTGGTCGCTAACTGCGGGCTTCATAAGAAGGCTCAGAGTCACTCAGCGGGCGATGGAAAGAGCAATGCTCGGAGTATCTCTGCGTGATCGAATCAGGAATGAGGAGATCCGCAGAAGAACCAAAATAACCGACATAGCTCAGCGAGTCGCAGAACTGAAGTGGCAATGGGCGGGGCACGTGGTTCGAACAGCTGATGGACGTTGGGGGCCGAAGGTGCTAGAATGGCGACCCCGCACCGGAAAGCGCAGTGTTGGTCGACCCCCCACCAGGTGGACTGATGACATCAAACGGGTCGCAGGGAGCCGCTGGGCACATGCGGCTCAGGATCGTTGTGTTTGGAAGTCCCTAAAAAAGGCCTATGTCCAGCAGTGGACGTCCATTGGCTGATAATGATGATGATGATGATGATAGTCATTATATTTTTAACGACAGGTATACGTATCAACATAAAAGTGCTAAAACTTTTAATACCTAATTTGTAATATTATTGTATTTATAAAAATCTCGTGTCACAGTGTTTGTTATCGAAGTCCACCGATACGACTTGACAGATTTTATGAAACTTTAATAATACCGGTACGATGTCGTGAAGAAACTAGCAGAGGTGTGCATTTTATGCTACTCCTAACAAGTTAGCCCGCTACCATTTTAGATTACATCGTCATTTACCGTCAGGTGTGATTGCATGCAAGGGCCACCTTGTAGTTCGTAATATTTATTGACTCATATTTAAGTATATAAACTCTAGTTTAAGCCGACGAAGGAATCATTAGTTTTTGAAAATGCAAAATATAATTTTGGAATTAGAAAGCGGTGACGCAACTACGCAATTGGTTTATTGAAAAGCTCACAAGATTCTTATTTGAAAACAATTAGCATTCTATTATCTGCCTTTTAACGGCAAACGACAAGGACTGGCCGCCTATTCCTCCTTGTTTGACTATGAAGCGTAGACCTACCACGCTTACGGTTAATAATGTTTCATTCATTAACAGTCACTATCATTGTTGATAGTGACTGGGTTCGACGGCGTAACGAAGACGACGGATCCTCAGAGGCATGGGGTTGTAACTCACCAGCTTACCGACTCCGAGCTTAAAATTAACAAAAAAGATGTAATGATTTCGTTAGAATTACCTGAAAATGTCTTGAAAGAGAGAAAATTTATTCTACAACCTGATCGAAACCACAGTCGCTAACCACCAGACCAACGAAGCAATCCTAAAAGTGTATAGACATACCTAACAGTATTTTAAAGAATGTTAGCTTCTGAATCCGCCCACCTACTTCTGATCTTCAGTAAGAGCCAGCAGGCCAGCAGACGCTCGGTACGGTGCGCACAACAATAGCAACAACACTGAATGTTATCGCGAGTTTTTGCGCACCGTCTGCTGCGGTCGTTGCCCGGCTGGCGCGCGCCGCTACCTACTGCCGTACTGCGCCCTGAAGGGTAGCAGGTTTGACGACTACTTTACATCACAACTTAGGTGGAAAGATTTATTAATTTATGTTTCTGAATAACATTTAAGAATTTTTTAACTATTAATATAAAAGACTTTTCAAAATCCATTTATAAATAATTTTTATTGCATAATTAATTTAAAGTGTGGATGGCGAAAATTTTGACAAAAAAAAATAAGAAAGGAATAAAACTCCAGAAGAAATTAAGACCTACGTATACAGGTCATTAGTCATAGAAATCTAGGCGTACCTAATTGTACTATACAAAAATAATAAAATAACAATAGTAGCCACCTGTATCCAAAAGCCTTACTTTATATTACATATTCTATACACTAGGTATCTAAAAGTAAATACACATAACTCTTATAGGAATTACCTACTAGAAAATAATTTCTCATCGATATACATAGTACTCCAATGTCCATAGACTTGCCCCTAGTAACAAAACGCAAGATGCTATCGCGAAATAAATGAAAAAAACAATAAACAAAAGCTCCGGCGTTATCTCTTGAAACAAACGCACTGTGAACGCTATGCTCCTTGTAATACAGTTCGAAGTTCTTCGTTTGATGGAACTCGGTTGGTAGCACTAGGAAAATAAAGCAGAAAAGCTCTTTTTAAACGCCACCCGTCAGTTGGCTCCTAGCATCCATAGGAGAAGGTTGTATCGCGCTGTGTTGCAAAATTTCGCGTGATTACTTACGAGAACTATAACAAAATTGATTTTAAAGTGGTGAAGTGTAATGTCTGTGTGAATGATTGTTTACTTATCAAAGGAAATTCTTTTTAGTAAAAAATATTGTAAGTAATTTAAGTAGTTTTATATATTAATTATGATTAGTAGACGTGTATAGCGATTTTTCATTAGGAAAAATGGCTTCGCTTCGCTGAGAACTTTAACAGGACATTAAAAGTGAAAATTATTCATATTATCTAAGCAAAATTTAAAAAAAAAACAATATTCTATATTTCGGTGATAATACAACTCTACAGAGTGGTACTAAACATAATAGAGTAATAAATCCACATCACAAGTCAAATTTAGTCACTTGCTGGTGTACTCTTAATGTCCTAACAATGTTCACACCTTATACACCTACGTTACTACTACCTTAGGAGAATGATTTGCGTAGTGAGGTCTATCTATAGGTGGCCGTTTTTAGTTTGATAATATTGATAATAAGGATTCTAAATTACATTCCACCGAGATAAAAAACAAATGGAATCTTTTCAACATACTCGTAGCGTAGAAAGAACACAAATATATCTAGAATGAAATACCCTTTTTCTTCACAATCAAATGAAAAGCCTGTGCGCGACACTCGACAGTACTGCAATAGGCAGCCGAATGTGAGATTTAGAGTTATCAAAGTTTGACGTTAACAATTTCCTTTTAGATACTGGATGATTAATATTGTGAGTATATTTAATTTATAGTTAAGTTATAATAACTTGCTCTTTGTGAATGTTAGTTACGCGAATGGGTACTGGACAGTCACACGTTCACTTGTTGTTTTCTGAGAATGTGTCGTGTAGCTGAGGGAGTCATTAACAATTTCCGAGCAGCTCCGTAGGAAAACCTCTTCAACGTAAAGTTTGCCGTGAATCACGACCGTTCCGAATTCTGATACTATCACAGGGATTCACCTTGTAGTCGTACCTACTGTCAACCATTCGAAATTAATCTAAGAATAATAGAGAGACTAGTAAGTTTTAGTATAAAGGAAAATATTGAAATTAATTATTTGGCACATTCTATAATCTAAAAAGTTTTTTTTTCTCTGATATTATAGAAAATATTATTTTTCATCACTCTTTTCTTCACATTAGTTGAAATTTAATAATCAATTATATATAATAGTACAATGAGACTCAATTTAGTATTTTGTGAAAAATTCCAAATCTACAAAATATAAGTTATTGAATGTCTATATACTACTCTGTCTCGTGCCTATTAGGAAGGGGTCATCGCCGGCGGTTTCAAGTTGCACTGCAGACATTCCCTCTCTCCTCTCCCTCCTAAGGTTGATATACTCGTAGAGTCGCGACCTACCGCAACTCAGCTGTAGGCGTACAGACTGACGTAATTGTTTCGCGTTATTGTCATATGTTAGCGATAACGTTATTAATAGCCGAAGTCTCAGTGACTACGGTTGTGGGGCTGATTATACGAAAGGTGCAACATTTGATTCTCGTTCGTTGGGCTTATAGTAGCCGATTCCTAGCCTGGGTATTTTGTTTAGAGAAGACAGAAGTATGTTGGTCGTATTAAATGCATGACAAATATTATACGAAATTTACAAGTGAATGTTACATGTACTCGTAATATTTTATTTTGTTCAAAGCATATGTATGACTTCCTTCCTCTTCCTTTACCTCAATCGATTGCATTTAAAAGTTGTAGACGACATTTATCGAAAAATTTGTTTACAATAAATTTTAAACACGTTACCTGTTTTTAAAAGAGAGTGCAGTTTCTGGACGCTGTTACTACCGGATAATCAGATGCCTGCGTTCACGTTGAAACTCAAAGAGACAAAGTCATAAAATTTCTTGTTCGCATTTGTGATAATAAGATAGCGACAGAGTAAGGATCGATAGTGCGAGAGTGTGTGTGTGTAGCGGAAGTCTAGCTGTCTGTCTGTAGCTAGGTGTAGACGTGGATGGTGCGGGTTCACGCCCGGCCCTTGACCCGCCGCCTGCCCACTGCAGGGCACCAGTGTGATGTACGCTCTAACCGGTGGACCTGGGGAGATTTATACTTTCTTCGTGACTGCCTCGTTGGTCTAGTAGTTAGGCTACAGGGCTTCCATCACAAGGTCCAGGATTCTAATCCTGGGCGAGTTGTGAAATAATTATGAGTTAAGTTATGTTACTTTCTTTTTAAATAATTTCAGTTAGTAAGTAATTCCGGAGTTTGTAAGTTGGTTGTGTTACACTACACTCCCGTGCTTCGGAGAGCACAGAAGTCCCAGTTACCTACTATCATTAACATCTGATAGTTATTGTTAACGGCCTAAAATATTATCATCTAGGATTCGAGCAACGTGGTTGGTCTAAACTACATGCCTATCCTCTTTTCTACAAGGGGGAATGCTTGGCCCTGTAGTAGAACGTTAGTAAATGATGATGACGCTGATGATGATCATTATGATGACTTTCAAAAGATAAAGAAAATTAAAAAAGTTTTTCCGGTTAGAAAATAAAAATTCCTTGCAATTCCATACAAAATTTTTTGTTGTAAAAATATGGCACGCGGTTGTTCTCTGGCAACATGCTGGCAACATGCATTAATATCATCGGTATGGCAATTTAAAGGGATCACATAACAAAATTGAAGTGAAATAGTTTCCGGTAGGTACTCATGCGCCACAATATACTGGGCTACACGCTAAATAAACAATAGATCTTGGAACTAGTGACGAGTCGACAGCTCCAACAGTTTCCCAGAAACGGTTCGACATGAGGACAGACGGATCTGTCGCAACCCTACACGCTAGCAGATGGCGAATTTTTTTCCAAATTACTAAAATTTTGCTCGTTTGTCCCCAAAATTAGTTTCCCTTCATTGTTCCACCCTTCTACAACCCGCGCGGCGCGAACAATGCGTTAAAAAAATCAATTTCGCGAAATCAATAAGATCGATCGCACCGTGACCAAATTTAAACTTTTATAGTGTTTGTTACTACAGTTATAAAAAATAATGATTGGCGACAGGGGTTGCTACACTAGCTTTGAATCGTCAATAATAATAATAAAACAAAATTATTCTTTTACATATTGCAATAGTAGTTTTATCACATTTAAAAGATGTAGATAAGCCATTTGTTTATTTTGGAAAAGTAAGATATTTGTTTTTTTACATGACTGTCCAATGACATTTCCAGTATATTTTTTACCCAAATGACCAAAATTCTTGTTGACGAGCCTTTGCTAACATTCTCTTCAAAATTTGCCATAAACTTGCGATGCTAACTAGACGTTCGATTTCTTTCGCCCACGACACTTAAGTTCAGACAAACGCTGTGAAGGGCCTCGGGCAGGGCCGCGTGATTCTGCGTGGGACCGACGGGCGGCCAGACGGACAAATTGATCATTAATGAAAAGCTTATTTTTACGATTTATAAGAATTCCCAGTTAACTATTGCCTCTACCTACGCACCGGTAGATCTTACAAATTTTATTTTCTATTTGAAAACATTTTAATTAGACTTTTGAAATAGTTATTCCATAATTACTCCCACGACCTTACATTACATTAATTGAAAAAAGGTTTTTTAATTAATACCTACTAATTTTTATATTCTCTCTCATTTATTTGTATTTACATTTTTTAATTCCTAACATTGTTGATTAAAGGAGTAAACATTGCTTTGGAAAAGTGAGTTAATTTACATTAATTATTATCACTTGTTATTGTCTTGCTGTTGAGCAGAGCGAAATAAATGTCTAATCTGTGTACCAAAATAATGACAATAAATAAACTGCAAAACTTCTAGTGATAATATATAAAGCGGCACAGAATCGAACCTACTCCCTCTACAGTTCGTGTCCTCACATCGCGTGCTCAGCCGCGCTAGACCGGCGGTAGACATTTTTTCAGCGCCGCTCAAACCGGCTCGAGGCTGGAGCCGGAGTGCGAGCGACGGCGGGCGCAGACGCGGACGCGGGCGTTGACGTGTGCCTGCTTATTTTTTTCTGAAGAATATTTCGCAACAAAAGTTCGGGCAAAATTCTGCCAGAGTCCAGCCCTACTTGAACTTGAAGAACGTAAAGTGACTAAACCAGTCAGAGCTCGCTTTAGTGAGATTTTGAGGGTTCTCGCATCAATCCTAATGCCCCTTGTGACTGACTGCCCTGCATATGGCTGACCTCTACTACGTCAAGAATTTGTGTCTAGTATCTGATATATTCAGGATAAAGTTAACCCTACCCTAACGTAGATTAATACGCACTTGGCTCGCTTTTTAATATGTTTTGGCAATATTTCGAAAAATTGTTTTACGTCTTGTGGTTTATATGATAGCTTTGGTTTGATCCAAACATTACACAACACTACATAACCACAGACACTCATCGCACAAGGTCGCTGTTAACCGCTAGTACACTGAAATGAATAAATAAAATGAAATAGTTTACAATAAACCATAATACAACAGTTAGTGGGAGCGGATCAACCGTGAACGTTATCTCAGACAGCATCCACTGAGCGCATGGGGGGAGGGGGGTGACGTCACAATGCTCTGCCGGAAGCGGCGCAGACGCAGCGCACGCCACACGTCGCTCCCAGACCTACGAATACCTGTGCGCTTACTTACATTCCCGAGCCCAATTTTGCTGGTCAGGGTATACCACTACCATAGTTACATTTGTCCAAAAAAATCTGACTGTCATAGATTAATTTTTTTATTATCTATCATTTTTAACAATGCTTATAAAAATTATAAAAAAGCACTATTAAAGATTTATGAGACCGGTGGCTCAAGCAACAGGGGGTCAGAACTCCAGAGTGAGAAACCTTCTAACAATGCGCGCCGTCTCAAGAATTACCGCTTTCTGTATCCGTAGTTTGATCCAACAACTAAGCGAAAGCTTCTTAAGATGTTGGTCAAAGTTTTTCGCTATAAGACCGTTAACTGAAAGGACTATAGGAACAATCACTGTTGATTCAACATTCCACATGTCTGCAATCTCATGAGCAAGGTCCAAGTATTTTGATACTTTTTCCTTTTCAGCTTTCACCACATTATCGTCATGTGCAACAGTAACATCAACAATCATTGCACGGCGTGTTGATCAATCAATTATCACTATATTAGGTCTATTGGCTACAATATACCGATCAGAGACAATCGTTCGATCCCAGTAGACCAACGCACTGCTATTTTCAAGAACTGACGCTAGATCATACCTAACAGTAAGGCATCTCAAAATCGACAAGGGAATATTGTAGAGCAAGTTGTCGGTGGTTCAACTTGGCTAGCCCCGTGAGGACCTTGTAGAAATCTTATTGTAATGCTTAATTATTATTAAAGCTAAGTAGGTACGAGGCAGAATAATTATTTTAAAATCTTTTTTATTTTCATATACATACCTTACTATAGGAATAAACCTTATGGTATTGTCTTTAAGAAGTATCACTCACACACGTATATATTCAACATACCTAACTTTACCCTATTTAGATGTAATTTCCATAAAACCTCGATATAGACTACATTAAATATTATACTTATCCCTGCCCATTCTACGCAGCTATTTAGATTCAATAGTTTCTCCCCAGAGCACAGTCTCAACTCTCACAAAGCACTCAACCCCACCCACATCCTCACTCTAGACTACTGAATATTTTTTCGATAAATTTTTGTTTTCTACACCGAGAGTGGAAAATTTCATTACTAAATTTTAACCGTCGTGAAATATAACATTCAATAAATACTTGCAGTCTATTAACATCAGTGTCAGTCCTTCCTTCTTATAGGAGAGGGGTCATGGAGCTGATACCTACTCATAAAGTTGCAAGTTTTTATCCGTTCATTCCGCTGCTCTATACTGTGGGTTGGCGAGCTTAGGATGACAATGTTTATTTATTTAACGATCACTATCAGACATTGACGTTAACAACCGAAAACGACCTACAAGCTTTCTGGAACACGGGGTGTAAAACCACCAACTTGCATGACTTTCGGGGTCACTTAAACTGAAATTTTCTTAGAAGAAAGAAAATAGGCTAATCACTGGTCGAACGTATCTTAATACACAAATACTTGCCCATTGTCAAATAATTTTATAACAAAATATATCTTGTTCCAGCTGGCCCGAGACTCGTGTAACGTCACGCGCTCGTCCTGAAGAGCACCTCGGAGACAGCGAGAGCCACCCCGGGGCCCGATCCACAGCCACGCATCTACCCAGGCCAAACCAGCGTCGATATCAGCAAGCAACAAACACCAAGGGGAATTTCCAAAGAATTCCTAATTCCTTCTACTTACAGGATAATATTATGAACTTGAACCAATTCCAATGCGAGTTGGCTTTGAACGGTCCGATATTAATGACAATGAGCGCGACGGCTTAACGTGGTCTCTCTTCTCTTAAAAGAAGAAATGTCTAATATTTTATATATCGACGGGTGGTTACACGGCCAAAGCCTCCTTAATCGGAACAGTCGGGAATCGAACCATGAACATTTGTCTTATAAATCCACTGCTCTTACGAACAGATGCCGTCAATGGCAGCAGTTGGAGTTGCAATTATATGTGAGTGTATAGTTTCAGTGCCGGGTCATACAAAGGGCAGACGGAAGCTGGTAGCAGTTCTGTGACATCACACACAGAACACGAAGACAAAGTGATAGAAACTAAATAGAAAGGTAATCTACAATTTGTCATTTTATTATTATAATATGCTACAAGTCGACCGCGGTTTCACCCGCGTGGCTCTCGTTCCCGTGGGAGGAACCGGGGGACACACTCGTTATGTAGCGTATCTTATTGTGCGAGAATGACACGAAGTCGATGTGCATCTAGCTTGGGCAATTTAGATAAAACTACATTATATTCAAATGTTATTAAAATATAAACGGCTCAAACTCACGACACGGTTGTCAGAATATGCCCGACTAATTTAGTTATGATCACTGCTCCAATGTGGGTTTGCGGGGTTAGGGTGATAATGTTTATACACACACACACACACACACACACACGATCACTGCTCCAATGTGGGTTTGCGGGGTTAGGGTGATAATGTATATACACACACACACACACGCTAGCATAACTATAAAAATGTACCCTATGAACTAATGCTAACTACCTAGGTACCCTTTATAGGTTACCCTTTTCAATGTACTACATTTCTTCTTGTGTCTTAATTGTTTATTTTTCTGTTTTCCTAATTATTGTAAAACCTAGTGTAAGTAAGTCACATAATTATCCTGTACCTATAAGGAAGGAAGTGAGTCCCACGACACAGGGAATCCTAGTGCTACTAAAATTGAATTTTACATGTAAGATACTTGCCAATAAAGATATTATTATTATAATATTATTATAATTAACATACTGTATCATTTATTAACGATTACAATATCAAATGTTGGAATGTACTGAAAATTTCATAAAAGAATGAAAAACTTAAAATTATTCCGAGGCAGTCAATGGTACATATTACATAATGTTTAATACCTGCCTCACAAGCCAGTGGTAGAATTAACTCAAATACTCTAATATGATGGTTAACAAAAAAACCCGACTGTTTAGAAGTTATGAACTGAAAAGAGAAAAACATGGATCACTATATCTGTATAAAATTCTAAATAGTTTATGGTGCTCCAAACAGGGACAAAATATTTTAACCTGCGGGGAAAGAAAGATCTACCAAAACTACGCTTGTCCCCACCTGGAGCACTATAAAATATTTAGAATTTTATACAGATATAGTGATCCTTGTTTTTCTCTTTTCAGTTCTTAACTTCTAAGCAGTTGGGTTTTTTGTTTTTATAATAATAATTTTATTTGAGACTTTTTAGTTTTAGTTTATGGTATAGAAATGAGACGGTACACTTAGTACACTTTTTGCCATTTTTTGTTAAAAAAGTAATATTAACATGATACGATATTTGTATTTTTGGAATGGTCTTTTTACGACCTTTCAATTGGTGCCCAAATTGCTAAGATAAGAGAAAAAAATACACACATCCCCCCTTTTTTCCCCCATTTAAAGCCGCCATTTTGAAAATTTATATAGCCTATGTCACTACCACAATTTTGACAAATTCAACGACACCTCACATGTCAAAATCCGTTCAGCCATTTAGGCTGTAGCGCGTGCCGAAGAAATGGACATACATACATACATACATACGCTCGAAAAACATAACCCTCCTTCTGACGCAGTCGGGTAATAAAAAGTGCTTGTAAACTAAGCACATTTGAAATACCTACTTGAATTATGTTTTTTAAAATACATTGGCGCAGGCTGTGACTCATTTAGGAAAACTACATGAAATCATGTTTTGAGTTTGGAATTAACTATCACAAGTGAAGCTGACGGAAAAAATTACTTTAAATCCTCTCAGTTTCTACTACCTCTTAATACAAAAGATGTACCCATCTAGCGATTTGTCAAAAGTATTACCACCCGAGTAACCCGAGCCCGAAAGCTAAAGTAGTGGCACTGAGCTCCAACAAGTCGATCAGCTGTCTAGACTCCCCCCTCCCGCGCGCGCCACACCCCGCACCCCGTCTAGACACCCGCCAGACTACCCCGCACCTGCTGAGATGTACCCCGCACAAGGGAAGCATTACTGAAATAAATAATATGTGCTTTCTCAACTCTGTCCTATACCAATATTAACCTGAATGGCCTTCAAACAATTCACATTTCCATCTAATCTATATCTCGCCCATATTTAGGTGATTTGATAAAAAACAAACCGAACGTAGTTTAAACGACTGGTGTATGTGCACTTCTACCTCCATATCCCCGTAATTATTTTTCCGTTACGTTTCGATTGCTTAATTTACTTATTTATTTATATAAGATTTCAAGTATTTGTTTTCTCTCTCCCCTAAATATAATTTAGTTTCTAAACTTTTCATTTTATTTATTTGTTTTATGTGTTTTCGTATAGGCATGTATGTAATTATGTATGTTTGTATGGTATGTACGTGTGCATGTATATTTTATGTGGGACATAAGTATATTATGTAAGTATTATTGGATACAGTACTTCCTTTAGTTTTGTGTACGTACACCCGAACTTACTCCAGTGTATACTCCTCTTCAATATTGTAATTTTAATTGGTCGTCTGAAAGAGCACTAGACCACCAATTGTACGTTGGTTTTCAAGTTATTTTCTCTTTGTAAGTTTTCTTAATTTGATGTAGGTACAATAAAGCATTATTCATTGATTCATTTTTATTATATAAACCCAGACACTGGAAAACATCCTTATTTATCACGCAAATATTTTCTAGTTGCGAGAAAAAGACCACACGGCCTTTGATACAGTAGACAAAGTCACTATCCACTACATCAATTAGCCGTTATTCTGGTAAATTATTAATTTTTTTTTTCTACAAAACCTCACAAGTTAAATATGCTATATAAATATGATGACTTCACATTGAGATCGGAAATCCTGCTAACAGACATATCGGACATGTCACAGCAGGCTTGTAGTGTCTATGATACAGTTAGTTACAACTCGTAACTCACGCGCACATCATCCCGCGTGGCTGGTATCAAACGCCTCGACTTAACGCACAAAAAGCAAACGCGCGAATTTTTTGCAAAAACGTCGAAAAAAACCAGCATTGTGTACATCTTAGTAACAGCTGTTCGCTTTCTCACGGGATTTTTTTACGTTTTTGAGATTTTTTAGCGATCGCCAACACCTGTTTTAATTTGGGGGAAAAAATTAGCGTTAACTTTGAAAACATATCGGTTTTCAAGTTGATGTTGTATAAGTTCAATAATAATATTATAACTTAACAATAACCCAAAGTTAACTGTATTTTCATCTTCTGATGTATTTACGTATCCTATCTCATGGTTGGTTTAAAATATTAGTTATTTATAAAAAAATATTTAAAAATGCATTTCGTGGAGTATAATATTTATATTTGACTAATAAGCTGCCTCGTTTGTTTAGTGCTGTGCCTACAAGAAGTAATTAGGAATGATTCTGAGTGTTTTCTTTCTTCTAAAAAAATTTCAGTAATATCTGAGCCCGGATTTGGGAAGTTGGTGTTACCCTCCCGTGCCTCAGAGAGCACGTTAAGGCGTCGTTGTCGTTAATCGTTAATATTAAGTAGGTATAAGATAACATTATCACCCTAAACCCGCTAACCTAAGCTGATAATGATGATGAATAGTAAAAAACCACTTCTCCCGTTTTCAGATAGGCGTGGAAACAGAGACGTAACGTCATCTCGGACAACGTTCATCCGCTCCGACGACAAATAGATGGAGAATAATACAACCTTCTGTAATGTTCCTCGCTTCGTTATAATAACAACTTAGATGGTATCAAGTTCCGCATAAAATTATGTCAAAATCACAATCAAAAATATTCAGTAAGATGTAAGTTATTATTTTAATTCGTCAATATGTCCATAACAACAAATTAACTGTTTTCATTAACAATGACCCAATCAAAATGGAATCAGTACTTTTTGAGAAAATATTGAACTTACGTACAAAAATACAGATACAATAAAACTCTTCTTTCGATTTAATATGGTTTGGCAAAATTTTTAACAAAAGATAGAACCGACTCAAAACGCACTAAAAAGTAAAAACTAACTGTGTCATTTAGTTGCTTTAATTTACTTAAGCATATCTATGAAGTCGGTGCCAGCCAAGTATAAGAAACATTTATTTTACGTAGTAAAGCAGTTTGTGGGTTCTAGGTAACGTCCTTAAAGTAGAAACCTTGGCTAGACTCCTAGATAATATGCTTAAGTAAATTAAAACAACTAAATGACACAATTATTTTTTACTTTTTAGTGCGTTTTGAGTCGGTTCTATTTTTTGTTAAAAAATTTTATTTCTTACTTTTTACTGATTTATCGCCACGTAACGTACTCGTACTATACTGTCATAGTATATTATACGGCACTAGTAGCCAAAAAGCTACCGATACTGAGACAAAAACCAAAATCGCTGTAAGCGTGCCTCCAAAATTTGAAGAGTTCCTTTTAATATCCCCAGGATATCATCATTAGATCCTAAAATGATGACAATGGGACCACCTCGGAAGTATGCCCTTTCTAATAAAAAAGAATTATCAAAATGGGACAACTCTGTAAAAAGTTATACGTGGTCGTTTTTTTTCGTCGGTTAAAAAATAAATTACGGCCGCGAGTAAGCGGTCGCCGCGAAATTTCCCGTGACTTCGTCCGCGAGAACTTTTAATGTAAACTTTCAACCCCCCTTTAACTCCATTATATTTTATATTTTAAAGCTAGTTAAATAATATATATTACAGCTTGTGGATATAATTCTATTAATAATGAACTTCACAAAAAATTTCAACCCCTATTTATATTTTCACTACAAAAAGTAGCCCCTGTTCTGCTTCAAGGTCCTATTTATCATCATACCACCAATATTCACACAAATATACTCAGCGGTTTAGCCTTAAAAAGGTAATAGACAGACAGACTTACTCTTCATTTATAATATTACAGTTTTAAGTATTGATATCGATTAATTAGATATTTTCAAAAATGTATAAAAATATGTGCTAGCGTAATAATTATAAAGTAGCGGGCGTGAACAAATTCGTCCGCATGGAATTCAGTATTTTTTCATAAATGCTTGAACTCCATGCGGACGAGCTTGTAACTACAGCATGAAAATCTGTTTCGATGTTTCATGAAACGAGTTCCGTTCACTGAAACAACGGAACATGTTGGAAGCTGCATCGATTCTACGAGATTCATAGTAGTATTTCTTGAAATGTAACTGGTGTACCTAACTATTGTTTTACGTTCACTTTTATTTTATTTTTAATAAGTTAATCTGTCTGCCTCATTTAGAAACTTAGTGTTTTTATTGTTTCTTTGTTCCATAATATAATTTCTTTTTCCTAGTGACGAATCCAAAAATTGTGAAATTTTTTGATTCGCCACCGCTTTCTAGCAAAGGCCTCCTCAACTGGAACCCGTAGATCCGAACTTGTGCGCAGCAGTCGATCGGAGCCCCCGCCGCCTCTGCCGCTCGGCGCGCACGGCGGCGGTCACTCGCCGGCCAGTGTGCGGCGGCGGCGGGCGGCGAGGGCCCACACAAGTTCGGTGATACGCGGGCGCAGTTGTGGCTGGACATCGTCGCTCACGACTTGGTTTATTCACTTTCTTTTAGTTTGGTTTTGTTTCCGAGTGCACTTTTGTTTTTAGTACTTTACCTTCATATTTATGTCTTTGTGTTTTGTTATTATTAATGTCTAATTTTGTTTCCAACGCTATAACTAGATGGCGCTAGTTGTAGAATAACTCCCGCTATTGAGTTTTGATATGGTTTACATAAGTTGCGATATGTACAAAAATAAAGTGCTTATACGTTCTGGGTATAATGGTTATCATTTCCCACGGCACCCTTGGAACCTGAACAAGGTCCTTCGAAGTCGGAGCGTTTTTTGAAATAATAATATAGTAGTGTGGTGTATACTGGCATTAAATTAAATAGTTAAGTCAAGCTAAGTAAATCATAGTGAAGGTGACAGCTTGTCAAAATCAGTGACGTTTGGAAGAAGACAGCGGCGCAATTCCAGTGACATCTGTCAGTCTGACAGGTGTCAATGTCAAAACCCGGTAGCAGTGGCAACCAGTCTGACAGGTGTCAATGTCAAAACCCGATAGCAGTGACAGCATCACCTGGATGGAGACAGCTGACAGCTAACTTTGAAAAAACAGTATAGTGAAGTGGTAAAGTGTCTAATAAACTGTAAGTACGCTAATTTATACCTTAAATACAGTGAGAAAAAGACTTAAAAAATTAATGCATGTTTCAAGAGTTGTAAAATTTTAATGTGATAGTCAGGACTTAGAATAATTTGCTTTAAAACGAAGATACGGGGAACCTATGCCCAAATTTACTTAGAGGTGTTCGGAAGATTTTAACTTAGAAAAATTTTGATTGATCGACAACATTGAAAAAATTTGAAGTTTGAAAAAATTCTATTCCGAGTATTGATTATTTGATTCGCCCGAAGAGAGCTGCAATTAATTTAAAATGGAAGCGGATTTAAAAATAATATTGGATTTGAAAAATCAAATTGAAAAAGGTAGAATAAATTTTAAAAAATCACCGAAAGATAGACTTACAGAACCGTACATCATGGCAAGATTAGAAGGCTTGGAGGAGATAATGAAGAGATTTACTAATAAGCATGAAAGCATAATTTCGAATTACGATAGCGAAGAATTAGAAAAAAGTGATTATATTAAAAATGACATATTTGGTTTAGGATATGAAACTTACTTAATCTATAAAAGTGAATTAACAGCATTGTTAAGTTCGAAAAGCAAAATATGTGTAAACGTCGATGCTCCTTCATCTAATGTACATAAAGACTCGCTTATTAGATTACCTAAAATTTCAATTCCTGTGTTTAGTGGTAATTACGCAGAGTGGTCTTCATTTAAAAACTTGTTCATCTCATTAATTCATAACAACACTTCGTTGGATGACGTCCAACGTTTACACTATTTGAAAACACAACTTAAAGGGGAACCAGAACAATTGTTAAAACACATTCCTATTACTCAGGTTAATTATGCAAAATGTTGGGATTTATTGCAAAGTAGGTATGATAATAAGCGATTCATGTCAAATTGTATATTAAAAAGATTATTTAGTCAGCGAGCAATGGTAGTCGAGTCATCTCACGGTCTTAAGGATATTCTAGACACCACAAGCGATTGTATTCATGAATTGTCAAATTTAGGTATTAAGGTAGATACATGGGATATTATTATAATCTATATTGTTAGCTTGAAGTTGGACGCTGAAACGCGAAAGCAATGGGAATTCCATATTAATAACTTGGAGGAAGAATTGCCTACTTTCACACATTTAAAGGAATTTCTAGAAAGCAGATTTAGAGCTTTGGAATTTGTCGAACCTGCTAAATTTAAATCCAAATCTATAGCAACTTTACCGAATAATTCCAAATCTTTACACACCATTTCTAATTCAATTTGTCCTTACTGTAGTGAAACTCATAGATTGTTTTCGTGTAATCAGTTTACCAAAGAAGACGTTAGCCGTCGCCAGGATATTGTTAAATCGTTAGGTCTTTGCTATAACTGCCTTGGTATTAATCATACAGAAAAATCTTGCCGCGTACCTACAACTTGCCGCATATGCAAAAAGAGACATCACACGCTCCTTCATGGAAAATCCAGTTCGTATACAGTCACAGTAGCTACGGACACAACGGAAACTAATCACGACAACGAACAAGACCAAGATGGGGAAGTGGATGTTAGTCCACTCCATAATGAAAATATAGCAACCCACTTGGCGATGAAACCGATACAAAGTCAAACCTTACTAGCCACTGCCTTGGTGAAGGTTGAATCTAGGAATACTCGGCCACAA
Organism: Mycalesis mineus; assembly: GCA_034621355.1. NCBI lineage: Eukaryota > Metazoa > Arthropoda > Insecta > Lepidoptera > Nymphalidae > Mycalesis > Mycalesis mineus. The sequence goes on along the minus strand of JAXAVZ010000160.1, from coordinate 81,463 downwards.
ATATTGAGAGCGTTGTTGGATCAAGGATCACAAGGATCTTTTATATCCGAAGCAGCAGTTCAACTGTTAAACCTTGATAAACGCGCGGAACGTAGTTGTGTATCCGGGCTGGGTGGTAATCAGAGTAAATTAACGTCTAAGTATGTAGTCATAATAAATCTGCAATCACTTCATGATCCAACCTTTAAATTGCAGGTAAAGGCTCATGTATTAAGCAAGGTAACGTCCGTATTGCCAGAAAAGAAATTTATGCCTCCTAATTGGGTAGAATTAAGTCGAATTACGCTAGCAGATCCAGAATACAATACCCCTAATAAAATAGACATTTTATTAGGCGCTGAGGTATACTGTCGTGTCCTGAAACAGGGATTAATTAAACACCCAAAGGGGTCAATTATAGCGCAGGACACGTACCTTGGATGGGTGCTTTCGGGTCAAATATCTAGCAACAACGATGTTAACGTTAAAAGCCATAACATAATTTTGAACATGCATACTAAGGTAGAAGATGATGAATTAATTAAAAAATTCTGGGAACTAGAAGCTGAACCCACTTGGACCAAGGAAAAGGTCTTAACTCCGGAAGAGCACGCCTGTGAAGAGCACTTTAATGCAACGACAAGTCGAGATAACGCTGGTCGTTATATAGTAGAATTGCCTTTTCGATCATGCACTAATACGGCCACATTTGGAGATACTAGATCTATTGCAGTAAAAAGATTATTAAATTTAGAAAAGAGGTTAAATAAGAACCCCAAACAAAGGAAGGATTATGAAGAGGTAATAACAGAATATCAATCGCTGGGGCACATGGAAGAAGTCCGAGATGTTGCAGAACCGGAGAAAGCTCATACTCAGGTTTGGTTGCCACATCATGCTGTAATTCGAATGGATAAAATCACAACTAAAACCAGAGTAGTATTTAATGCATCAGATCGCAGTGCCAATGGAGTATCTCTCAATGACACTCTTATGGTGGGTCCCGCCTTGCAACCAGATCTTCGTCATATAATTATGCGCTGGCGACTGCACCCAATATGTCTTACAGCAGACATAGTAAAAATGTACAGACAAGTGAATGTAGCTAAGAAACACGTAGACTGTCAGCGGATTGTTTGGCGAGAATCGGTCGATGCGGAAATTAAAGACTATCGATTACTTACAGTCACTTTTGGGACATCATGTGCCCCGTACTTAGCTGTAAAAGCCCTGCAACAAATCGCAATTGATGAAGGCGAAAGTTATCCACTTGCCGCAGCCAGAGTAAAAACAGATTTCTATATGGATGACCTTATGACAGGTTGTCAATCTGAAGCTGAAGCAATTGAAATTTATAAGCAAATGAATTCGTTATTGAAGAAAGGGGGTTTCGTATTGCAAAAATGGTCCAGTAATAGACTAGGATTAATTAAATCATTACAAGAAATTAATGTAGAAGATATGGAAATAAAGGACGATGATATTACTAAAATTTTGGGCCTTACCTGGAACCGCCGGACCGATGAATTCAATTACACGGTGAAGCTGCTAGACTTGTCTGTACCTGACACTAAAAGGAAAATTATTGCCGAAATATGTCGTTTATATGATCCTTTGGGGTGGATTGCACCGTGTATTATTACAGCAAAGGTTTTAATACAAAAACTGTGGCTAACTGGAATTAATTGGGACGACAGGGTACCTGATGAACTCTTAGAAGAATGGAAAATCTATCGAGGGAAACTTTGCAGATTAAGTGATTTCCACTTACCTCGATGGTTTCAAAGATCAAACAGCGACAAGCTAGTAGAATTGCATGGCTTTAGCGACGCATCAAATGTAGCATATGCAGCAGCAGTTTATATCAGATGTATCTCACAGGAAGGCAGTGTTAAAGTCCATCTGGTAACTGCTAAAACCAAAGTCGCTCCCATTAAGCAAGTATCGATTCCTCGTCTCGAGTTGTGTGGTGCCGTGTTAGTCACAAAATTGTTAAGAGAAGTGGCTGAAGTCTTAAGCATAGACAAGGTCAACTTGCACGCCTGGACAGACTCAACTATCGTTTTGGCCTGGCTAAGTGATCATCCAAGTCGATGGAAAACCTTTGTCGCCAATCGCACAGCTGAAATACTAACACGGTTAGATGCATCCCAGTGGGCTTACGTGAATTCAATAGATAATCCAGCTGATTGCGCCTCACGAGGAATCACACCAGATGTTTTACTCGATAATAGATTGTGGATGAATGGACCGAACTGGCTGGGTGAGGAAATTATAAATTATGTGAAACCTAGTGCTATATGCACCAAAACTGATCAAGAATCGAAATCGATAAAAGCTCATCCAGTTTCTGCAAATGTTCCAGATGACGTAGAAATTGTTAAGAGGTATTCATCATTGCGTAAACTTGTAAGAGTTATAGCCTTTTGCAGAAGATTTTTGCGGTTGAAATGTTCTATAGATGCAAAGAAAAGGCCATTACCGTATCTATCGGCTGAAGAATTACAAGAATCTCATACCTGTTGTATCCGTCTGCATCAAGCGCACGTTTTTAGCGAAGTTCTTGCGAGCATTGCTAAAAACGAAACCATTCCCAAGCATAGCAAATTAGTCCATCTTAACCCGTTTTTGGATACAAAAGGATTGTTGAGGGTCGGTGGTCGGATAGAAAATGCACTCATACCTGAATATAGCAAGCATCCCTTGATTATTTCTGGAGATTCACACCTCGCTAAATTGATAATTGCCGACGCTCATGAAAAGACCCTTCATGGAGGGCAACAATTGACATGTAATTATATTCGTTCAAAATATTGGGTAACTAAGCTAATTAATGCTGTTAAGAATCACATCCATAGTTGCGTTCCGTGTATTCGCAATGCAGCCAGAATAAGAACTCAATTGATGGGTCAATTACCATCTTGTCGAGTTACACCTGATAAGCCCTTTCTAAATTCAGGTGTGGATTATGCCGGCGCGATCAATATACGAGTATCCAAGGGAAGGGGCCATAAATCTTATAAAGGATATATCTGTCTCTTCATCTGCATGGCTACACGAGCAGTTCACATTGAAGCCGTCTCAGATTTGACATCCGAGGGTTTTCTATCAGCTTTCAAACGTTTTGTGGCTCGTAGAGGCCGCTGCAACCATCTATGGAGTGATAGAGGAACAAACTTTGTTGGCGCGTCACGAGAACTCAAACAATTATTTACAAGTGAACGTTCAAGTTTCGTCCAAGATATTGCTTCTGCATTGGCTAATAATAGCACAGAATGGCACTTCATCCCTCCTCATGCGCCTAATTTTGGTGGGTTATGGGAAGCAGGTATTAAGAGCACAAAACATCATCTTCGTAGAGTAATAGGCGATTCTACTCTAACCTATGAAGAACTTGCTACGGTTTTAGCGCAAGTAGAAGCGTGTCTTAATTCTAGACCATTATCCGTCCTAAGTTCTGATCCAGATGATCCGACACCCTTGACTCCTGGACATTTTTTAGTTGGGGAGCCGTTATTAACCGCACCTGATTATAATTACGAACTAAAACAAACTAGTAGTTTGCGTCGATGGCAATTCACGCAGCGAATGCTACAAACGTTTTGGAAAAGATGGTCCCAAGAGTATTTGACGCATTTTTTTCAAAGGTACAAATGGAACCTCAAAACTGCCGATTTAAAAATAGGAGACGTGGTATTAGTAAGAGAGGATAACTTGCCTCCTACAAAGTGGTTGTACGGCAGAGTAACAAACGTCCATCTTGGAAAAGATAAACTTCTGCGAGTGGTAACTCTGCGCTATAAAAATTCCCTGATTCAACGTCCAACTTCAAAGCTCTGCCCAATTCCTATAACTATCTCTAATGATTAAAATGAATCTTACATAGTATTTAAGCTAAAGCGATTCTCAAGAATCCTATATATTTTTAACGATTTGCTTTATTCTGTAATTCTAGTTTGTAATTCTTGTTAAATAATATGTTGTGTTGGTGTTACTTCTTTATTTTCTTTTTATTTTGAGAGCAAATACAGTATAAATAATACCCAATTCTATTAATATCTTTGGTACTATATATATCATTAAACTTTAAACTTAAATTAAGTAAATTGTTTAAAATTGTAACCTAGCTTAGTTATTATCCTTTTATAGTTGTTATTTTGTATTAACTCTTGATTAAGCCAATGTATAGAAGGACTATTTAGTCCTTGGCGGGCGGTATGTCTAATTTTGTTTCCAACGCTATAACTAGATGGCGCTAGTTGTAGAATAACTCCCGCTATTGAGTTTTGATATGGTTTACATAAGTTGCGATATGTACAAAAATAAAGTGCTTATACGTTCTGGGTATAATGGTTATCATTTCCCACGGCACCCTTGGAACCTGAACAAGGTCCTTCGAGCCGGATCGTTTTTTGAAATAATAATATAGTAGTGTGGTGTATACTGGCATTAAATTAAATAGTTAAGTCAAGCTAAGTAAATCATAGTGAAGGTGACAGCTTGTCAAAATCAGTGACGTTTGGAAGAAGACAGCGGCGCAATTCCAGTGACATCTGTCAGTCTGACAGGTGTCAATGTCAAAACCCGGTAGCAGTGGCAACCAGTCTGACAGGTGTCAATGTCAAAACCCGATAGCAGTGACAGCATCACCTGGATGGAGACAGCTGACAGCTAACTTTGAAAAAACAGTATAGTGAAGTGGTAAAGTGTCTAATAAACTGTAAGTACGCTAATTTATACCTTAAATACAGTGAGAAAAAGACTTAAAAAATTAATGCATGTTTCAAGAGTTGTAAAATTTTAATGTGATAGTCAGGACTTAGAATAATTTGCTTTAAAACGAAGATACGGGGAACCTATGCCCAAATTTACTTAGAGGTGTTCGGAAGATTTTAACTTAGAAAAATTTTGATTGATCGACAACATTGAAAAAATTTGAAGTTTGAAAAAATTCTATTCCGAGTATTGATTATTTGATTCGCCCGAAGAGAGCTGCAATTAATTTAAAATGGAAGCGGATTTAAAAATAATATTGGATTTGAAAAATCAAATTGAAAAAGGTAGAATAAATTTTAAAAAATCACCGAAAGATAGACTTACAGAACCGTACATCATGGCAAGATTAGAAGGCTTGGAGGAGATAATGAAGAGATTTACTAATAAGCATGAAAGCATAATTTCGAATTACGATAGCGAAGAATTAGAAAAAAGTGATTATATTAAAAATGACATATTTGGTTTAGGATATGAAACTTACTTAATCTATAAAAGTGAATTAACAGCATTGTTAAGTTCGAAAAGCAAAATATGTGTAAACGTCGATGCTCCTTCATCTAATGTACATAAAGACTCGCTTATTAGATTACCTAAAATTTCAATTCCTGTGTTTAGTGGTAATTACGCAGAGTGGTCTTCATTTAAAAACTTGTTCATCTCATTAATTCATAACAACACTTCGTTGGATGACGTCCAACGTTTACACTATTTGAAAACACAACTTAAAGGGGAACCAGAACAATTGTTAAAACACATTCCTATTACTCAGGTTAATTATGCAAAATGTTGGGATTTATTGCAAAGTAGGTATGATAATAAGCGATTCATGTCAAATTGTATATTAAAAAGATTATTTAGTCAGCGAGCAATGGTAGTCGAGTCATCTCACGGTCTTAAGGATATTCTAGACACCACAAGCGATTGTATTCATGAATTGTCAAATTTAGGTATTAAGGTAGATACATGGGATATTATTATAATCTATATTGTTAGCTTGAAGTTGGACGCTGAAACGCGAAAGCAATGGGAATTCCATATTAATAACTTGGAGGAAGAATTGCCTACTTTCACACATTTAAAGGAATTTCTAGAAAGCAGATTTAGAGCTTTGGAATTTGTCGAACCTGCTAAATTTAAATCCAAATCTATAGCAACTTTACCGAATAATTCCAAATCTTTACACACCATTTCTAATTCAATTTGTCCTTACTGTAGTGAAACTCATAGATTGTTTTCGTGTAATCAGTTTACCAAAGAAGACGTTAGCCGTCGCCAGGATATTGTTAAATCGTTAGGTCTTTGCTATAACTGCCTTGGTATTAATCATACAGAAAAATCTTGCCGCGTACCTACAACTTGCCGCATATGCAAAAAGAGACATCACACGCTCCTTCATGGAAAATCCAGTTCGTATACAGTCACAGTAGCTACGGACACAACGGAAACTAATCACGACAACGAACAAGACCAAGATGGGGAAGTGGATGTTAGTCCACTCCATAATGAAAATATAGCAACCCACTTGGCGATGAAACCGATACAAAGTCAAACCTTACTAGCCACTGCCTTGGTGAAGGTTGAATCTAGGAATACTCGGCCACAAATATTGAGAGCGTTGTTGGATCAAGGATCACAAGGATCTTTTATATCCGAAGCAGCAGTTCAACTGTTAAACCTTGATAAACGCGCGGAACGTAGTTGTGTATCCGGGCTGGGTGGTAATCAGAGTAAATTAACGTCTAAGTATGTAGTCATAATAAATCTGCAATCACTTCATGATCCAACCTTTAAATTGCAGGTAAAGGCTCATGTATTAAGCAAGGTAACGTCCGTATTGCCAGAAAAGAAATTTATGCCTCCTAATTGGGTAGAATTAAGTCGAATTACGCTAGCAGATCCAGAATACAATACCCCTAATAAAATAGACATTTTATTAGGCGCTGAGGTATACTGTCGTGTCCTGAAACAGGGATTAATTAAACACCCAAAGGGGTCAATTATAGCGCAGGACACGTACCTTGGATGGGTGCTTTCGGGTCAAATATCTAGCAACAACGATGTTAACGTTAAAAGCCATAACATAATTTTGAACATGCATACTAAGGTAGAAGATGATGAATTAATTAAAAAATTCTGGGAACTAGAAGCTGAACCCACTTGGACCAAGGAAAAGGTCTTAACTCCGGAAGAGCACGCCTGTGAAGAGCACTTTAATGCAACGACAAGTCGAGATAACGCTGGTCGTTATATAGTAGAATTGCCTTTTCGATCATGCACTAATACGGCCACATTTGGAGATACTAGATCTATTGCAGTAAAAAGATTATTAAATTTAGAAAAGAGGTTAAATAAGAACCCCAAACAAAGGAAGGATTATGAAGAGGTAATAACAGAATATCAATCGCTGGGGCACATGGAAGAAGTCCGAGATGTTGCAGAACCGGAGAAAGCTCATACTCAGGTTTGGTTGCCACATCATGCTGTAATTCGAATGGATAAAATCACAACTAAAACCAGAGTAGTATTTAATGCATCAGATCGCAGTGCCAATGGAGTATCTCTCAATGACACTCTTATGGTGGGTCCCGCCTTGCAACCAGATCTTCGTCATATAATTATGCGCTGGCGACTGCACCCAATATGTCTTACAGCAGACATAGTAAAAATGTACAGACAAGTGAATGTAGCTAAGAAACACGTAGACTGTCAGCGGATTGTTTGGCGAGAATCGGTCGATGCGGAAATTAAAGACTATCGATTACTTACAGTCACTTTTGGGACATCATGTGCCCCGTACTTAGCTGTAAAAGCCCTGCAACAAATCGCAATTGATGAAGGCGAAAGTTATCCACTTGCCGCAGCCAGAGTAAAAACAGATTTCTATATGGATGACCTTATGACAGGTTGTCAATCTGAAGCTGAAGCAATTGAAATTTATAAGCAAATGAATTCGTTATTGAAGAAAGGGGGTTTCGTATTGCAAAAATGGTCCAGTAATAGACTAGGATTAATTAAATCATTACAAGAAATTAATGTAGAAGATATGGAAATAAAGGACGATGATATTACTAAAATTTTGGGCCTTACCTGGAACCGCCGGACCGATGAATTCAATTACACGGTGAAGCTGCTAGACTTGTCTGTACCTGACACTAAAAGGAAAATTATTGCCGAAATATGTCGTTTATATGATCCTTTGGGGTGGATTGCACCGTGTATTATTACAGCAAAGGTTTTAATACAAAAACTGTGGCTAACTGGAATTAATTGGGACGACAGGGTACCTGATGAACTCTTAGAAGAATGGAAAATCTATCGAGGGAAACTTTGCAGATTAAGTGATTTCCACTTACCTCGATGGTTTCAAAGATCAAACAGCGACAAGCTAGTAGAATTGCATGGCTTTAGCGACGCATCAAATGTAGCATATGCAGCAGCAGTTTATATCAGATGTATCTCACAGGAAGGCAGTGTTAAAGTCCATCTGGTAACTGCTAAAACCAAAGTCGCTCCCATTAAGCAAGTATCGATTCCTCGTCTCGAGTTGTGTGGTGCCGTGTTAGTCACAAAATTGTTAAGAGAAGTGGCTGAAGTCTTAAGCATAGACAAGGTCAACTTGCACGCCTGGACAGACTCAACTATCGTTTTGGCCTGGCTAAGTGATCATCCAAGTCGATGGAAAACCTTTGTCGCCAATCGCACAGCTGAAATACTAACACGGTTAGATGCATCCCAGTGGGCTTACGTGAATTCAATAGATAATCCAGCTGATTGCGCCTCACGAGGAATCACACCAGATGTTTTACTCGATAATAGATTGTGGATGAATGGACCGAACTGGCTGGGTGAGGAAATTATAAATTATGTGAAACCTAGTGCTATATGCACCAAAACTGATCAAGAATCGAAATCGATAAAAGCTCATCCAGTTTCTGCAAATGTTCCAGATGACGTAGAAATTGTTAAGAGGTATTCATCATTGCGTAAACTTGTAAGAGTTATAGCCTTTTGCAGAAGATTTTTGCGGTTGAAATGTTCTATAGATGCAAAGAAAAGGCCATTACCGTATCTATCGGCTGAAGAATTACAAGAATCTCATACCTGTTGTATCCGTCTGCATCAAGCGCACGTTTTTAGCGAAGTTCTTGCGAGCATTGCTAAAAACGAAACCATTCCCAAGCATAGCAAATTAGTCCATCTTAACCCGTTTTTGGATACAAAAGGATTGTTGAGGGTCGGTGGTCGGATAGAAAATGCACTCATACCTGAATATAGCAAGCATCCCTTGATTATTTCTGGAGATTCACACCTCGCTAAATTGATAATTGCCGACGCTCATGAAAAGACCCTTCATGGAGGGCAACAATTGACATGTAATTATATTCGTTCAAAATATTGGGTAACTAAGCTAATTAATGCTGTTAAGAATCACATCCATAGTTGCGTTCCGTGTATTCGCAATGCAGCCAGAATAAGAACTCAATTGATGGGTCAATTACCATCTTGTCGAGTTACACCTGATAAGCCCTTTCTAAATTCAGGTGTGGATTATGCCGGCGCGATCAATATACGAGTATCCAAGGGAAGGGGCCATAAATCTTATAAAGGATATATCTGTCTCTTCATCTGCATGGCTACACGAGCAGTTCACATTGAAGCCGTCTCAGATTTGACATCCGAGGGTTTTCTATCAGCTTTCAAACGTTTTGTGGCTCGTAGAGGCCGCTGCAACCATCTATGGAGTGATAGAGGAACAAACTTTGTTGGCGCGTCACGAGAACTCAAACAATTATTTACAAGTGAACGTTCAAGTTTCGTCCAAGATATTGCTTCTGCATTGGCTAATAATAGCACAGAATGGCACTTCATCCCTCCTCATGCGCCTAATTTTGGTGGGTTATGGGAAGCAGGTATTAAGAGCACAAAACATCATCTTCGTAGAGTAATAGGCGATTCTACTCTAACCTATGAAGAACTTGCTACGGTTTTAGCGCAAGTAGAAGCGTGTCTTAATTCTAGACCATTATCCGTCCTAAGTTCTGATCCAGATGATCCGACACCCTTGACTCCTGGACATTTTTTAGTTGGGGAGCCGTTATTAACCGCACCTGATTATAATTACGAACTAAAACAAACTAGTAGTTTGCGTCGATGGCAATTCACGCAGCGAATGCTACAAACGTTTTGGAAAAGATGGTCCCAAGAGTATTTGACGCATTTTTTTCAAAGGTACAAATGGAACCTCAAAACTGCCGATTTAAAAATAGGAGACGTGGTATTAGTAAGAGAGGATAACTTGCCTCCTACAAAGTGGTTGTACGGCAGAGTAACAAACGTCCATCTTGGAAAAGATAAACTTCTGCGAGTGGTAACTCTGCGCTATAAAAATTCCCTGATTCAACGTCCAACTTCAAAGCTCTGCCCAATTCCTATAACTATCTCTAATGATTAAAATGAATCTTACATAGTATTTAAGCTAAAGCGATTCTCAAGAATCCTATATATTTTTAACGATTTGCTTTATTCTGTAATTCTAGTTTGTAATTCTTGTTAAATAATATGTTGTGTTGGTGTTACTTCTTTATTTTCTTTTTATTTTGAGAGCAAATACAGTATAAATAATACCCAATTCTATTAATATCTTTGGTACTATATATATCATTAAACTTTAAACTTAAATTAAGTAAATTGTTTAAAATTGTAACCTAGCTTAGTTATTATCCTTTTATAGTTGTTATTTTGTATTAACTCTTGATTAAGCCAATGTATAGAAGGACTATTTAGTCCTTGGCGGGCGGTATGTCTAATTTTGTTTCCAACGCTATAACTAGATGGCGCTAGTTGTAGAATAACTCCCGCTATTGAGTTTTGATATGGTTTACATAAGTTGCGATATGTACAAAAATAAAGTGCTTATACGTTCTGGGTATAATGGTTATCATTTCCCACGGCACCCTTGGAACCTGAACAATTAATTACTATTTTTTTTATTTTAATTAGTATAATTCGCATTTTATTTTAACCTTTTTGGGTCTTTTAGTTGTTTAATTTATGCGCCACGTCTAGAATAGTGATATCTTTTTCTGCGGAGAACGCTCTAAAAAGAATGCCACTATCTACCTTAGCCTTTATTTTTATAATGTAAAATCATATTTAAGTAGGATATGTAAGTAGGTATATATATCTCCAAGAGTTCCCGTAAATTGCGGTTTGAGGTCGGAACCGAATCGGTAACGACGTCAGGCTGCAGTCCTGGCGTGTAGCGCGCAGCGGAGCAGCAGGCAGCGCCAGAGCAGCACGAGCCGCCGGCGGGGTGAGGTAGTAGGTTGTATAGTACTGCATTACACCATTGAGGAGAGACTGTATAGCCTGCTAACTTTCCCGGCCGGCGGCAAGGCGACGAGGGACTCGGCGGAGCCTTGCAGCCTCCAGCAGCCCCCGGCCACGCCCAGTAGCATAAGAACACACTACCATTACGAAACTCGACTGAGACAAGCAAGCGTTGTTGGAGTTAGCGCTGCTGTCGTTGCTGTCGACTTTCCTGCTGGTAGTGTTACTTGTAACTAGATCCCTGCGTTTGCGCTTTGGACGCGTTTCGCACGTCCAACACGCAAACGAAGAGATGTAACTCATCATCATCGTCTACATCATCATCTCATTTGTATCATGCACTATGAACAATGATGGTAAAAGTGAATGTATTGCAAGTAATGTAACGCTTAGGTTCGGTGCAGATGGACGACAAGTCGCAGCAGACGCAATTGTCCGCTCAAACTTGAGTGTGTTTGAATCGTCGTCAGAGTTGCTGTTAATCTATCAGTGTGGACGGAGAATCTCCAACTGTAGTACACTCTGAAAAGGTGCTCTTTATTTTTTTCAAACGCTATATTGTCATTTCAGTGGAATCTAGAAGACTATTTGACCATAAAGTTCACATCAGAGGTGTATATTATGCCGGCCACTGGTAATGTCGCTGACTTTTTTTGACACAATGCGGACTTTTAATAAATAATATTTTGTTGCCATCTACATGCTCTTATTAATTAAATGTCGGTAAATCTGCGCCGGTACCGATAGCTTATGTTAGGTAGAATTACGGTGGTACCGCCTCTTCTTATTTAGATAATAAATTTAATCTTAGATTTACTGCACAGTCAAACGTAACGTTAAGTTGTATGGGGACGTATATTACAAAATATTGTTCGCCACTGCAAATGGTTTCTTTACAACTTGACAATGTTGCTAACGGCCTGTGCACACGACATGATCATTAGACTATGTAGTTAAAACAATTTGTCGCGTCTATCGCATTTGTGTTGTACGCGACTGTCGCGCCGGGCAAAGACTGTTCAGCGATACAAAGTGCAGACGTGATTCAGTACAGTGAAAATCATACTGCGCGTCGATGCTAATTATTTGAACGATTAGCATCATAGTATACTGTGATATGGATATCGTATGAATTTATGATCGCTGTAACCGTATATATATATATATATATATATATATATATATATATATATATATATATGTGTGTGTGTAATGTTATGTTTCGCCAAAATAAACACAAAAAGGAAGCCTCTTGTTTTCTTTACATTAGCCCCAATGTTATCTAAGCTTCTCCACCAGAGTAACGTTTAGGGTGCAAGTTCATATTTGACCGCAGACTTCAACAAACGACAACATGGCGCAGCGACACTACTGATTTCAATGTCTTATATGTGACTGCCACTTTTTGGAAAATAAAATAAATGAATGGGTTCTGCGGCATCATATAAATAGATTTAATTATTTTGATTAATTTGATAATTATTTTGTATCCCACTACAGGCCCAGGCCTCCCTTCTTGAAAGGGATATAGCGCGTAGGATTCATGGGGATGGGATGGAACAACACCTGACACCTACTTTCCGACTTCTGGATTTTTGCTAAAAATTTCTTGTAAACTTGGAACTAGAGCCAGGGTTCGAATCCAGGACCTCGTGCTTAAAGCCCCATAGGTTAATCACTAGATTAACGGGGCAGGCTGACAGGTATTTAATAACCAATAAATAATTCCATAGAACTTCTGTCCATAGAACTTCTCGACCTTTGAAGAAGAATTCTAGATCATATCAATCATCATCATCATATCATATCATAGAAGAAGTTCTATGGACAGTTATACACGTCAACTCAAAAGCCTGTTGACAATTTGGCTGAAGACCCCAGAGCCAAATTGACCCGACACTATACCGAAGATATCCCGGACGTCAGCCTAGACGAGATTAGTATGGCTCTCGAACACCTAAAGAACAACAAGGCGCCAGGTGATGACGGAATCACAGCAGAACTCCTGAAAGCGGGTGGTAAACCGATACTTGAAGTCCTTCAGCGATTGTTCAATTCCGTCATTCATGAGGGCAAGACGCCTGAGGCGTGGCACAGGAGCGTGGTTGTTCTGTTCTTCAAAAAGGGTGACAATACCTTGCTGAAGAATTACAGACCAATCTCGCTGCTGAGTCATGTCTACAAGTTGTTCTCCAGAGTCATCACGAATCGTCTCGCTCGTAGGTTTGATGACTTCCAGCCTCCCGAACAAGCCGGTTTCCGAAAAGGCTTTAGTACCATAGACCACATCCATACGCTGCGGCAGGTTATACAAAAGACCGAAGAGTATAACCGGCCACTTTGCTTGGCGTTTGTGGACTATGAGAAAGCCTTTGATTCGGTGGAAACATGGGCTGTGTTAAGGTCATTGCAGAGGTGCCGAATCGACTTCCGGTACATCCAAGCGTTGCAGTGCCTGTACGAAAACGCCACCATGTCAGTCCGTATACAGGATGAGACTACGAGGCCAATCCAATTGCAGCGAGGAGTGCGACAGGGAGATGTTATCTCCCCGAAGCTATTTACCGCCGCATTGGAAGACGTCTTTAAGCTCTTGGACTGGAATGGACTTGGCATCAACATCAATGGCGAGTACCTCACTCAACTACGGTTTGCCGACGATGTAGTGATCATGGCAGAATCTCTAAATGACCTTAACATTATGCTCAATGACCTCAGCAGAGTTTCTCAACAGGTGGGCCTTAAAATGAACATGAGCAAGACAAAGATCATGTGTAATGCTCACGTTCCGCTCCACCCAGTAATTGTTGAAAATTCCGCTCTCGAAATTGTAGACGAGTATATATACCTAGGGCATATGGTCCAGTTAGGTAGGTCCAATTTCGAGAAAGAGGTGAACCGCCGAATCCAACTCGGCTGGGCAGCGTTCGGGAAACTCCGTGACATCTTTTTGTCCAAAATTCCTCAGTGCCTGAAGACGAGAGTCTTCGAACAGTGCGTGTTGCCAGTGATGACCTACGGATCCGAATCTTGGTCGCTGACTGCGGGCTTCATAAGAAGGCTCAGAGTCACTCAGCGGGCGATGGAAAGGGCAATGCTCGGAGTATCTCTGCGTGAACGAATCAGAAATGAGGAAATCCGCAGAAGAACCAAAGTAACCGACATAGCTCAGCGAGTCGCAGAACTGAAGTGGCAATGGGCGGGGCACGTAGTTCGAACAGCTGATGGACGTTGGGGGCCCAAGGTGGTAGATTGGCGACCCCGCACCGGAAAGCGCAGCGTTGGTCGACCCCCAACCAGGTGGACTGACGACATTAAACGTGTCGCAGGGAGCCGCTGGCAACAGGCGGCTCGGGATCGTTGTGTTTGGAAGTCCCTAAAAAAGGCCTATGTCCAACAGTGGACGTCTACAGGCTGGTAATGATGATGATGATGAAATAATTCAGGCATAAATTCTAGTCCAGCTCGTTATACGCTAATATGATGTTTCATAGTCTACAGTCAACAAAGCTAGTATGACGTTAGTGTCGAGAGCTTTTTGTGACAGAGCTGAGAGCACAGTACTACCGTCAGTCAGGCTGTAAGAGCTATCGCCATACAGCACTGCTACATTCCGCTCTGAAGGAAATGGTTGCCGGTATAGATATACGTTCATCACCAATGCCTCGGAATGATGGACACAGGGCGGCACATGTAGGGCGCAGGGCATGCGCTGCGAAGTGTTGCTCTACTTATTTACATACGCATTTATCATCAGATAGACCATCTATTGTGCAATGATATAATCTGTGGGCATTTTCCTTATCCCGGGCCACGGAAAGGCGTATAAACAAGGATGTATCTTTTCTCCCATTCTATTAGGTCCTTACATACCTACGTAATTGGCGCCTTGTAAGGGCGGAACGTAAAGATTTTTTTTTAATATATTACATATATATAAATAAATAAATATAATAGGAGACACACATCGCTATATAGCCCCAAAGTAAGCTTAGGTAGCTTGTGTTATGGGTACTACATATAATAACTGATGAATATTTTTATATATATTATACATAAATACTTATGTAGATAAACACCCAGACACTGGAAAACATCCATGCTCATCACACAAGCATTTTCTACATGTGGGAATCGAACCCACATCCTAGGATGCAGAAGCAGGGTCACTACCCACTGCACCACTCGGCCGTCCAATCAAAGAATGTACCATAGCTATCTATGCACTTATAGGCAGTTCTTTACTGAAAAAACTATTCGGACCGTAATCAATAAAATCTTTGAAGATGCTTTAGACTACCTCATCGGAGTTTAATTTATTCCCTTCTTCAAATTAAAAAAAAAATGCTAATCTGTTGAAGCGCGGTCTGGAGAGTACGGTGGTTGTCATAGACATTCTAGTTCACATTCATAACAGCAATGCGGAGACGACCTTCATGAAGAATGCGACGAAGAAGAAGGCCATGCTGCTTCGTAAGCACAATAAAAACTAAAAACAACATTAAGTTAAACAAAAAAAATGTTCCTTATAGGTATTTATCTTGACAATCGTACGTTACTGCTCAGAGATAGTCAGCTAGATACTTATCACAAGTTTTATAAAAGAAATAAATATCTTGTAAATATTATTCCTAATTTTAGTGCAAAAATAATAGTAGATATCAGTCGAAGCGATGTGGACACAAGTTACTTGTAAAATATCATTTTATGGATAATACAATTAATTAAATTGTTTTGTATAAGTATGGTAAAGTTATAAAATACTTATTTATTTTAAGTATACAAGCATAGTCAAGTCTGTCAGTGCATAATAACTCTTCACCAGTTGCTCTTTCAACTAGGAATGTTACAATTTTTTTAATTTACAATCTTAGTTATCCTGTATGCAGAAGAAAGCATACCTAAGTAGCTGATTACCAATAGTTAATCAGTAACCTCTTTATTCCCACCAGCTCGTCTACCTGACTTTATACTGAAGCTCATGGTTTTTTTACGCAAGATCAGAGTAAGGTCTCCCTTTTTTATCAAGTACTCATTAGTACATAAAAAAAACCAATCCTAGTCATTTAATGATTTCCTCTTAACTACGAACTTTTAATTCATAGCGAACCGTTGTAGTTTTTTTTTTATAAATCGGACAAACCGTTTTTGCACGAGTTTGAATTGCATTTTCTAAACCGTGACAAAAAACTAGAAGGGGTGCCTCGCGGGGTAGGATTACCGACAACAATGGGCTTATTTTTTCTTTTTTACCCCATTTAGCACCTGGTGTTGATTAGGGTTAGCGATTTTTAACAATGGTCTCGTAAAAAAGCAAAATCGATTGATATCTATTGAAAACGCTAACAATCTGTAGCAATTGCATCCAGCGAGATGACCCCGCGCAGGGAGGGGTCCGCTGCCGGCAACACGCGAACCAGAGGTTGATACGCCCAAGCTCGGCAGTAATCCATATTACTGCCAAGTTTGAGCGTATTTACCACATGAGGTTTTACTTTACCTTAAGACATTTAGTGGAACCTAACGTGACAACAAATTCAACTTTGAAATACAGCACTGCCATTATCCACACAAATTAAATAGAAAATAAATAAGGTTACATTTTTAAAATTTTTTATGCTCACAACATTAAAGTATATACCTAGGTATGCCTAGTATATATAGGTACTCCAGCGAAGCCTCTCTATAACCTGGTAAAAAACCTTGGCCTTACTAGAATTGCAGTGCGCTCCATATTAAAACGAGTATCCAAAGCTGCTCTGGTAGGGTCCATTCAAATTTGGCTGACCAGGGAGAATAATATGAACAGAGGAGGTGAGTGTTGACGCCCGTTACTAAGGGATCCCTTTTAAACCTACACTCGTGACACTCGAACTCTGTTCGGAGTTTTTCTCTCAGGCACGCGATGAAACCGGCACCCGCATGGTGAATCCATGAAATGCTAAGATATTCGTTTCTCTTAATTTTTAATCACATATTTTGACTTAAGCGATGACGGTATATAATTGAAATGTGCTTGCCAAAGCCTTTCGCTCTATACCAAACACGCCATGATTATCTTAGTTTAACTTTTTTGGAGGTAATCTAAGGTATAAATGAGGTAGTTTATATATAATAACCTATGTTACCCGGGCTATTATTCCGAGTTTATTGAAACCTCATTCATAGACATTCCAAAATAAACAATATAACCCTTCCTTAAGCCGTAGCCGTAGTCGGATAAAAATAGAAGTTTCTGTCTGTTTATTATTCTAGGTTATCTCTAAAAGTACCTACTCTAAAAAAAATATGCAATACCACTTGCATAATTTTTTTATAACTACTCTCTTGGGGTCACTCCTCACGAGAGTGGCTATAATGTAGGCTAGGCATAGGCTAATTTGTAGCCTGATATTTTCTGAATCTATATCCGCAGAATAGAGTCGTCCATATTACTTATTTATTACAATTCTTCTATATTATACTATAAATATTATAACCTTACAAATGAATTACCAAGAAATAGCTATGTGGCCTGTCTACATGCAGTAGACTTGATATACCAGAACAATATTTCTACAACCTAGGTACTCAAAGACCTTGGCCTGACTAGAAATGCAGAAAGCTCCATCCTAAAAAGAGTGTCCAAAGCTATTTTAACAGGAACCTACAAGATTTGTTTGGGCAGGGAGAATCGGGCAGAAGAGGCAAGCGTAAACCGATCACAAAGGGTACACTTAAACCTACATCCGTACCGCAAGTCTTGAACTCTGTTCAGCGTTTTGCGATCACGATCGACTCTGCACCCTCAAGATAAGTCCATGGAATGTAAGATGAAAAGATATTCGTCTTTTTTAGCCGCAAAGAAGAAAAACTAATTTATAAAATCAAAAATGGGTAGCGCCATCTGTTGATACATCAGCATAAAAATATTTTTATCGCCATCTTGCGTTGAGTAGACAAACAATACACGTTGCAGAATAATATAAAAACTGTTAAATGAGATGTTTTAACAACATAATATTCTTTTATTTTTAAATAATTTTCATTTAAATTTTATTTTATTAACTATAATTAACTCAATTATCTTTGACAAACGGTTCTCAGCTGACCGATGAGTCATCCAATTACGTCACGAATTATTTAATTATCCTCTGTGGAAGCAGGACAAAAATCCACTTCTTGTAGCAACACTAAACATAAAAGTCTATTTGATCTGTCACAAACCATACTATAAACTTTATTGTAAGGTACGAAGGACTAAAATCCTTGAAGAATTCGTGACGGAAATCGTACAAAAATAGGATTGCCAACAATTTAAGTGACGTCACACAAACGGAGCGATCTGTGGGAGCGATGGAGCCTTGAGCCTTCTAAAATTACATGAGCGCTCAAGAAAACATTATTGGAAGTTTACGCTCCAATTTTCACTACGCTGTTTTACATACGAGAGCAAGTGGAAGTGGCACAGGCAACAGTGTATGTCGCGAGTGGCTTTAAAATAAATTCATTCGCAGCGTGAACAGTGAAAACGTTTTATTGTTGAAAACAGTCGCTTTGGTTACAAAAAAAATACCCTTATAATTCGTGAGTATCGTATCATTTTAGTTGTCTATACATACAATCGATTATAACTGCGTCGCAGCTGGTCGTTTATCGGAAAAATCGAATTAAAAGTGTTCGCGTCGAACACGCAGTGTCACGCGAAATCTTATTTGGATACGCTAAAAATAAAACAAGGAGTGTATTTTTGGGTCGTATTTGGTGATTTAGCGAGCGGCAGGTCGGGTGAGTCGCGGGAAAGTGATAATCGGCTGCATCATCTCCTCGCGACGGGATCAGCGCTACCTCGGCTCGGTGTCGAGTTACATCGTCGTATCAAAATAAATTGCCGTCAAACCGAGGAGCAGCGTCAGCGGGCCCGCGGCGCTAGATCAATGTGCGCGTGACCTTGACACGCCACACCATACACTGGGCTCAGGCGCCAGGCGCCGTGGTAAACATGCTGTTATGTCATTAGTGTCCCCAGCTCCTTCCACAGCATACATGTTGCAACACAATATGACATATACAACATTGTTTACAGGCAGAGTTTTCATCTAGATATAACCAATTAACTAAACCAGTTCAACTTTACTTAACTATTACTGTATTATTGTATGAGGGTTATTTGTACAAATCACATGTATGTAATTAATGATAAGTTTACACAGCAAAAGCATGTAAAGAGCACAAAACTGGTGCCGGCAACAAGAAAGTTTTGCTACATGACAAGCTCAGGCTGCTGTGCAATAATCCTACAACAGCATTAAGTCTACTAAGAAAGTTTTTCTAAGCTGCTATTCACCTATGACTGACATACTTCCAATACCTTGACAATATTATATGACATATTTTAGAAATTTCCCTCTAGGTAGGTCAAATGAATGAATAATAATTAATAGATTGAGTTGTTACAATGCTGAACTAACGTTAGTAAACAGTTCCTATTTTGTAGACTGAATAAGATGCATTTTATACAGAGTATTTAAGAGTTCATTGATTTTATTGCAACTTTTAGATGTTTACGCTAATGTGTAAGCTAATGTGCCTTTGCTTGCTTAGTTGGTCTAGTGATTAGCCAATGAGCCAGATTTGATTAAAACTTCTGGCTGAGATATGAAATCATGAACTTTGCTCCCTTTCATGAAATTCACAATTCTAAATGCTTAAATGCTCAGAGCAGAATTTGGAAATCTGGCAGTGAAACACCCCAATGAATAGCATTACTTTCTTATATTATCATTGACTGATAGTGATTATTATAATAGTGAGTATTATCATCCTAAGCACAACAAATTGCAATGCTTTGGAGTAGCGTGGTGAGTTGGTAAAATAGGCTAATGCTGATGAATGATTCTTTCACTGAGACAAAGGTAGCCCTAATACTAAGCAATTTTGTTAAAGTACAACACTTCATTCATACTCATACTTGCAGTATTCTAATTAGTGCTTATTTTGATTACATTTAGCTTTCAATGAATAGTTTAATACTGCCAGGACATATACACAACAATAAAACAAACCAGTAAAATTAAGGATAAAAGGAAGAGTGCGATTGATATTGAGAACATCACATTTCACAGTGTATATATTTGTTACAGGTTCCAAAGTAAAGATGCAAAGGAGGCGACCGGCCCGACTGAAAGCACAGTGAGCCCCCCGCCAGCAGCATGCCTGTGGTGTCGCCGTCGCGCTACACGCCCGCCTCAGCCGCGCTGAGCGGCTCCTACCGCTCCACGCTCACGGCCGCGGCCAGCGTCGACAAGCCCTACTACCGCTCCAGCGGCGGCACCTATGTCAGCTCCACTGTGCGCAGCGGCCACGGCGAGCGCACCACCGAGTTCCGCTCGCGCTACAGCGATGCGGACGGCAAGCGCGAGCGCAAGACGTCGCTGGTAGAGTACACGCGCACCACGCGCGCTCCCAGCGGCGGCGACTCCGACTCCATCCGATGCCGCGCCGAGCGCAGCGAGTCGCGCTCGAGGGATGCGTCCACCGCGCGCAGCGAGAGCTCGCGCACCGACACCCGCAGCAAGCGCGGCTCGCTCGGCGCGGCGGCGCTGGCCATGTCCACGGTGGACTTCTACAACAAGTACTCGCCCGCCAACTACGTGCCGCTGACGCAGCGGATCCAGCAGCAAGCGCAGAGTGGCTATGGCGAGATCTCGCGTTCCAAGTCCATATCGAACGACATCGGGCGCCCGCCCGCTTCTGACTGCCGGCCGCGGCGCACACGCAACTCCACTATCACCGAGGTACAAACAAACGTTGATCTGGCGTTGTCGGATAAACGCGTCCTGGTAATGCCACTTTTTGCTAATATAAAAATTTTGGGAAATATAAATTAAATCTACTTTAGTAGCATTCCTATTGTCAGTAGGGCAAAAACATTGCCCATTAAATGTGGAATAGACTCCACATATATAAAACAAGTACACATTCTAGAGTGGCAGTACCAGGACAACATCATACTGTTCACAACAACAGGCTTGTTTATTCGCGGGATAGCATTCATTGTAGCTAGGATCTCAGTTTGTTTCCATATTTTTTATTAATTTGCCCTACTTTTGTACATGTATGTATTTTTGTAATTTGCCTAGCCTTTATTTATAAAAAAATATCTTTCTTTGATTCAATTAATGCAGTTGCAGCTGATTTAAGATGTAGAGAAATAATTAGCTGTAATGTTGATATTTTAATTATAGTTATTTTAAAGTAAAGTTGTAAATATCTCACATTTGAGCTGCTTGAGAGACTTTATTAAAGTTGTTATAAAGTTTACGCACTATTGAAAACAGATTAAGGTTAAATAAAACTTGAAGTTTTAAGACTATTAATTACGGAAGGAGGATTGTCTTTGTAATGGCTAAGAGTGACATTGTGTTATTGGCTTCCGTGCAACCTCTCTAGAACCACCCCGAGCGCTTGTAATGTTGTACTTTATTGACAAATTTTAGTTTTTCACTTTCACAGCTGGTCCTAGTTTCTTTGCCTATTTTATTATCATTGTATGAAACGTTCAAGTTCCGCTAGCCCCTAAAAGCGGGAACGCCCCGTGTGACGCATCCCGCAGGTAAACAACGCCGCGCGTGTGCTGTGTGTTTATGTTCTTAACATCGCACTGAGCGAGCCATCAACCGCTTTCAAATAGATTCACGAGCCGCCCGAGACACTGTACATACTTTCGGAAGTTAACCCTTTTTCTTCACCAGCAACCAGCTCCCACTTACAATTTGTTTTGATGGCAGGAATGCTGATAACATTGCTATAAATGTTACCAGCGTTGCTTAAAGTATTCCCGCGTCGAGAACTTGTCGACGCGATAATTTGCTGCTTCCTGTGCAAGCATTAACAAAAGTGTTACTTGATTGCTGTGGAAGAAGGAGAGCGATGGCGAGCCGAGTGTTGACTTTAGAGCCCTTGTCTCGGGCAGCTCCCTTCGATAGCATCGTAGTAACAGCCGCGTCGAGGTCTGCGCATGTGCGGGTTTGTTAGAACTAACACACGCATCGCGCCGTCCCACCGATTGCCCATTTCTCGCTAAGTGTAAATTTTCAACACGCCCAGAAACCCGAGGGCCGAATCAAGGACGGTTCGCCGTCACCCGCCTACACGAAGCGCCACTCGCTGGCCAACGGCGTCCGCGACACCAACGGCAACGAGGTACCTTCAGTGGCTGACATTCGCAAGCGCTTCGACTCCAAGATGACTGTGACCAAGCTGCCTGCAAACGAGTCGCGCTTCCCCGCCAAGACGCTCGAGCAGTACCTCAGCCAGCTCAAGGACTGCGAGAACGGCACCGTCGGCTACACCAAGATCACCGCTAAAGACGACCGACCCGTGCCCGTGCACTTGCCCTACGCCGACAAGAACGGGCGCTGGGAGGGGTCGCCCGGTGCGCGCTCCGATTGCGGCTCCGACCCACCGCTCAGCAAGACGCTGTCCGAGCCGCTGTCGCTGGCCCGGCCCGCCGCCGAGCGCGGCGCCATGTCCGCCTCGCTCCCGACTAAGCATCCATCCGAACGACTAGCTAGCATTAAGAATCAGTTAGATCCCAACAACCCGATAGGAAAAATTCTAGAGAAATCGACAGTCATCCAAGTGGAGAACGGCGATTTAGATTACGCTGACCGGAAAGCGCTCCGCGGCAGTCCCGAGACCAAAGTCAAGGATCTGAAGAGTGACATAGAGAAGCAGAGCAAGACGCCAAAACACACGACGAACTTCGCGTCGTACATCCAGATATCCCAACCGGTCGCCTCCGGAGCCACTCCCAAGAAGACCGCCGAGACGAACGAAAAGCAATCCAAAAACAAAGAAGTGAAGAAATCTATCAAGTACATCGATTCCGAGGAGGATCGCCTGCTGCTCGAGAATGAAATAGAGTCCCCGAGCGGCACCGGCTTTGAGAACAAAACCTTCGAGCACGAGAACTTTCTGAAAAAAAGAACAGAGAGCACCGACGCAGAGACGAAGGACGACGGCGTCAAGTCGATGGAAACCAGCACTGAGAGCACCATCAGCGAGGGCACGGAAGACTCCAGCCCGGAAACGCCGTCCGCTCGCAGAAACACCTTGGACTTGAAGGACTATGACTATATCAAATCGGTAAGTGGTCATTGTTTTCACTGTTCGAAGGCACGTGTCAGTGTTCGTTGCACTGCTGCTCGGTGTTGGCAACGAGATACACCGCCTATACTCGCTACTTCTAACTAGTTACCATTCTCTGACTTCAAAATAATAAAAGGGGTTAATGTATTATTTATTTCTCCGTCTTTCTGGCCGAAACGCCTGCTCTTTTGTTTTAATCAAACACTACAAAAACTATAGAACTTTAACTACGGCATTGACATACCTGATTCACTGGTATTCTTTTAATTGTTTCCCACGACGGGATTTCGTTTGCTACCGTGTTAAAATATTGTTAAATACTTAAACATTTGGCAAAGGTCTCTGAGTCTTTCTTCCGTCGTTTTAATAAATCCTACCTTAGAAGTTCCCACAAATTCAAACTGTCACCTGAAGCAACATACGTCTGAGGGTCGTGACATCTTAAGCAACAGGAGCTAGAGTTCGGGTAAATTTCATTCGTCTGCTGAACAAATTTACTGTACTGGTAATAGGGCACTTCGTATCTTGAAATTGTAAAGGTAATACACGTCTAGATATATTGGAAAAGAAACCAAAAGTTCATTGGCATTTGCAACGGGGCCGCCCATGTATTTGTGTGCGTGACTCACACAAGCGCAATGTGCGCGATCAAATTTTTGTCTGTCATCCCTCTGCGCAAACTATTTGTGAAGCTTTTTTTGGAAAAGCTTCGCTTTTGAATTTATTTTTATTAATTTTATCGATGTACTAGTATATCATACGTTCTTGAAATAGTTCCTTAAACAGTGTTAAGTTTAATATAAAAACGCCTGCGACTCGAGACTAATCTTTGTGCGTTTAGTTAAACTGACTTTACTGCATTGTAATCTATTATGCTATTTTAAATTTATCATGTTGTCATAAATGGGCCCCGCTTCCTTAAACTACACACGCACTGTTGAAATATTTTGCTGTTACACATATGTATCTTAATTGGTCAATACCTGGCCTGAAGATGTCTGACATTTACTACGAGTATAATTAAAGGTCGGTGACACATTTTAGACTTTCTTGGAACTATTATTATTTTTTGGGTCAAAGCTGAAAAGAGATGTGACAAAAAATATTCGTAATGCGAAGAAGGCCCGTAACGCGTCCACGCGATAGATTCCAAGTCTAATTATATCCGCGCCAAATGTAACGTCCCGAAATACAGCACGCGGGAAATGTCGACCGGCTCACGCCGCGCACCACGTGGAGCGCCTGACGTTTACTCCGCGCCATCTTGGCTATGAATACTGTCAAACTGACAATATGAACTCGCCTACCCGCATCGACGAGATGCGCAGGATACATTTCTCTCTCCTGTGACTTTAGATCTCTTCAATCTAAAATGCACAAAATCATAATGTTGTATTATTACGTGATCCGATCAAGTACTTGTAACTAACAAATACAATTAAAAAAATCCTGTGAAAATCGCACTATGGATGCGTTTTTTTTTTCAGAGGTTCTGAATACAGAGAATTTAGACAAGATAACATTTGATCTATTGTTTTTGACATTACAAATCGTTGACATAAATGTCTCCTAGCCCTGCCAAATTTTTTTAAGTGTTTTTATAATATTTTATCAATTTTATAAACTTTTGCCGTGACTTGTGTGAACTTTTGAATTTTTGAAATCTGATAACAACCGTCGGGTGCGATGGGCACATGGAGCGGCTCCGTGTGTCCAGCGGCATGGTGGTTACAATGAGCAGATCGGCGCTCCGTCGCAGTCCGGTCCTACGCCCATGCGCAGCGCCGTACGCTCCCGGGCGAGGGGGTTCGACTCTCGCTCGAGGAACTATCCTAGCAATACATTACGGGTGAGAACTGAACGGTGCAGTTCGTAGCGCTTGCACGATTGGCGTCTAGGTTATTAGGTATTTGCAGAGAAACACTTCCATCCGATCTGAATGTGAGTGTGTGAGATGGGTGGTTATTTTGAATTATTGGATATATGTTTGAAATCGAGGAACATACGAGTAAACATGAAATCCACAAATTTCTACAATCGTACCGAGATAAAGTGTTATGTTGTGCAATGTTCTATCCGGGTCTCCTATGGGTAAGCGCACTCCCGCTGCGCGATTTTCTACGGATTCCCTTACGTCGTCTTACACAATCGTTATAAATACCGCATCAGTAGCGGAAACCTTACAACTTAATATTCTTACACCCGCTCCACGGCCGCGGCGCGCCCGCCGCGTGCTTCGTACCGCATGCCGCCCGAACTACCGTGCCCCTTACGTGATTGCCACTTTACTTAAAAACAATCACCATTTTTTTATGTTCTAAACGTGGCCAATAGTTTTGCCATTTCTGGCGAATTATTTACCCACCGAACCACTATCAATGACTGCTCAATCTATAATACTTTGCCTTACCGTCGGCTAGCCGGCCCTTTGCTTTTCACTTCGATGATAATGATTATATCAACTTAGCTGTAGCAGTATGTGGGCATAAGTTCGATTGTGAAACTTGGCAGCGCAATGAGGCCTGCGGCGGGCGGCCTGCGCCCAGTCCACGCCGCGCGATCGCAATGGCCGCTCGGTGACGTCACGAAAAATTCGCGCGAAATGCTCTTTCCCGCGGGAATCACCTAATTTCCATGGCCACCATCTTGAATTCGTTCCCGCGCTTTTAAAATGTCGGTTTATGTAATCGGCCTCCTCCGCGAGTTGCACTTTCGCGTTAGGTATTTCAGTTGTCGCGATTCAAGTAGTTTTTTAATTGTACCGTGGACTTGAGATTTGTTGTCTATCGAAAGTGACCTTGACTGTTTATAAACTCTAGTCGTGTGCCAAGGAAAATCGAGAGTGGAGTCTTACGGCAAACGCAATAAGAACGATTTTGTGACGCCGCGCTCGCGCCCTCGTCTGCGGAATCGAAACAGACTGTGATAAAGACGAAGAATAACTCAAATCGAGATCCGAATTTAGAGAAAATAAGCGAGTGTTGTCCCTTACCAGTGAACTCATGTATGAAAGGCCCAGGCCTCGTCCTGTTATCTATTTATGTAATACTCGCTATCTGTGACGTACACGGAACAGTTTTTCATTGATACCGTCACCCACGTGCTTCAACGTTTAATAATTATTTTCATAAGAGACGCGCATTGAAAGATCGTACTTTAACTAGTTTATAGTTCTGTAAACGTTCGTTAGACACTTTCAATATTTCAAAATTGTAATTAGTGCTTTAAACTATTTTTAAAGAACATTCGAGCGAATCGAAAAGTTGGTAGAACGATAGAAGTACCTACATAAAAAAATTAAAGACTTTAATATTGGACGTACTGTTTTATAACTGAGTTATCTTTTAAAGTTAACTAAAGCACACAGAATTCGTATGCTCTGAATAGCCAGTCATCGTTGGAGAGCATCCGGTCGGTCGTCTGTGTCCACTCGTGTTTGACCTCGAAACGTTCGACGAGTCATAATAAATAGAGTTGTGGAGGAGCGTGCGAGTGGTGGGTGGTAGCGGCGTGCAGGCGCAGGCTGTACATGCTGTGGTGGCTGGAGCTGGCGGTGCTGGCGTGCGTGGCGACGGGCGTGCTGTCCGCGCTGCGGCATGAGCTGCGGCTGTCCGCGCTGCTCCGAGCCCCCGCGCCCCGCGCCGCCAGCCCCCCGCCCGCACGACACGCGCTGTCAGGTGTACCATTCATACATCACGACGTTTCTACAACAAATAGGAACAAGCTAATTCAGTTCTTAAAGAAACATTACACTCGGTGTACCTTGAATTTTAATTCGATTTCTTCAAGTTTGCTATTAACCTGTTATGGTCTTCAAAGACACCTTCCCCGAAAGATAATTTTTCATCAGATATGATGAATAGATTTCTGAAAATGTACTAAATTTTTAATTCTAAAACTTTAGAACTAGCATGCGAGAAATATACAATAGTCGCGTGTTTGCGGGTAGTTAGTGACGCACGCATTATTCGCCAGTCGCGGGATCTATCTGAATATCGTTTCCCGAGCACTATCATAATAATAATTAAAACTTACAATAACTATTAGTTACCTCTCCAAAAGGCTGTACCTTAAAAATATGGTCTGCAAACTTGGTCAAACTATCCTTAGTATTATATTGTTAGTAGTTATATATTGTATCGAATTCGTTTATATTTCAAGTCAGCATAGTAATTAATTTAGAATTTTAAAAATTAAATTTTAGTGTATCTACCACTAATTTGAAGAGGAGAGATGATGATAAGGAAATCATCAATCGCTTCTTTGAAAATAATCTTCATTTACAATATTGATTACTATATAATTTTTTATTCGACTTGTCTAAAGATGAAAGGCAATTGCATTCAATCATATTTATAGTGTATATAAATTCATCAATTTCTTTAAATTTTAGAGTATACTACGTCTATTCGTAGATAGATTTACCATTTCATTTGATCCTCACGGCGAATGAATGTTTCATGAATGGTAAATATTTATCAAAGTTCTTAATTACATAGTACATTAACTTATTGATTTACTTTTTTATTCTATAAATTTTGGTCTAGTAGGCACTTTTGTCCGTTTATAACTTTTTTAGTTTGTACGGATTATTTACATAATTAAAAGTGTCGATGTTGGTCGTCGCTCGGCTACCATAGTGACGTCAGGAGTTTGGTCTAATGTTGGCCCCGTCCGCCAGGGGGCGCGGCCGGCGCGCGCGCGCCGTCTCGCCGACCCGTGGAACTTTCTGCGGTGACATTCACGCGAATGGTAATGTGCACACGCAATACTCACTCTTGTTACCCTGTTTGAGATGCTATTATTGTGCTTGCTTGGCGACGCCGTTCGCGACCTTTGTAACATACAGCCTTGATTTCTATAGTTTTGGAAATGTGGTAACGGAGATTTGGACTGACTGTCGACAGGGAAGCACCTTCATTGGTGATTCATCAGATTCAAGTCGCGCTGCATCGTCCCACATTAGTTCACATCCAAGTCTGGAAAACATGAACTTTCCCCGCGGGTTATTTCGTTGCCAACATCGTTTCGAGCGAGAGCAACTTGCGATGCGATGAAGTGCCTTCATTAATATTTTATTCTTTTAGGTCATTCATTATGCTATATTTTCGTGTGTTTGTCTGATATTTCTCGTAGTTGCATGCCGTAGAAGTTTTGTTAAGTATTTAGTTTCCTGTAAATTTAGATTTTAATATAACGTCATCGATTAACCGTTCACTACTAGTTTATATATAATCTGCATGCGCGGGTAAGTCGGTGTCACAGATGCGAGCGGGCGACCGATGTTCGCTTTTGAAAGACAACTTCTGTTATATTAGAGTTAAAATGTAATTGTATGTTGAATGACCGAATTGAGTTCCTCGATGCTTTTATTTTCCTCAAAACAGTTTTCACCATTTTAGCAGAGCTGCACTGTTCACATTATAGTCGAGTTTTATTTTTTTTATCAATAAGCATCAATCCATATAGCGTTCAGTGGAACGCCTAGGCGAGATCGATATGCTAAGCTGTGGACGTGGTGAACAGCTTGTGAGCTGACCGTGTGTTGCAGGAGTTGGCCGGCGGCAAGAGCGGCCCCAGCGGACTGCGGCGCAGCTCGGAGCGCGCCGACCGAGCCGAGCGCAGCGAGAAGCACTCGCACGCCAGTGGTATGTTGTAACAACTTTTACGTTCAGTTCCTCCACGAGTCTGCCCGGCCGACGGAGCTGTCATCATCCCCTTGACGGCATTGCATGTTACATCGCGGCAAATACTCAATTCATACCTGTTTTCACTAATTTGAAGCATACACTGCGTCCAAAACACCTAAAACGAATTAAAAGAAAACTGCTCCGGTGATTAGATGACAATTGACTTTATTATATAGGTATCCACATGTCGTTCTCGTATCGCACTAAACCCCGTGATGCTCTAAACTGTCGCCTGAAGATTGCGGAAACACTTTGCACGCAACCGAACGATGGTGACAACGACCTCTAACAACCTGAATCTACAGAGACAGTGATCTTGTGATAGGTGTGAAACTTTGTACATAATTATGTTCGACACACAGCCAACCTATACTACTACAACTAAATATAAGTTGAAAAACTAATCTAGGTCTGCAAGTTACTGCAATTCAGATTATAAATTAATAAAAAAATTTAGATTCATTTTGCTCAAATAGAATTAGAATAGTAGTTGACTCTATTATCCGATCAACACGTTGATAGCTTATTGCTAAGATAGCTAATTGTTATTTGAATATAATTAATGTTGTGGGGCAGGTCTGAACGGTCTGCGCAACATCGGCAACACGTGCTTCATGAACAGCGTGCTGCAGTGCCTGTCCAACACGCGGCCGCTGCTGGAGTACCTGGCGGACGACCAGTACTGCGGCGACATCAACACCACCCTGTCGTGCATGAAGGGCGCGCTCATCAAGGCATTCGCCAGCGTGGTGAAGGAGCTGTGGCGCGGCGGCGAGCGCGACGCCGTCGTCAACACTACGTCGCTCAAGGCGCAGGTGCAGCGGTTCGCGCCGCGCTTCATGGGCTACAGCCAGCAGGACGCGCAGGAGTTCCTGCGCTACCTGCTCGAAGGGCTGCACGAAGACGTCAACCGCGTCACCACCAAGCCCAAGCCGCTGCTGGCCGAAATCGACGACAGCCTCAGGTGCGTTGTGACAGGATAAATAGCTTTGACCGACGAGAGCTTGCAATAGCGATGTAATAACAGTAACACCGGCTGCCCAACGGATTGCTACTGAAACATTTCTGGAAGAAATATAGAATAACAATATTATTATTTCATAACCCGACCAACCCCATAGTCTAGACAAATAGGGCAGATAATATTAGCTGATGATTATGTGCATATGTGTGTGTCGCAGCGACTCTGCGAAGGCGGCGGAGGCGTGGTCGCGCTACCTGCGCATGGAGGACAGCCGCGTGGGCGACATCTTCGTGGGGCAGCTCAAGTCCACGCTGCGCTGCACGCACTGCCACCACGACAGTGTCACCTTCGACCCCTTCTGGGACCTCAGGTAGTTAGCGAAGCTGCTGCATGCGCTCCTGGAGCTCAACAACCGACAAGTCATACTTCTTTCTGTCATGTCTATTAACTTTATCCATGTTCAATTTACAATAGGTCGGGGAAAAAGTCTTTTCCCATTTATAGTCGCAGTTAAGAGAAAGCGGCCGAAATTAATCAACAGAAGGGGTGTGGTTTCTCATTATGATCACTTAAGATAGTTTGGCTGGCAGGTGTTAATACATAGTTCCGATCTTGCACCTTCAGATTTCCATCTGTTTCGGTTTCTTCAGAATTCTTTAGGCAGTGTCAGGTTAACATAACGAGAGGACTCCCAAAACAACTTGTTGCAGTATTTTGATCACAACTCTCAAAATATCTATAGGGATCTTGTCCCTGCCTACAATATGGGAAAAAGTAACCAAAGGACATAAAAACATACATTAGTTAAAAGATATATTTTATATTTTATTATATATATAAATCTTAAAAATACAAAATATATCTTAAAAAAGTACAAAGAAACTTTTCCCCAACCTGTTATTTATTGATGACAAAACGAATTTTCAAAGGTGCTAGACCTTTGAAAATTTGTTTACAACATACAAAGTTCGCCTAAAAGTCAACAGCCGTAAAACATGTTTGTATGTTAACAATACAGCCCATGTATTAACGAAAGTAGATTTAAACAACCGACACTTTTGGGATTGTTTTTATTACTTGAAATATATATTTTAGTAATTCAATGTGCCCAACGTTTGTTGGTTTTTAACGCAAAAGCAACTGAATGTTTTTTGATGAAACTTAGCAATAATACGGCTATGCATCAAAGAGACGAATATCTTAGCATTCCATGGATTCACCGTGCGGGTGCCGGGTCCATCGCGTGGCTGAGAGAAAAACTCCGAACAGAGCCCGAGGCTTGTGACTCGGGTGTAGGTTTAAGGATACCCTTAGTGACGCGCGTCAACACTCACCTCCTCTGTTCAAGTTATTCTCCCTGCCCAGCCTAATTCGGGAGGACCCTACTAGAGCAGCTTTGGACACTCGTTCCAATATGGAGCTTACTGCACTTCTAGTAAGGCCAAGGTCTTTTAGCAGGTTCTTCTTCTTCTTCTTCTTCTTCCTGGGTGTTTTCCGCACTTGGCCAACTTGGTGGCCGTTGTACGTGGGTCCCCTGGTGTAGGCTCCCGCTGACTCACTCCAGCCAGCCGAGCTCGCTCCAGAAGCTTAGCAGGCCGCCCAGGTCGCCGATTGCCTCTTGGAGTGTCGCTTTGGAGCCAATGTGTGTTGCACGTTGTTCCGATACTCCTCTGCAACTGAGCATGACGTGTATCGGTGTCTCGTCGTGTTCCAGACAAGCCCTGCATAGAGGGCTGTCGGTCAAGCCTAGAACTGAAAGGTGTTTATTTAGTGGACAGTGTCCTGTGATCAGTCCTACTCCTATGACCGTTCTAAGTTTTGCACGGGTTAACCGGGTGAGTTTTTTGGTTAGTTGTGTGTCGAGGCGTGGTATTGCCTCTTTAGTGTGTTTACAATCGAGTGTCTGTGTCCAAATTTTTGCATGTTTGTTGTAGGTGTCCTTGTGTAACCATGTTTTGTATTCACTGAAGGGTATAGGAACTATGGGGTTAGGTCCTATAACCTTCAGTGTTGATGCGCGTCGTGCTAGTTCGTCTGCTCTCTCGTTCCCGAGGTTGCCGTTGTGTCCTTTTATCCAATGTAGGGTTACTTTATTCTCCTTTGAGAGTTCCCTTAGTGTTGTGTGACAGTCAAGTAGCAGTCTGGAGGTAGACCAGTATTTATCTAAAGCCTTGAGTGCTGCTTGGCTGTCGCTGTGTATGTTGATATTGAAGTTTGTTACCTTTCTGGCGACCATTGCCATGGCCGCCGTTGTGATACCAACGCATTCAGCTTGGAAGACTGAGTTGTGTCTTCCGAGCGCCTGTTCGATGTTTATGTGTAGCTCCTCGCAGTGGACTCCAGCGCCGGTGCCCGTCTCGGACTTTGATCCGTCTGTGTATACGTTTATTTCGTTCGGCTTTGTGTCGTTCCTGGTGATTTCGTTTATAGTTACCTTGTAGGGTTTATCCATTAAGTAGTGTTTTGTAGTTTTGTCGCTTATCCAGCTCAGGAGTGAGTTGTCTGTGGTTGACATCTTTAGTATTTCTGTGTGGCCAGTGTGTGTTTCCTGCCATTGATTGCAGGCTTTTAGCCTGAGGGCTGTTATCTTTGCCTCTTCTTGTATGTGTAGGTGAAGAGGTGGTATGCCCATTAGAGCCTCCAGAGCTGCGGTGGGTGTTGTGTTCATGCAGCCGGTGATGGCTAGCAGTGACTGTCTTTGGAATTTCTGTAATTCCTTTTGTGTTGTAGTTAGTAGCGTCCTGGGCCACCATATTATCGATGCGTAGGTGAGAGAGCTCCTCACTACCGTTGTATATAGCCATTTCACTATATGCGGCTTTAAACCCCATGTTTTACCTATCATGCGTTTGCATTGGCAAAGGATGATGGTGGACTTTTGTGTTTTTGTTTCGATATGTCTTTTCCAGTTTAGTTTCTGGTCTAGGAGTACCCCTAGGTATTTTACTTCTGTTGCTAGCTTTAGAGTTTCGTTGAATAGTGTTGGTGTTTTATGGAGATCTGGTTTTCTCTTGTTTGTAAATATGACGAGTTCTGTTTTCTTTGGGTTGACGGATAGTTCGTTGGTTTTGCACCAGTTCTCTATCAGTCTTAGGGCGCTTTGCATTATTTCGCACAGTGTGTTTTCTTGTTTACCGCCGATGAGTACTGTAATATCGTCTGCGTATCCTATGGTTAGGAAACCTTTTTTGTTCATTTTTGTGATGAGGTCGTCCACCACCAGGTTCCACAGGAGTGGGGATAAGACTCCCCCCTGTGGGCACCCTTTGGCTACGATTCCTCTTGTTTTTCCGTTTATGTCTATTTGGATGACCCTCAGTTCTAGAAGGGAATTGATCCATTTACGTAGAGTTTCTGGTACTTTGTATCTTTCTAGAGATTTGTCGATGCTTTTGAAAGTCGTTTTATCAAACGCCCCTTCTATATCAATGAAGGCTCCCAGCGTTGATAGTTTGTTCCCTGCATTGTGTTCTATTCTTCTCACTACTGAGTGTAGTGCCGTTTCTGTTGATTTGCTTGTGCAGTAGGCATGTTGATTTGGGTGTAGAGGTGTATGCTTCAATACACCGTCGCGTAGAAACCTGTCGCTCATTCTTTCTAGGGTTTTTAGAAGGAATGAGGTGAGACTGATTGGTCTGAATGATTTCGGTTGCGTGTAGTCTGTTTTGCCTGGTTTTGGCAGGAAGACTACTTTTACCTCTCTCCAAGGCACAGGAATGTGTCTGTGTGCCAGGCATGCTCGGTGTACCTGCATTATACGTGTTATTAGGTCTTCCAGGCCCCACTGTAGTAGGGCGGGGAAGATTTCATCTGTGCCCGCTGATTTAAAGGGGTGGAAGGTGTTGATTGCCCAGCGTAGTCTGTCTAGTGTGACTATCTTGTTGGCAAGGTCCCAGTCACACTCTGTGGGGTTGTAGCCTCCTTCATTATCCCACTGTATGTGGTTAAGGATTCTGCATCCTGGGAAGTGTGTCTCTATGAGGGTTTCGCTTATTTCTTTGTCGTTTTTTGTGTAGCTTCCGTCGTGTTTCTTTAGGGTGCTTAGTGTAAGGTTTTTATCCTTAGACAGTATTTTCCTTACCCTGTTGGCTTTTTCGTTTGATTCTATGTTTGTACAGAAAGAATGCCAAGATTTAGCTTCTCTCCGTCTTATGATTTTTTTGTAAGCGTTTTGGGTCGATTTGAACTTGTCCCAGTCTGAGTCTTCCCTGGTATTTCTTGCTCTATTGAAAAGGCATCTCAGTTTTTGTGTTTTCCTTTCCAGGTCCGGACTCCACCAGTTACTTCTTGGTGCTTGTTTGGTGGTGTGTTTCCTGATGGGGCAGGCTTTTTCGTAGCATAGTTTGATGGTTTCCGAAATATTTGTCACTATTTCGTCAATTTGGTGTGTGGTGGTAATCTGATTCTTTACCTCGAAGTTGGTGGTTTTTAGGTTTGTATTCAGCAGTGTCTTGTATAGTTTTCTGTTTGTTTTCCTTGGGTTTCTCCATGGTGTGTTTTGTGTCGTGGTAAGCTCCAGTTCGTATCTTATTCGACGATGGTCTGATAAAGTCAGCTCGTCGCTCACGTGCCAGTTTGCAATGTGGTCAGCAATGTTATTTGACGCCAAAGTTAGGTCGATTATAGTTTGATATCTACTTGAGACAAACGTGGGTTCTGTACCTGTGTTTACAATATTTAGGTTGGTTGTTAGTAAATAGGACATAAGTTGCTCACCTCTTTTGTTGTTTGCTGTGCACCCCCATAAGGTATGGTGTGCGTTGCTGTCGACCGATATTATTAAGTCTGTGTTTTCGTCCTCACAGTGTTTTATGAGGTCCATGACTTCTTTTGGAGGTGGTTCCTCTTCAATTGGTAGATAAAGTGATGCTAGAACCAGTGGCCTGGTCTCGGCATCTGTGTGTTGTATTCCGTTTTGTATTCTTACCGTAGTAAGATCTCTGAAACAGTATTGTGTTAGTAGCGTTGCTTTGATGGGACGAGGTATATATATCCCTGTTCTTGGTGGTGTTTGTTTACTATCGAAAAGTATCTTACCAGTGCAACTGTTGAAGCCGCATATCTGGTTCTTCCTGACCCATGGCTCTTGGATCAGGACTACTGTGTCCGCTTCGACTTCCAAGAGTCCTCGTAGCGTAGCCGTTGCAAGTTGTTTGTGCTGGAGGTTTGTTTGTATGATTTTAATTCTGTTTTTGGTTGTATTTATGTTGACCATTGTATGGTTATGGTTACTTACATTCTTTTTATGGGAATCGTATGTTGATTGATAGGGGAGGGGGGGGGGGGTTGTTGGTTTTAGGGGGGAGGGGGAAATGGGTGGTGCCAAGAGCGGTAAGTAGTGTAAGAGGTTATGGATCCTTGGGGATCCATTTGTCGAGGAGTTCATGCAGCGGGATGTGTTTCGCTGTGTCCTCCTCGTCTTCTTCTGTATCCTCTGTCTCCATCTCCATCTCGATCTCGAGGTCCGACTCCTCCGACGCCTCCGGCGCCTTGTCCCATTGCGTTCCACTGCCGCTGGGCTGTGCGACGCTTGTTTCGGCGCTTGGTCTGGCGCTCGGTCCTGGGTTCGGTTCGCTGTTTTGGGGTATCACGGGCGCCGGGGCGGGTGTCGGATCATGTTGGGTCTCTGTTGGTTGCGGTGCGTGGTCGTCACCGCTCGTATCTGCGTTTGATGTTTTGGGGGCTCCACTGGGTGGTATATCGCACAGTTCTGCGCCATCGTAGAAACGTACGTATATCCTCCCAGTAGAGTATCCTACCCTTCTATCGTTTTCCAGTATGGTCTTTATGATCTCCTGGGGTATTCCCAGAACCAGGAAGACCCCCGGAGTGTGACCCGTTGTCCTAACAAAGTTATATAGCGTCCAGGTTTGGACTTTGTACGCTGGGTTCTGCCGGGATAGGATCCTATGCAGTTTCCCAATTTCCCCGCTGTACCCTGGTACGTATAGAGCTGATTTGACACGGACGGGTATGTCACATTGTCTAATCAGTTCCAGCGTAGTTCCTTCGCGGGGCGACTTCAGCAGGGGTTTGACCGCCCTCAGCCACTCAAGGGCGAGGTCGTCGCCACACCACAGCTTCAGCACGCCCTCGCTAAGGTAGGCCTTACCGTTAAAGACGGGTGCTTGTGTCAGCGGGACACCTGGTATCGGGTCCCTGAAGCAAGATTCGAAAACCTCCGTTTGTAGTTGACCCTGCAGAGCATCGGCTTCCGCCTGGGTCATGTCGGCCCTGGGTGAGAGTGCGAAGGCCACATTTAGGTGTGGTCGGGTCGCACTGGCGTAAGATGTTTTTGGTCGCGTTTTCGTATCAGTTTTGAACTGTTTGTGTTTTCCCCGTGGCGAAATTGTGTCGTCGAGCGTATCGCGTTTTAACGCAGACTGGCCTGACGAGGCGCAGGGGTTGTCGCCCCTGTCGCCAGCAGCATCACCATTCCGCGCCTTCCGGTGTTGGGTATGCCGGGGTGCGGCGGGACGCTGCTGACGCAGGGCGGCATTGTTGTCAATGTCCAATGTATTCTTAGTTTTGGTGGTGGGCTCGGCCGGCTGGCTTCGGTCGGAGTCTTGTACTTGGGTTTCCTGCTTACAGCTAGGACCCGGGCGTGGAACGACGTTCCCGGCGGAGGGGCAGCCACTGTTTGTTTCGGGCCGCCCACTACCACTCGGTCGATGCAAGCCCCCCGCCTGGGTGTCACTGGTGTCGGTTGCTTCTGTACCTGGCTCCGGCTTCTGCCTGCTCGTGCCTGAGCCCGAGGGATTGTTGGGAGTTCCTATTGTGGTCGGTTTGTCAGTCGTCATTTTTGGGTGCTTTCGTGGCCTTCTCCGCCTGTGCCTAGGGACTACTTTGGCCCAGGCGGTGTCCAGCTTTGGTGGTGGGATGGCGACGGCAATCGATTGTAGGCTCATACTAGGTGCGGTGTCCGTAGGTCTGGCCAGGGTCGTGTCAGAGGGCTTGGGTTCGATTGTTGGTTTTTGCGGGCTAGAGGTAGGTTCAGGTAAGGTCGGTTTGTCTGTCCGTTGTTCATTGCTGGGTCGTCGGGTGTGCGCGGACGCACAAGGCGGGACTTTGCTCCCCCCAGAATACGTGGAGCAGCCTGCAGCCGCGCCGCCATCGTCGCCGTCTTTAGTGACAGGCTCGCCAGGCGTTGCCGCTGCAGAGAGGGATTGAACACCCTCCTGGGGTAGTTTGTTTCTTTTTAGTGCCGTCTTCATGGTTTTTCCGGGATTGTGTAATATGTTTAGTCTTTGTCTGTATTAGTGTGTGTGTAAGTGAATGTAATGTTGGGGACGTTATAAAAGGGAAGGATTAAGGTTATAAGGGTGGGTTCCTATGCTACGGGGTCATGGGAGTTGGGTTTTAGGTACCTTGCCGGTGTGGGGAGTGTAAACCGGCCCGACCCCTTGTTCAGGGCCCCTCATAAGGAGGGACTATCGGCCATCCACAAACCGGCCGACCCGCTCGGTCCCATGGGGAATGGGCCGCTAACAGGGAGGTTGGGACTGTATGGCCACCGTGGCAGCACGCTACACCCCTCAAAACCCCTGCAAGCGCGAGTTTTAGCAGGTTATAGAGAGACTTCGCTGGTATACCCCTCGCACCCACTTCTACCGCGTATAAACTAACCACGTAGCCATTTTTGCTTAGTTCATTAATAAGGTCATAATATTTAACACAGGTTACTATTTATCCTGAAATTTTCACGGGAAGGGGGACAGGAACTACGCGGGTAAAACCGCAGGCGACCTTTAGTTTAAAAAAAAAAATAAAGCGCTTAAAATGAACTGAGAATTACTATATATATTATTCTTATACAAATTCGTAGGCAAAAAACTAATTATGTCCAACATGTACGTATTGTATATCAAAAGTAACGGCCCTATGTGTCGTGTTCCAGCTTGCCGATCCCCTCGCGGACAGGCAACCTCAAGCTGCAGCAGTGTTTGCAGCACTTCGTGCGGGAGGAGGAGCTGGACGGCGACGAGAAGCCGGTGAGTAGCAGCGCGCGTTCCCTGATCACTTGTTGAGGCAGACTTTAAATGAGCTAATCTACTATTTAATATATCTGAACCTCGATTACGGCTCCAACAATTTTCATTAAATTGTGTATGCACGGAGTTTTGGGGGCAACACTTATTTTCACATAATGAGTTGGTTTACAACAAACACATAAAAAATGTCAATCTGTAAATTAAATAATAATCTTTTTTTTTTTATCGACTACAAGTTAGCCCTTGACTGCTATCACACCTGATGTTAAATCATGATGCAGTCTAAGATGGAAGCGGGCTAACTTGTTAGGAGTGGGACGAAAATCCACACCCCTTACGGTTTCTACACGACATCGTACTGGAACGCTAAATCGCTTGGCGATACGTCTTTGTCGGTAGGGTGGTAACTAGCCACGGCGAAAGCCTCCCACCTGCCAGACCAAGACAAATTAAGAAAAATCTCAATCTGCCCCGCCGGGAATCGAACCCAGGACCTCCATCTTATAAATCCACCGCGCATACCACTGCGCCATGGAGGTTGTCAAATCTAAAATGTTCTTGCCACAAGCCATAACCTGTTGTTTAAGACCGTCAGCCTTAGAGACGTTAAATTAGGCCAATTGTCCACCGCAGCCATCAGTGAGAACGAAAAAATAGCGCGGAATTACTATGACCGTGTGACCACCTCGCGCCGTCTACCCGTCCGTCGAAATTTCGTGTAGTTAGCGCTATCGCCAGTGTGCCTAGTGTGAGCCTTCACCAAAACAAATCGAAAACTTCACATTCGCGTTAAGGGCAAATTTTATATGGAACTGAAGCAGCGCCCCTGGCGGGAGTGAGAGAAAACTCAAATGGGCGAGTGCCAGAACGGTTTTTCTGCTATATAATTTGACATTATTAGTGACTACGTTTTTACGCAGTCGCTCGGTGAAAAACTCACACTTGCCCCACAGAACTCAGCTCTAGATAGTGACGGGCTGAAGTGCCGGCAATATTCAATACATTTGAAGTTGCCCACCACGCCGCTGCCGTGACGTCGCAGCGCACGAGTTATTGTTTTCAATCAGTAACAAAATAGGTGTAATAAATAAAAAGAGTCAAGAAATTTAAATAGTTAACTTGTAGTAAGTAAAGAATGTTTGTAGGACAATACAAAGGATGTGATTGAGATCGTCGTTGTGGACAAACGTTCGCCGTAACGTCATCTTATAGCTCGGCCATAAATAATCTCATTCTCCGTGAAGTCCCGGTGGTGGTGGACAAACGCTCTTACGAGTCGATATCCTTTAGTGTCTCGTATCGACGAACATAATCGACGCCCATAACTTAAATTTTACTTTTCCTTTTTTTGAATTAGTAGTCGCACATTGCTAAAAAGTTTGTGTACAAAATTATTTTATAATTCAAAATTCATGGTGAGTTGTTGACACAGTGGTTGTATGTTGCAGACATGTTCCAAGTGCGGCGTGCGGCGCAAGTGCCTCAAGTGGTTCACGGTGCAGAAGTTCCCGCAGGTGCTCGTGCTACATCTCAAGCGGTGAGCGGACGGCGGAGGGAGCTCCCGGTCCCGGCACTGACGCACGGCACTGACGCGCGGCGTGTTGCGTGTTACAGGTTCTCGCCCACGGAGCGCTTCCGCGGCAAGCTGTCGGTGGTGGTGGAGTTCCCGCTCAACGGGCTCGACATGTCGCCGTTCGCGGCCGCGCCCACACATGCCACCTACAATCTGTACGCCGTCAGCAACCACTCGGGTCAGTACTAAACCGGTTCGCTACGCCGCTTATGCGCTGAACATGTCGTTGTACGCGGCCCCGTACACATTTTGTAGGAATCGATTTTTTTAATTTTGTAATGCAAAGTGTTAATCTGTGTGTCTTGTTGCAGGCACCACGTACTCGGGCCACTACACGGCATACTGCAAGCACCCCTACAACGGCGACTGGCACGAGTACAACGACTCCAGGTAACCACCACTTGGCACGTTATGTACTCCTAGAACTGTTAAAAATCTACCCGCAAACAGTCAACAATGCACAAAATGTTTATACTATTATTTTAAAGTTCATGGCGGATTTCCTTATGAAGTTTGAATATTTATCAAATTCAAAGTAAACCAATGATTTTTTATATTTTATATTCTTAATTTTAACACATTAAACTGCTTAATTTAAAAAATAATTGCTTTTAAAAGATCTTGAGTTTACAAGATTTACGTCTACTTACTTAAATCTGTTAGAGTTAAATACTGTGAGCTGACATGATTGTATTGTTAGCAACATTGTACATAACGCACAAAAAGCCCAGAATCCAAAGATGGAAATCATAAAATAGAATACTTCTCTGCAGCGTTTTTGGATTATATAAAGGACGGTTTATTAAATTGCGGACATTATCAATTCAAGTGCTAGCATAGGCAGTCATGCTGCCAGTTAATTTTGTTAAAAGTTAAAGTCTAATAAAATGTAAATAAGCGCTCGTTAAGTAAATTATGTGATTACCGTAAGATTGTTTCATTTTGATTTGATTTAAGGAAGTTTTGTAATAAAAACTAATTTTGATTAATTTTCTTTTTCTGCTTGTCCCTTTTGACCCCTTCTGATAGATGTTGCTAAAAGTATTATATTAATGGACACTTACGAAAAGCACTATAAAATTCTTTTTCGCCCTTGACTTATACTAAATGTTGACTTAAAATTAAATCTGTAATCCATTACAATCACTCATATAATCACGTCACGTCTTATGTTGCAGGGTGTCAGTAATAGCGCCGCGCGACGTGGTGTCAGCAGAGGCATACGTGCTGTTCTACGAGCTGGTGCCGCGCGCGTAGCGCACGCCGTGTGAGTACTCTCATTGCTGTTGCAGGGTGTCAGTAATAGCGCCGCGCGACGTGGTGTCAGCAGAGGCATACGTGCTGTTCTACGAGCTGGTGCCGCGCGCGTAGCGCACGCCGTGTGAGTACTCTCATTGCTGTTGCAGGGTGTCAGTAATAGCGCCGCGCGACGTGGTGTCAGCAGAGGCATACGTGCTGTTCTACGAGCTGGTGCCGCGCGCGTAGCGCACGCCGTGTGAGTACTCTCATTGCTGTTGCAGGGTGTCAGTAATAGCGCCGCGCGACGTGGTGTCAGCAGAGGCATACGTGCTGTTCTACGAGCTGGTGCCGCGCGCGTAGCGCACGCCGTGTGAGTACTCTCATTGCTGTTGCAGGGTGTCAGTAATAGCGCCGCGCGACGTGGTGTCAGCAGAGGCGTACGTGCTGTTCTACGAGCTGGTGCCGCGCGCGTAGCGCACGCCGTGTGAGTACTCTCATTGCTGTTGCAGGGTGTCAGTAATAGCGCCGCGCGACGTGGTGTCAGCAGAGGCATACGTGCTGTTCTACGAGCTGGTGCCGCGCGCGTAGCGCACGCCGTGTGAGTACTCTCATTGCTGTTGCAGGGAGTCAGTAATAGCGCCGCGCGACGTGGTGTCAGCAGAGGCGTACGTGCTGTTCTACGAGCTGGTGCCGCGCGCGTAGCGCACGCCGTGTGAGTACTCTCATTGCTGTTGCAGGGAGTCAGTAATAGCGCCGCGCGACGTGGTGTCAGCAGAGGCATACGTGCTGTTCTACGAGCTGGTGCCGCGCGCGTAGCGCACGCCGTGTGAGTACTCTCATTGCTGTTGCAGGGAGTCAGTAATAGCGCCGCGCGACGTGGTGTCAGCAGAGGCGTACGTGCTGTTCTACGAGCTGGTGCCGCGCGCGTAGCGCACGCCGTGTGAGTACTCTCATTGCTGTTGCAGGGAGTCAGTAATAGCGCCGCGCGACGTGGTGTCAGCAGAGGCGTACGTGCTGTTCTACGAGCTGGTGCCGCGCGCGTAGCGCACGCCGTGTGAGTACTCTCATTGCTGTTGCAGGGAGTCAGTATTAGCGCCGCGCGACGTGGTGTCAGCAGAGGCATACGTGCTGTTCTACGAGCTGGTGCCGCGCGCGTAGCGCACGCCGTGTGAGTACTCTCATTGCTGTTGCAGGGAGTCAGTAATAGCGCCGCGCGACGTGGTGTCAGCAGAGGCGTACGTGCTGTTCTACGAGCTGGTGCCGCGCGCGTAGCGCACGCCGTGTGAGTACTCTCATTGCTGTTGCAGGGAGTCAGTAATAGCGCCGCGCGACGTGGTGTCAGCAGAGGCGTACGTGCTGTTCTACGAGCTGGTGCCGCGCGCGTAGCGCACGCCGTGTGAGTACTCTCATTGCTGTTGCAGGGAGTCAGTAATAGCGCCGCGCGACGTGGTGTCAGCAGAGGCGTACGTGCTGTTCTACGAGCTGGTGCCGCGCGCGTAGCGCACGCCGTGTGAGTACTCTCATTGCTGTTGCAGGGAGTCAGTATTAGCGCCGCGCGACGTGGTGTCAGCAGAGGCGTACGTGCTGTTCTACGAGCTGGTGCCGCGCGCGTAGCGCACGCCGTGTGAGTACTCTCATTGCTGTTGCAGGGAGTCAGTATTAGCGCCGCGCGACGTGGTGTCAGCAGAGGCGTACGTGCTGTTCTACGAGCTGGTGCCGCGCGCGTAGCGCACGCCGTGTGAGTACTCTCATTGCTGTTGCAGGGAGTCAGTAATAGCGCCGCGCGACGTGGTGTCAGCAGAGGCGTACGTGCTGTTCTACGAGCTGGTGCCGCGCGCGTAGCGCACGCCGTGTGAGTACTCTCATTGCTGTTGCAGGGAGTCAGTATTAGCGCCGCGCGACGTGGTGTCAGCAGAGGCGTACGTGCTGTTCTACGAGCTGGTGCCGCGCGCGTAGCGCACGCCGTGTGAGTACTCTCATTGCTGTTGCAGGGAGTCAGTAATAGCGCCGCGCGACGTGGTGTCAGCAGAGGCGTACGTGCTGTGGGGCAAGTGCTAGTTTTTCACCGAGCGGCTGCGTCAAAACGTACTCACTTGTAACGTCGAATTATATAGAAAAACAAGCGTTTACTCTAAGCTTGGCGCTACTGCAATTCCATATAAAATTTGCGTTTACTGTTTTCGAACGCGGTAC
This sequence comes from Mycalesis mineus, assembly GCA_034621355.1. Classification (NCBI taxonomy): domain Eukaryota; kingdom Metazoa; phylum Arthropoda; class Insecta; order Lepidoptera; family Nymphalidae; genus Mycalesis; species Mycalesis mineus. The sequence goes on along the minus strand of JAXAVZ010000160.1, from coordinate 38,596 downwards.
GCGGTAAAATCGTACACTAGGCACACTGTTCTACGAATATGTAATGTAAACCCAAGATTTTACTTATTATCAGCTGAGAGTTAACTACTAATATTGCTTAAACTGCTTTAATTTATTTACTTGTTACTTGTATAATCGCCAGAACCGAGCATGAGTGGAGCGGGTCTACTGCGGAGGTGTCCGCTGAGCGTGGCGCGGTCGCACTGCGTAGTCACGTGACGCGCGGTGTGACGTGACGTGACCCCGTCGTGCGCCGCCCTGTGCCGTGTGCCTGCGTGGATCTGATGCCGTTGTCAATGAACTGAGTGCGGTGCAGTGTGTCACTTGCAGCTTCCGAGCCGCAGCCCGCACACAGGACGCAGCGCCGTGCCCCGAGTGTGAGCGACGACGTCTCGGACATCGTCTCCATCTGACTAATATCGTTTACGATGGATCGACCCAGGTGGTGACGTCGAGACTGAAATACTCCTAGTTGACTTACACCGACGCCTCTACATCACGCAACACATGTTGTGTCGTGTTTCTGTGATATACAGATTTTTCAAATGGTACCTAAAATATATGGAAAAATTTTGCTCTATTTACTTTATAACAAGTATGTATCACATTGAGAAGCGATTTGAGGAATATTCATACTAGGGGAATTGGTCGTTAATGTTTTATTGAGGTTTGTTTGAAAAAAAAACAATTTATTTTTAGTTTATTCTACAATAAACAAAATCATTAATAGTTTTTCGAATTCGTTTGAGGTATAATAAAATGATGTGAGTGTCACGAAAGGCAAATCGTGTGGGACAGCTGACGTCGGAGAAGTTAATGCTCGCGGGCTACTGAAGTTGTAGGGTCGCGGTCATGTTGTAAAAACAAGTACAAACTGGTTTACATAGTGCGTTAATGTAAAAAATATATTATAAACAGGTAAACTACAGTCAGTTCTTGTGCTATTTATTTTATGTTTATATTTAAATGTTTATTGTGTAGATACATTTTATATGTGATCAATGAGAATGGCTCGGAGAAAGTATTTTTGCTCATTTGTAATGAACAGGATGTTGTTTTATTGTAAAAATTAATTTATAAATTATTTTAATAATTTATTATATTATTATGTTATTTTATAACTATTGTGTTTATAAACTTTGTTTATTGTGGGATAAAATGTTTAGGAGTTTGCCATTTAATATTAATTATTATAATTTTGACATCTCAAAACTAAAGTAAGAATCTCAGTATGAAAGAAGAATGTTAAGGAACAGCAGACGTTCTTAACTAAATCGACAGGTGTTAAGTTGTACCAATTAAAACTAAACTATGTGGATGGTCTTTTTACACCTCTTAACTCTGCATACTCATTTACTACGTAATTGTGTTAAACAATTTATTTTAAAATATTTCTATAACATAATATATTGAAGAGCATATATAGATATATCACCCGGTTGTACTTACGATACGAACTCGTCTGATGTAAATATGTATTCGCGTGTATCTAAGTGTCATATATCATTGTGTGAGAGTCAAATTTTGTGAAGTATATAATGCCTGCATTGTGTTAATGAATCTGAATGTTCGTTACACTAACCATCTCAGTGATGTATAGCGGTGTCACGTTGTTGCCATTTGATAAAATTTGACTCTAAATTAAACTTTAAACAGCTTTGTTTATTGTCTTATGTTTAATATTAACACGGGAGATTTTAGGTGGCATTATTTCAGCTTAAAATGTCTCCATTTATTTTATTTGTAATTTTATTATAATAACGGTAGCGACACGCATAATGTTCATGTCTTATATTAACATTCTACAATTTGTAATCTTCCAGTGAACTTGTTGTTTTATCTTATGAATAGTATATCTGTCTTAGTCAAATTGTTTGTTTACTGATACATGTGCAATTAATAACATTGTTGAGATGCAAATTATGATAATCCAAATTATATAACCCATTCCGCCGCCAGTCGCCGGGGCTGACGCGGTACAAAAGCGGGTGTCGCTATTGTTATTAGACACTCACTATAACGTTACCATATCAGTTAGCTATTTTAATAAACGTAATAACAAACACCAGTCTCACATAAATAAAATTAATGATATTATAAAAATGCCTTTCGGGCGTCGACATACGTCCAAGTGCTTCGTCAATCAAAATCATGAACTAGGGAGGAATTTAATATTAAAAAAGTAGAATACGCAAGATTCAATGGAGGGCCCGTCGCATCCAGTAAGTCACCAGAAGGCGCTGAGATAATTCAAAAGTCGTGGCGCCATCTAGTGAACTAAATATCGGTAGCCGCGATTTCACGATATTTGACTTATTTCATCATGATCCCAGTAGAAGTATACGACCATTCTGTTCTTTGTTTTCTTTATCATAAAGAACTCTTAAAGTAATCATAGCTCCGAGGGGGTACCGTGTCTGGGATTGTGATGGAATAAGCTGATGATGTTTATAGATAAAGTATTGTTTTAGAGTAATAGAAATGCTTTATATTTGGCGCAGCAAAGAGAACGGGGCTCTACCGATGCCGAGACATGTCTTATATTTTTAATAATAAATTTGTAAAGTTGTAGATATGTAAGCGACACATTCACCATAGAGTATTATAATGCGTTCGTGCTTTTGACGGGACAAGTCAGTGTTGCTATGTTAATTAATTAATATAAAGAGGTTATATGCTTTGTTGCGGCGTGGTTGTTTTTGTTTATTTTTTTATTAATATTTTGTGATAGGAGACAATTTACTCCTTGGCGTATCTGGTATCTTATAAAGCTGCTAAAAATTTTCTTTTGAACATGCGGAGCGCGCGGTAACTTTTATCACAAAATATTAAACAATTATTTGAAATATTTTATAATTTTATTCATTGTTAATAATAATTTGTAAAAGAGATTCCGGTTCGAGCTTGTTAGTAATATCGCAGATTTTGTCAATTTATAACAGAGTACACAGTATGTACTCATAAATTGAGGGAATCTTACCGAATAGTCAATTGATCCGGTCTCTCGGGCACCTTGGATTCACAAATGGATCTTAAATAGCCAAAGATATCACTTATTGCTAAATTGTTGTATTATTAATATTAAAAATTATTAATTTATTACGTTAAAATTGTATTGTAACGATCGGTTGACGGGGCTCGCCTCACTAACTATTATGTAAATTACATAACAGATTTATATGATAGAGTATATATTTAAATGAGTAAATTATTATTAAAATATTTGGCGTTTTATTGGCGTTTCATCTATATAAAATGTACTTAACTAGCAGACACGATTCTAGAAAATAAAACGCTACACCACCTATATAGGTACATAGTCTAAATACTCAACACATGAAATATCATCAACATAACTTTCTGAAGTTATGCATGTACACACTCGAAGTTCTTATGACCTCTCCAAAGCTTCATTTGTTTAGATTTCTAGTTTATTAAATCTATTCCTCAACTTATGTTAATTGCTGGAGATTTTAATGCTTTAAATATAGTTTGGGGATGCTCTACATCAAATAAGAGGTTGTGATGTTTTAGAATGTTTAAAAGAAAATTATTCAATTATTTTAAATAACGGACTATGAACTATGATCGGAACACATATTTTGTAGCCAAAGGCGAGAAAAAACAATTGTTTTTCAAAAATTGTGCCACACAATACATAAAACATTGATGATTGCAACATTAAAATTGCAATGCTTTATAAGTATCTCACAGCTTTTTCTTAATTTTTAACTTTATTGCATTTCTGGCTATAAATTCTTGTTGTGTCTGTCCGCACTATTTATTTGTTCCCCCACAACATCCCAATGGCTTGGCCGGTGGCCCATCCCCGATATGATGACATATTCTTATAGGTAAAAGTCTGAGGAGTGTTCTTAGCTACTTTTTTTTACCCGACCGCGTTAGAAAGAGGGGAATGTTTTTTATGTGTTTTTGCGGATAACTTTGTCATTTATGAATCGATTTTGATAATTCTTTTTTTGTTAGAAAGAAATGGCCCAGTAGAAGAACCTGACTCCTTGTGTGAAATATCTGGAGCTTAGACCCACCACGCTGCTCCTGTGTGGTTTGGCGGGATTCGGTTTTATGACTATTTTAATGGCCCACTAGAAGAACCTGACTCCTTGTGGGAAATATCTGGAGCGTAGACCCACCAAGCTGCTCCAATTTGGGTACACAGGCTTATGGTGATAATAGTTTTAGATAGCATGCAGTTCCCGATTTCATAACATCGAAGTCGGTGGGGGCCATAACCTCCCAGTCCGCGTCGGGGCGCCCGAGCTCGGCAATATGCAATATCGGACGTAGCATTTAGCATTAGAAATGCAGGAGTGTGAATGACTGGAAACCGTTCTCCGACCCAAGCTTATCTTGTTATTGGAATGAAGTTGATGACCCAGTGGGGATTTACCATCTACTTGTAAGAATAAGTTGAAGACTAAACAAGTTTATAAAGACATTAAAAGTGCCCATGTGTTTACATGGTTTGTCTGTTAATTATGGAAAGTAATTCTTAATTTCTCATGTGCCTTTATTCATGCTTCTATTATCGTAATTCAATTCTTTGATAATTGTTATTAATTGATTTTAAACAAATTACAAAGTAAAAAAAAACAAACAATCGTAGCTTATCGTTATTAAATAACAAACAAGGAACATTAATAATTAATATACATCCTACTCTAGGGACCATATAATAATGTACTCTGTGCTAGGGACAAGCGGTTTGCTATAGTGCCTGCGCTCTAACATGGTGCCTGTGACATATGTCATTAACTTTCAGTTTCACTCTTTAAAGTTGAATTGATTTACAAATTACTTAGTATTTCAGCTGTTCCACATTCGTAATATATTAAATCGTTAATAGCTGTAGCAACTTAAATTTAAAACCGTTAAACCCAGCCAGAATGTTCTAATCTACAAATAAAATCGAATTGAAAGAAAAATTAAACAAAGTGTTATATCGTATAACGTAACGCCATAGACGTGTCTAGTGATGGGATGTACTGCTACGATGGATAGCCGATGTTTTTTTAATAACAAACGTATATTGTACGTAGTACAATTTTTATTGTTAATAAGTCTATAATTTTAAACAACAACAGAACATCAGGGAAAGTTTACTCAAAAGGTTGCAAAGAAGAAATATATTTTATTTGTCTAAACTTATATCAGAACAAGGAACATTTGAATTGTCACTAAATTCATCATCTGAATCTAGGACGGATATTATTAACAACTAGCGGTCGCCCGGTGTTTCACCCGTGTAGTTCCTGTTCCCGTGGTAATATAGGGATACAAATTACCTTATGTCACCCCTCATGAGTCGAGCTATCATATACAAAAGGTTTTTTTTACTATCCGACTGGTAGTTTCAGAGATTAGCCGGAATAAATAGACAGCCAGACAGACAAAAATTTGAAAAAAGGTTTTTTCAATATTACAAACAGACACTCTAATTTTATTTATACGTATGGATAAATTAATTATGTCCTCAATATGGACGCCTTGCCTATACCTTTTGACGCCGGACTAATGCAATAAGCGCCGACTTTAAAATTTTGATATTTGCTTTAACTCCTTTTTCACTCAGCCACATTACTTTTGCGGTTGGATTGGTTTGGGGTTTATTAACTTGTACCAAATGGTAAGATGTGGTGTTTATTTAATTTAAATTCCATCTATCAGACATAATATAACTGAATTTGACAACATCCGCGGCGCAGTGGCATGCGCAGTGGATTTATAAGATTATTTTATGAAACCCGGCGGGGCAGATTGAGACACAAGTTAGCCCACTTCCATCTTAGACTGTATCATCACTTAACATAAGGTGTGATACCAGTCAAGGGTCAACTTGTAGTATATAGAAAAATATCGCATAGACCATAGTCAATAAAGGTTTGATTGCTAGAAACAGAAAGAACGAATTAGTATAACCTAATTTTTTTACAACATTAAAGAGAACTAGATTTATGCTGCGAGTATCGTCAGCGATAAACATGAATTGCTGAGCGTCGCATCCCTAGTCATACTGACAACTGCCAGCCGCACCATGTACAGCGATTCGACTATAACTGCTTGCTGTCTGTCTGTCATAGTCGACATTGACACAAGTTGAATTATACTCTTTGGAAATAGGAATTCTGGCCATAGACAAAGTACAGAGTCCTAAACGTATATGAATGTAGTCGTCCTTTTAAAGAAAAAATGAATAATTTATCACTTTTTTAAATACAAATAAGGTTGACTCGAACAACCAACGAATGCACTGGTACAATCGAAAAATAGAGAAGTGAAGCTTTGTTTAGGATACCTATCCTAAGGTGAAAAAAAATTTTTTGTCTGTGGTCAAACATGGCGTTTGTTGTACGATGCTGTACAGTGAAAATGTAAAATAAATAAAAATTAGAATGTTTGGAAATGTGAATTGTTTTTATTTATACGTCAACGTTGTTACAATAATTATAAAAACATGTAAGTGTAGTCGATATTAAAATCTTCGGGTCTTTTCCTCGTCTGTATTATTGTCTTGTTCAGAAGTTCGTTTTTTACATTCTTGGAATATTTTCTTAATATATTTTATAATATGAAAAAAGGCCTTGATGTAATATTACATCATAATTGTTTGCCAAAAGCACGAGTTTCGGTGAAGGCTGCTTTATTGCAGTCCTTCTAATTCAAGGAAATATTGAAATATTGTCTTGTTGTGAATTTTTCGCTAGCCTAAGACACCGTTAGATACATAACTAACGGTATTTTATTAGTCAGAAATGATAGCGTTGGTACATTTACTAAGCTTGAATCTTTTATATTTTTATCATCTAATAAATAAAAGCTATGCATACCTACATCTATCTACCTAATATTTGTTATTACATAGGCATAGCCCCAATAGAGAAACCAGTGACATGCATATAGTTTGCACATAATGAATTAAGTTTATTAGAGCACGTTAATAAAGAAGGACGCATTCTTTATTCAAAAATGTTTAGTAAATAATGAGTCTTCTGATTTTTGTTCAAGGCGTTTGCGAGCCACAGACGCCATACCTCGCTCTATACAGCCCTGGGGACACGGAATACACGGACGTACTGGTGCGGCGCGTGCACGACAATCTGACGCTTGTGTGCGAAGTGCGCGGCGACCCTGCGGCCAGGGTGTTTGTGTGGAACTATGTCAGCGATAATGGCACTGATGGCAGCAGGTGAGTAACGATTAACGCGCCACTACCCCATACCTCGGCATATAGACGTAATGTGTGTGCTTGCGTGCGTGCGTGTGTATGTGTGACTTTCATTTGCAAGTCAGTTGCCAGCCTAGCGAGGTTCTTAGATATGTTTGTTAATATTAGTCCAGTAGTAGTAGTAAAAGTATCAACTCTTTTCCAAAATGATGTAAGATATTTTTAGGGTTTTGTTGCCAAATGGCAAAAAACGGCACCCTTATAGAATAGTGAAGACTGTCTGTCTCTCCATCCATATGTCCATACCACATTTTTCTCAAATTATAATTGTAACTATACTGTTGAAATTTGTTACATAGGTGTATTCTGTGAACCACATCAAGATTTTAACACAAAAATAGAAAAAAAAATTAATTTCAAGGGTTCCCCATACTTTGAACTGAAACTGCGATGGATTTCTTCATTGGTTATGAACCACGGCGAGTTGGCAAAAAATTATTTTTCATTAAACCCATATGTGTAGGAGCCGACTTCAAGATGCTTGTGTATTTCAGGAGCTTGTTGTCGACAAATTTAACACAAAAATAGAAAAAAAATATTCTATGAATAAGTTCAAAAATGATATTTGAGTTTCTAATAACATTTTTTTCTAAACTAGTGTGCACGAGACACTCTTCCAAAGTTGTAAAAAATATGTCCCCTCCCCCCTGAAACTACTTTTGTCAGGGGTTTTTAAATATCTAATTTAACCTTTTTTTATATATGGTACATTTGTTTGAAGGCCCTTGTCTCCGGAGCCATCGGGGCCAACCATCGTCAGTCGGCTAGAGAGGACAGACCTGCAGCTATTTGACAGCGGCCACTACATCTGCTCTGCGCCTCCCTTCAGCAGCACCAAGTATGTGCTGGTGCAAACTGAAGGTAATCAACTCAATGCATACATGACCTCAACATAGTATGACAAACTAATGGTCTAAAGATTTTGGTTTGATAAAACACTATCCAAGGTATTTATTTACAAATTCTGTCAACTGTATAGTGTATATGAGTATCATAATCATGATTCTAAACAGTGAGCCGTTTGATTCCAGGGCCATACCAGTGCGCGCGCGGTGCTTTCTGGTGCGGCGCGCGCTGCGTGCTGCCCGCGTACGTGTGCGACGGGCGCAAGGATTGCGTGATGGCGGAAGACGAGGCGCCGCCCATGTGCGCGCCGCGACCCTGCGCGCGTGAGTACATGGGGTGATAGTGTTGTAAGAGCCCAGTGCAAGCATCTGTATTGTTCTACCAGACGCATTACTCCTTTGTTACTGTAATCATGTTCCTGAGTCAGAGTTGTCACAACACAAAGTAATAAGTTACCAATCGTCCTGTGGAAATCAATTGAATTTTAATTCTTTTTAAACTGTGATGAATGTTTACAGTTAAAATAGAACAAATTCTGAAGATCATTATAAACATGTAATGTTTTTATTCATTAATATTTTGATGGCCTCCATGATGCAGTGGTATGCGCGGTGGATTTATGAGGCGGAGGACGTGGTTTCGATTCCCAGGAGGGCCGATGGATATTTTCTGAATTGGGCTGAGTCTGACAAAGACGTACCGCCAAGCGATTAAGCTTTCTGTTGGTTGTGTAGGAACCGAAGGGGAAACTATCCTAATTCTAACAAGCCAGCCCACTTCTATCTTAGATTGAATGAGCACATTCCTTCAGGTGTGATTGCTATCAAGGGCTACTTATATAATGCATGGAAAAGTGCAACCAAGAGACATGTATGAATAGTTGGACTGCTTGCGGTTGCAGGCGGCGACAGGCTGAACTGCTCGTCGGGGCGCTGCATCCCCGAGGCGGCGTGCTGTCGGCCCGGCGCACCGCTCTGTCGCCAGCCCGCCTGCTGCGACGAGCACTCGCGCTTCTCCACACTGGAGGGTTAGTTTAACGTCCACATGATGTTAGTCCGAAACAATTTTTTATGAAGACTTTGTAGAGGATTATTGACTTTTGGCTAATGACGGCCTCCGTGGCGCAGTGGTGCGTGGTGGATTTATAAGACGGAGGTCCTGGTTCGATTCCCGTCGGGGCAAATTGAAATTTTTCTTAATTTGTCTTGGTATGGCTGGTAGGAGGCTTTACCGTGGCTAATTACCACCCTACCGACATAGACGTACCGCCAAGCGATTTAACGTTCCGCTACGATGTCGTGTCGAAACCAGAAGTGGTGTGGATTATTTTTTATTAAAAAAATTTTTTTCTTCATTGTTAGTGATTTATCGACAGTGAACATAGGAAAACCTACTCATACTAAACTATAAGAGTACTATTATACAGCACTTGCAGTCATAAAAGCTTCTCGCACTTGAAAAATGTGTAATTTTTTTTTAAATAACAAATCAATCATACATGGTATAAATAATATAACTGTATGTTGTCAGGTTACGTGGAGGTGGAGTACCCGCCGCTGTTCGACGACCGGCACGCGCCCGACGAGTACGGCTTCATCCAGTCCACCATCTACACCGTCACTGGTGAGTGCAGAGCGACCACTGCTCACTAGCATACAGACAAAACTATGAGGAGCGGAGAATGTATGGCTCTCTTGCACCTTCTCTTACAACTTCTCTTGACCTACCCAGTGTGCACCTAATTATTATTATTTTTTATGGTAGGTAGCAGGGATGAGGTCTAAGTTGAAATGCGTACCTAGAAGACGCCTATTCACTCTTGCCTTGAAGATGGTCAGCTTGTAGGTGGTAGGAAACACTGACGCTGGGATGACATGATATATAACTGCTATGCTTGACTCAAGAGTGTCATATTTATAATACCATTTAGCAAGCCTATTCTCTAAATTGAGTTCATTTTACCAGCGAACATAGTTAAATTAATATCAACGACAACCGCATTTTTTCGTATTCCGTAATACACGTATCTATTCTTTTCATTTGTCACAAGTTGGCCCTTGACTGCTACACTCACTCTCACACTCAGTGGTATGTGATGATGCAATCTAAGATGGAAGCCGACTAACTAGGGAGTTGGATGAAAATCCACACCCCTTCGATCTCTACACGGCATCCTATCTTAACGCTAAATGTCTTGGTGGTACGAATTTGTGGGTAGGGTGGTATCTTGCCACAGCCGTAGCCTCCCACCAGCCAGATAAAGATCAATCCAAAAAATCTCAATCAACCCTGCCGAGAATTGAACCCTGGACCTATCATACCACTGCGCCAGGGAGTCCTATTTCCATCAGGTTAATGAAGAAAATGAATGTGTGTGTGTGTGTAGCGTGCGCGCTCATCTTCATGATAGCGGTGGTGTTGCTGGTGTCTGCGCTGTGCAAGATGCACATGAAGCGAGCCGCGCTGCGCGGGTACGCGTCGGCGCACCGCGACACCGCGCACCACTACGCAGTGAGTACGCTTGCCTAATTATCTATTGCTAAGAAACATTTATAAACATTCAAAATCGTTTACCACCGGCTCGGAAGGCAGGTTCTGTTGAGAAGAGCCGGCAAGAAACTCAACAGTTGCTTTTTTAAAATCATTATTTTTTACAATATTAAGCACTGTTAGTCTCGGGCCCTCAGTGTTTATAAAAATAAACACAGCACTGGCTAGAAAGTTAATTTTTTAAATGTTTATATTATTTTATAATTCTCACAACTTAGACAGTTTACTAAAATCAAAATTTATTCCGCGTTTCGCGAGGACCTTCAAAAGCTCTGATGGCGACTTGTTGAGCAGGATCTTAGTCTCACTACTGTTCCAGACCTACGGGCAGAAACCAGGTCCGTAGTCTTGGACAGCAATTTGACTAATTACCAAAACGACTTTACGACTGTTTGTTTAAAGCAGCGCTATGGTTTTTATAGCAAATATATCGCTGACTGGTCGTTGACATCTGTGTCAGTCGATAGTTGCAGGTCAGCGTTATTAATATAGAACTTAGGGATGTAACAGTACATACAATTATTGAACTACGTGTGTGAAATTGAAAGCCAAACCAATGGCATCCAAACATCTTTGCCATTGCCAATGATTGATCGTTATTCTAACTAACAAAGTCTGCAGAGTGTATAGAAACTCTTCTTTTGATCGTCAGGCGCGGTTCCCGCCGCGGTACGAGGCGACCCGGCTGCTGGAGCCGGGCCCGTCGGCCAGCCCCGTCCGGAGCACGCTCTGCGCCTCGGTGAGTGGATCTCTTGGATGAGTAGCAACACCTTACCCATAATAATATTATAACTGTGAAACTAACTCTGTCAAAGGAGATGGCCGGATTCTGCCCCCAAATTGAATAGAATTTGCAATATTTATTATTATGTTAAAAAAAAAAAATTAAAGCAATATAGAAGGCAAAAATTATATGTTTCTATAACATTCGAGAAATACGTATTTTTTTTGTTTATTTTGGATATTTCTTTAACTCGCATTAGCTCATTAGTTTGGATACACATATAATACATATTCTATCTGTATTTAGGACTTCAGTTTGTAATTAAATATAAAAATACGACTAACAAAACACTGTAAACTAAAGTAAATATTGTAAACATATAATAATAAAATAAAGATTGACGCTTTTTTTTATTGTATAAATAATTAAATATGTTACGATTGTTGATGCGGCTGCGCACAACCACGCGACATGCAAAAGAGTGTACAAGTATCCGATCGTATTTTGATAGATTTGAAATGTTTTTGAAATGATTTTTTTTATATGGAACAGTCATATGTTATGTAATAATAATGACCGAGATTAATTAATTCGCTTTGATAAACTAGAATAAATGTTAAGTACCAACTCAATCTCCTTATATACCAATGATCTTAACCCATATAGTCTAACTATTGGACCAGTGAGGTATTATTTGGTACTAACTATATAACACTTTGGTAAACAACAGCAAAATCATTGCGGCCATGTTCTTTAAATCTGTGTAGTAGTTTAGGTGTGATTGTGTACAAAATGATAAAGTTACTTCCGCATTTATAATATTTTAACACCGCTCTAAATGTAGTTAATAAATTCTTTGCTAATATAGGTAATACATTAGCTGCAAAGGTACATGCTTCGAATATCTGCGCCAGTAGAAATATTAATGAAATGTGCTTTCAGTCTGTAATACAGTCTTCATCTATGGTGTTACACAGTTGTGATAAAGACGAAATTTCAAATACTATTCTCGAACTACGCGGAGACTGCGCGACGGGCTGGGATAATATTTCTAGTACACTACTAAAACAAACACGAGATATTCTGTTACCACCTCTAGAACATCTTTTTAATACATGTTTCACAAAAGGCATCTTCCCTACAGTTTTTAAAAAAGCTGTGATACATCCTATATATAAGAATGGACCAAAAGACAGTGTCAACAATTATCGCCCAATTGCAATCCTTTCCTCCTTATCCAAAATTTTAGAAAAAATTATTAATAATCGCCTGGTTAAGTATCTTAATAAATTTAACATTTTATCAGACAATCAATTTGGATTCCGTAGTAATAGAAGTACAGAAGATGCTGTTATGGACTTAACAGGTACTATAACAGAAAGCCTTGATAAGAAAGAGAAAGTTGTTGGTATCTTTCTTGATATGTCAAAAGCATTTGACACAGTATCTATCCCAATCTTAATTAATCGGTATAAGAGGGATGAACAAATTGGTATAAGAGGGATGACTCTAGATCTGTTTAAAGATTATTTAAAAAACCGTACACAACGTGTGAAAATTGGTAATTCTCTAAGCCAAGAAGAGATCCTGACATATGGTGTTCCTCAGGGAAGTGTACTAGGCCCTACTCTCTTTCTTATCTATATCAACCAACTATGCAAACTTTCCATGCCTAATATTAAAATAGTTGCTTATGCTGACGACTTGGCTATTGTTGTGCGGGGTTATAAATGGTGTGAAACTAAAGAAACTGCTGAACGGGCACTTCAAAATATTATGATGTGGCTATCCACCAATTCGCTTGCCCTGAATTTGGAAAAGAGTAAATATATTACTTTTTCTATTAAAAGAATGTCTCACCCACAAGAACCGTATCACATAAAAGCACATACATGTGATCTCAAAGCAGAAACTCAAAGCTGTGTCTGTATTAACCTAGAACGCGTCAACTCAATAAAATATCTGGGTGTAACTCTGGATGATACACTCTCCTGGGAACACCATGTCAGCAAACTCACGGGGCAAGTGAGAAAGATGATCTACGTATTTAAAAATCTTAAGACCATTCTTGACCTAAAAACACTGAAAACTGTTTACTTTGCTCTCGTGCAGTCAATAATATCATATTGCATCACTATTTGGGGTTGTTGTGGTAAAACATTACTCTTACGTTTAGAACGGGCACAAAGAGCTGTCCTTAAAGTGATGGTTGGAAAGCCAATAATATTTCCTTCTAGAGAGTTGTACGGTTTGTGCAATCTTTTAACAGTTAGACAAATTTATATATTTCAGGTAATTATACGAAAACATAAGCTTGTACCCTATGATCCAGAGTTAGTCCGCGAGAAAAGAAGATCAGACAAAGTGTGTAAGATTAAATCATGTCGAACTGATTTTGCGAGACGACACTTCAATTATGCTAGCTCAATATTATATAATAAAGTAAATCTACGTTTAAACATATACCCAGCAAATATCAGATGCTGTAAATCTTTAACTGCCAAATGGCTTAAGGCACTTTCGTATGATGAAACGGAACAATTTGTAGTCAGTAAATATAATTAAAATATCTATTATACCTTTTTAACAAATATACTTATATACATAAGCAATTCAAATCATACAACGGTAGCTTGCTTACACATACAAAAACACACGCACGCACACACACACGCGCGCACACACATACACACACCCACACACACACACACACACACACACACACACACACACACACACACCCACACACACACACACCCACACACACACACACACACATATTTTTTTTTGTTTTTCTTAGTGTGCACTTTTATTTAGCTTTGTTAGTTTTTATGTGCCTTTTGTAAGTGGAGGAGGGCGTTAATAACTGTAACACAGTATCAACTAACACAGTTATTAACGTTTCTTTGCACGTGTAACCCATGTAACCGAAGCCTAATAAAGAAATTTTTATTTATTTTATTACTTAAAAAAATTAAAATTAATTAAAAATTTTTGAGGGTGAGAATGGCTTACAGATTGGTTCTCACGGATAAGAATCCGACAGTTACATGGAGGGAAAACAGAAATAATTTATGTCAATCCAGGAGCTGCCTAGTCCAGAGACCCCGTCAACAGTAGCTAGCGAGCCTCCCGAGCCGCCGCCCTACAGCGGGGGCTTCGGCCTCGCCAGGCTGTCTGCCATATTCTGCTCCAGGTATAGACAGGTATGTACTACATTTATGCCTTATGTCGAATAAATGTTGAAAGAGCAGAGTCTGTTCTTATTCATTCAAATTTGGCCCCTATTGGCCTCTATTGGCTTCTATTTACCTCACCAACCTTATATGTTTGCGTGACGCGTTTGTTACACAAAACTAGGGAGCAAAAATAGTTTTCGCTCACTCTGTAAACAAGTAATATTCGTATTCTTTTGTTTTTTACTTTCCGTAGTTACCGTAAGGAAAGACGCGCCATATTTTTTTTAATGTCAAGTTGTTTGATGGAGGCATGCAGGAGGTTGACCGGTAAAAATAATTTAAAGAATGACAATAAATAAAAATTGTTCCAGTTTTCAGAATTTCTTAAGAAATCTAAAAATAAACAGTTAATATTAAATAGTTATAAAGTCGTGAGATTCCGGGTTCGAGTCGAGGTTAAACTAAAACATTTTCATCAAGCTTTTTCTCTTCAGAGAAATTTCTTATCGTTTTATTTATCAAGATTATCACTAACCAACCGGCATAAGAATAATGTGGTGGATCTAAGTTCCACATTTTATTTCCAATTACGAGAAAGCTCTCGCTCTATAGTGCACCATCCTCAGACTAACGATGATTACAACATAAAAGAAAATTAAAATATTATTCTTACATCTATATGTATTTTTTCACGAGGTGAAAAGTTGTAAGAGGTTAAAGATTTTTGTTTCTTATGCCTTGAAAATATCTCACTAGGCTAAGGATTCTTTAATTTAATCACCATATTGATTGAATCACTACTATCCCTGTACTGTAACGCAAGATGGAAGCTTAACCAATGCTGACATGAGATAGTGATCAAAATGGTAACATTAGCACAGTTGATCTGGTTACTCATCCTATATACCATAAGCGGTACCTTTATTATTCTCTCCAAAACATCTTATTTATAAAGTTATGCCACAGCTTAGTTTATGGTGAATACAACAATTTTTTATATTTTAAATTAACCGACAGCACATTGTATCGGATAATTTGGCGATTATGGATCGATGACATGGCTACACAGCATATTGTAATCTGCAATATCTATTTCCAGGTGCCGACGCAGTGCTGCGACGTGGAGCTGCGGCCGGTGCGCAGTGCGGCTGGTGCGGCCAGTGCGGGCGGTGCGGAGGGCTCCCCGCGCGCCGCGCCGCCCGCCTACCGCTCGCCCGCGCGCTGCGACTCCGACCTGTACTACACGGACCCCGAGCTGGCGCCGCACGAGCTCAACTACATGGCCACGCCCGTCGAGTTCTTCCGCAGGCGCACCGCCAGGAGGAACACCATAGGTGAGCGAAATGATGTAGCTCGCACGATACCTTTCAGTGAATATAAAACTTGGTTACACAGTTACATTCGTAACAAGCATACAATAATATGAACTCAAACGACAGATTGTAAACAAACCACGTCGCGACATACAAATAACTATTACTGTTTGATTAAATTACTGTTTGATTGCAGACAGGGTGATGGAGCAGCTGGCGGCGTCGCAGCGGCCGCTGACGCTGCAGCTGGGCCGCTTCCAGCTGAGCATCCCGCGCTTCCGCCGCGAGGAGCCGCGCCCCGACACGCCCAACGTGGCCGAGATCAACATCGACGAGCTCGACTTCGTGCGCGTGGGCGCCCACGACACGTACACGCTCAACGGGCGCACCATCACGCTGCTGGGCGGCGACTTCGAGAACTACCCCGCGCTCGACAACCGCCCGCCGCCCTACAATGAAGCGATGAGGTAATGCTTTCACAGTTTGCTATCATAAATATTTAGAATAACAATACATCTATTTAGAAACAAAAATTCTCGTTTAACGTGAATTCTTCAATATCATCGAAAATAAAGGATTCACAACATTTCTGTCTTAATGAAAAATGTTTCGAATACCAAAATCTGTTTATTTAAAAACAAAATTCTCATCTAACGTTTAAAATTTAATATCAACGAAAATAAAAGATTCTCAGCATTGCTGTTTAGTAAAAAATGTTTATAATAAAAACTACAGTCTGTTTAAAAACAATAATATCGGAAAAACTCTTAAACTTCAATATCAACTAAAGTCAAAGTTGCACCGCATTACTGTTATAGTAAAAAATATTCAGAATAATATCCTTAATACAAATAATTACTTTTTTTCTGTGGCCAGAACTTTAAAATTTTGGTATTTTTTGTATGGGCCGTGAATGATTCAGATTTCGTAAGGGAATGGCATGTAGAAAGAATGCATGAAAGAAGATTAACAAAAGAGATTTATGAGGCGAGGGTAAATGGAAATATTGGAACATGTTAGGCGAATATTTCTGGACCGTTCAGGCCATTTCAAAGTCTGGCTAGGTCCAAGATAACTCTAAACTGACGAACTTGTATAAAAGGATTAATGAGAATGGAAGAAGCTAAGACAGTATGGTGTATCTATCCTAGGCTATGGGAATAATGAGGCGTAATGTTATGTATGTAGGTACAACTATAACCTTGTTTTTACCTTGTTCAGTATATAATATCTGACAAACGTTGCTACATTGCAAAATAAACATGGTACATCGGACAGGTACAAGTACGGGCCCCCGCCCGACTACCTCAGCCGCGAGCGCATCAACAGCAGCGAGGAGAGCGAGGCGCGCAGCAACGTCGAGATGCCGCCCTGCTACGAGGAGCTGGCCGCCGGAGCCGACCCCAACGCGAACGTCGTCAGCGTCGTCAGCGTCAGCGACAACGTTGCGGACGTTGAGAACGGCAACGTTGCCGCGTGCGCGCCGATCATCGCGGGCAGCAACGCGACGCCCGACAACATGAACAACGTTACTGTCATCAATGATAACGATTTGTTTGTCACTAGGGAGAGTTATCCCGAAACTATAAGTTCCGTCATCGACAACTTGCCAGCCATAGATAGTGATGTGAACGCCAACGAGCCGCTGTACGGCGCGGCGGCGGCGGTCTCCACCTAGTGTTTATGTTTAGAGTTTAAGAACAAATTGTATTCAACTCACTGCTAGATTAAAGTCTGTCATTGAGGGTATTGAGTGAGCGAATTTAAGTTTAAAGACGTATGTTGTGGTAATAAACCCTGTCCAATCCGGAAAGCGCATAAAGGCATTTCAATGTCATTTATTGGAAAAAATATTTAAAAATATTAAAAAATAATATTACCGGTATTGTGATCTTAAATGTGGGAATTTAGTACTTAAAATACTCATAAAATTAGAATTTTTTGAAAAATGACAACATATTATTTGCGTATCATTGAATAATAAAAAAAATCAGTGTTTTGACCGCTGTCATGAAACCGCTGAATGAATGCTTCGTGTCTTTCGATATTAACTATAAAAATATGGGGCATTACTCACGTGATGCCATGTAATGTGTATTAAAACCCTAAACTAAATATGTCCCATGGGGACAGACAGGGTGTTTCAACATGCCGAGTACTCTTGGTAAATCATGACGTAATCCTTGTGAAATGATAGATTTGAACACTGCGATCACGTTTCGTTAAGTTAGTTACAATTTGGGCACAGAGATATATTTTATACTAGGTTAGAATATAACGTTACAGTAATTTGTAACAGTTATTAATTAGTGAGGTTCTGTTCTAAGGGAAAATTTATTTGTAAGCGACAATATTGTTAATTGTAATTTTAAGGTAATCTTCGGAAATTTTCCTCTTAATAAATACTTTAAGACACAATTTATATCTCAAAATTAAATTTAAAAAATCTTTTACATTATATTGAATGAAATATATGAAACGTTTTTTTTAAACAGACGCGTTAAATTTTTATTATAACTTGTTTATAGCATACAAATTATAGAACAAAATAAAAAAATAACTTCAAATATTCACACATAATAATGAAATTTATTAATTTATGTATGTCGAAAAATACCACTCCGGAATGTACTCTACAAAAAAAATTAATGGTATCTTGTGAATATGTTCTTGTAAAGTAAAATAATGAAATAACAAGCTAGAGCTGGTTATTAATGAATTAAGTGCCTTAAATTAAATAAAAATATACTAGTCAAACACCACGGCTTTGCTCATATAGTTACGATCACCAACTTAGTTGTATTTACCACTGTGCACCCAGAATAAGTATTGCGACACTGCATAAAGTACATTAAACTAAATTGTTCCATACATGACAGCTTTCTACAGAATCACAATAGTATACAATAAGTATCAGTTACTGATATCAAATATAGGTTTTTGTGATCTTATGTACTATCGTATTTTGTTATTCATGTAATGTACTTAGAATACTCTTGTAAATGTACTGTATATAATATATTTGATATGTTTTTATATTAGGTCATACCCATTATTTAATAAAAAATGTCCAATGTCAAATGATCGGTTTTTGGAAGGTGTTTTATTTTAAGCAATACTTGTTGATAAAATTATATCGACGTCATAACGTTTTACTTGTGATTTAAATGATCAATATAATTGGTCACAAATATATTTAATTTTTTTCTGCAATCCCTAGTAGAGCATCTGGCAGTAAAAGACTTACCTAAAGAAAAAATGTGCCCGGGGAAAAAAATATAAAATTGAAAATTTCAAATGAAAATAAATATAATGCTGCGATTACACTATCGCATCTGTAACTGTTATGTAAACAATCGCAACAATTTATTTACTTCTCTTTAACCTGTACTTCTTAAAACTCAATTCTTAATATAAATTAAACATTTATGTAAACAGTATATGAAGCTCCGAAATGACTGCCTTCCGAGCCGGCGGCAAAGTGACGTTGACGTTTCAAAAATGCTTGTAAACTTTTAATAAAAGAATTTTGTTTTTGAGACTCTCCGCGCGCTGTAGAGGTGTGGAAAGTATGAGGAACGGGTGGCAACACGCATCTGACGTTCAATGAAAAAGCATCCCCCGCACGCTCCCTTCTATCAACATACTCTGAAGTAAGAGGAATTACGCGCAGTCTTATGCAGGCCATAGACAATCAAGTAATTTGATCAAATATAATGAGTTTTCAAATGAATGCATGAATATACATGAATTTTGATATTTCAACTTGATCAAATAATTTGAGCGAGTGTATTGATAACGAGCAGTCTGCTGTGAAGAAACGATCCCGAGTGAAACACAACTCTTGCTCGCATCGATAGAGAAACTGACGCCGCTTCAAGTGCATGACGGTGTAGGCGCTTCTCAGATCATGCCAATTTTGTAAAGCTTTTTGATGAAATTACTTGAATGTCTATGACCTGCATTAGATTTCTCGTTTGGTGTATCTTAAAATAAAATAACGGCAGTAAGCTCAGAATGCCATTATAAAACATCTTATAAAAATGTATGTTGTCCCTAAAATATGATTACTTTAAAATGTTATTATTATGATATTGTTATGGAATTTATTATATTATTGTGTTATCATGTGTTGAATCATAACTGTAAATAGTATTGTATTTTAACTGTTAAAGATTTCCTTCTACCTCTGTGAAACAATAAACAAAACACGACCGACCAAAAATGCTTTATAATACATTTTGAATACTAATACTTAATAATTGTTAACTGTAACTAAAGATCCACGCGTAAGGTACAGCGCATGCCGAGCGACAAAATTCGTAGTTGCTGCCTGTTTAGCATAATGTCGACATGGAATGGTTTTAATGTCATCTCTACTCAAAAGTTATTTATGACACTGTAATAGGTGCACACGAGTGGTAGTTTATGCCACGAAGACATGTTGCGCAATTTATCTCTTACAGGGTTTGTTCTTCTTATCTCTACTCTCTTTCTATCTAGAGTAAATAGGAACTACCCCCAAAGTCCAATGTTCACTTTATTTGCCGTTCGGGATTCACTCTCCTAAACAGCATGGTTTTTTTTTTATTTTTAGCTGCTGTCCTTGTTGAGTATTTTTCTGTAATCGAATCCGCGCCATTAGTTTATTAAATTTGATGTAATTTTATTTCGACTCAATTATATTTGTATGGTTGGGTAAACGATACTGCAAATCGAGATCTGTGATTTGTGTATATTTTTCGTCAGTAATTGACGTATAATTTATTTTAATTAAATTACCTTGAATTTATGACATTTTCTAAACCTATATGTTATAAAGTTCTACCGAAAGACCGCGGCTTCTTCTGCGAGACCCCGAGATAAATTACAGATTGTGTGACAAATTTTCAAGAAAAATTTCGACTCATTCGATTTCCACCATTCGTTGTTCAGCGGGATCGAGCGAAGAAGCTCCACCGATCATAGTGTTTAAGAAAAGTATTGAATTGCTTTGTCGTCAAAAAATGTGAGAACGGTCTTTGAGATATTTACTTCATAAATACATTATGGTGGTGGACAAATAAGTAGAAATATACCCAGGGTGTTTGAGGTAGATAGCTAAACGGCATGAGTCTCTTACTGGTCGCGTATGTTATGCGTCTGTTGAGCAAGGTATACGCATAATTGTATTGCACATGAACAATAATACTACATATCACGTCACATGGCTTCTCATGTAATTAATTGTATGTACGTGTTTAATGAGATTATTAATCGTTAATTAGTGTCATTTACCTGTAGAATACCCGCCTTCAATAACAAGAAAAATTTACAAATTATTTTGATTTTGTCCTCTTTTATATTTTATTGTGTTCAACCTTAATTTTAAAGAAATATAATTTGATATTAATCAGCCGACGTAGCTGTTTGGAAACTATAGTAATAGCTTTTACTTTTTATTATTAATTGTTTATAGGAAACATTTATAGCGGTTAATTCTTTACGGGTAATGGTAATATCTCGATGTTAATACGTGTCATATTCTTATACTGGCAACTCTTACGCTCACACGTAATGTTATTTGTTCGTGCGACAACACTGTGGCGACATAAACTTAAGTTTTTTTTTTAACTATCTTGGAATAAAATATTTAGCGTGCGAGAGTTGCCAAGTATGTCATTGATTGTTATAGTACAAAGTCCAGCCTTGCGAATGCCTTACAGCTGTAATTATAAGCAAATAAATTCTATGTTTCAGTACAAGCTTTTTATTTCAAACAAAATTGACATTCTTATTATTTTTTATATTTATTATTATTTATTTTATCGTTCCTTTTCCACTGCGTTCTAGCCATCGGGCATAGGGTTGCCAGGCCGCCAAACCTAATAAATCAGCCAGTTTTGCCGAACGTTTGCGTAAAATGGCTGGACAGCTTATTGAGGATTTTGTGTGTGACGAAAATTTAAAAATCAATAATAAATTGAAATGAAATGTAATATGCCAGAAATTATAATTATGGACGCACACAACTGACACTGGGACACGAGACTGATAGAGCTACGCTTGTTCAAACTCGCGGTGATGTTGCTGAAGTCCCTCTGGAGCTAGAACCCGATACATAATCTGAAAAATAAATCAAGGATGAAACTACAACTAAAGCATAAATTATTTTCATAGAGTTCTTTATAATTTTATGAAATCTTGTTCAAATAGGTAACAATAAACTTAAAAATCTTAACTATTCTACTGGCATCTATTATGAGGTGAATAAACAACGACGATCGCCACTCAAACCATTTTTGCGCTTACGGGTCACGGGTTACGGGAGTCTATCAGCATTTTATAATAGATGGCGCTGTTGTAGAAAATATTAAAATCAATACAAAACTGTTCAATGAATGAACGTGGAATAATATGTTGGTAGAGATCATACCCACTCCATTTATTTTGGCTGAATATGAATGCAGAGAAACGATCTATTCATAAATTTATTCCCGAATCAGGAATGTTATATCCAGTAATTTTATATCAATTTAAACAAATCTACACAAGTGTCTAATGACATAATTATTTACATAAAAAAGGTCATTTGCAATAAAAACTTTAAATTAAGGATTTAATTGGGTATAATTATAATTAGAGGGCTGTTTGAAATTCCAGATATTAAAACAACCGCATCTACCGCATCAGATTTCAAGTTCAAATTGACAATTATTTTAATTTAAAACTTGAAACACGTGATGCCTACAAAATACATATCGCGATGCGATGTAGGTAGCTTAAAATTTTCGTTCAGACGAAAAATCGATATCTTTGTCTGACGTACTCTGTATTCGTTTGAAATTGCCGCCTGTGACGTAAAACTACCTCCTGACGTCATACAGACTCCCTACATAGCACTTTCTCCCTCCCGCTGATTAATAACAAGGCGAAACGAGAAAGACAGGGATAATCACGCAAATCTTGTGAATCGCGTCGTTTTTAATGTGCGGGCGATGTTCAACTCGTTCTTTACAATTTGATAACAAATCAGTGATAAGATTGTCCACCGTTATCATCCAGAGAATGTCACGAGCGTTAAAACATAACTACTGATAAACTAGTAGTATTGTACTCGGTTTGACCTTGCTCAGTAAAAGTCAACGTACAGGGCGTTTGTTTTTATTAATGAAATGTCAAACGCCGCAGTTGTACTTCCCGAGCGGAATGACGTGAGCGCGGGCAGCGCCGCCGCGCCAGGACGCCGAACTAACCGCAGTAACGAGAAGTCCGTCGGGGAGTGCGCGTCGCGGTAGACGGGCCGCGTTGACTACAATGGCCAGCAACATAAAGCCGATGCATAAGACGAAGCACTTCCCAATAGACCACCTCGTGTGCGTCGGCAACTACGAGCTGGAGAAGACGATCGGCACGGGTAACTTCGCAGTGGTGAAGCTCGCGACACATGTTATTACCAAGAGTAAGGTGGGTACCTATCTCGTTTCGTCGCGTATTCCAGTGACTTGTGTTCGTTTGATATGGATATGCGCCTCTCGTACGTGCTGTACCAATCGCTACCGGATCAAGTCGTCTGCGGAGTGATGTGTTGTGTTGTGATTCGGTTTTTTCCACTAGTGTCACGATGCGACTCGCGACCGCGCTCAGGTTAGCCATGTAGGAACGAGAACTCGTTCCCTTCGATATCCGACTGATGTGACTACTCGACTGGTGACTGATGGGACGAAAACGTGTTTCGTGTAAAAAAATAAAACTGCAACCCGACCTCGTCGGACGTGCATTGTTTACTATATAAAGCCATACGCTGTATGCACTTCTGAATTCGGTCGTATAATAACAAACTTCAAAAATTTCTATGTTCGTACATTTTCAAAACTTTTTCTCTACAAAGTTCTCAGCCTCCTCCAATCCCGTCGATCCTGCGGGACGGAGGGCGGCGCGACCTCCAAAACGATTTTGCGACAATTATTTTCAATTGGGAATCTCATTTGATGCGCTCCACTCAATTATGGTTTCTTCTCGTAGTAAAGTCGAGCGAACAATTTGCTCACTACGACATGGGAATCGCTCACCATTTCTTATAAGAATCTTATTGTTTCCTACTTTCTCTTTATGAGTATGAGAACACTGCACTTCAGTTGTTGTTAGAATAATTACCTTGGCCTGTGTTTGTTTACTAAATCATGAAACAGTGTAATAGCAATAAATAATATTGTTAAAGTTGCTTAGACCACACAATATACTGTGTATTAACAGGTTTTATTTAATAACCTAAAACATTGACATGACAAACAAAATTTATATCTATTTCTAAAAAACAATCTGCTGTGCATGATTGTAGTCTGCTTTAAAACTCTTTTGTTTTTCATCAAAAAAAGTTAAAAGAGTACCAGCTGATTGTTTATCCATTGTTTACAAATAAACAAACAGAAACACTTAATAAAGTGCAAAAGCAAATAGTTATCTACTAGGCAAATGTGCTATGACATACACTGCAACATTGCTTTCCATTAGGCATGAAAAACTAATTAAAGATTCTACCACAGAGACCAAAATTAAAACAATGTAATTTGGAATATAATGTCTTAGATTAAGCCATTTGATGTCAGTACAAATTCAAAGTTCGGGGCACACAGTTATTCCACATTTTAACCAATCATTCATAAATCTGGTTTTCTAAAGCAGAAATAGATAAGAGCCATAAAAATAATACATAATTATATGTATAAGTCGCAGAGAGGGGTATGTCTATGGGCTAACCTTACCAGGATGGGTATTGTGTGGTAGGGAGACTCAAACAGAGTGTAAGGCTTGCGACTTTGTTGCATACTTAAGGATCCTTTATGATATTGATTAATTCCATTACGACCTTCAATGTTCGTGTAGTTCTCTCTGCCCTGACTATCTTAGCAGGATTGCCATACATGTGACAATACATTGTCAATTATAATATTCTAACATCATTGACAGCTTACATCACTGGCAAACAACACAAATATAGCTATAATTTTTAAAAAAATTGAGCATAGCTATGTCAACCAGGTACTAAACAATTATTGGTTATGACAATTAAACTTAATAGACTTACACCTAAGTAGCAATATTTAATTATTTTGGACAATACTAAAAATGATGCGTTTTTTTTATTAGTTACTTTATTATAAAGTAGAATAAAAGTGATGAAAATAAAATTAAAATCTGACTAAGATGTCTAATGTTGTAAGTCCTTAAATTTTTTGTCCTTTTCTTGCAATTAGTTCTCCATATTATCAATTAAATTCATTTCCATAATTTTATTTGCTATTAAATCCAGTTTTAAAAAACAATATAAAACACCATCATTTTGATATCAGTCATCTGTCCATTTAAAGAATCTGGTACACATCATTTTGTAATCTTACAAATATAATATAGTGTGACGAGAATAAATGGAAGATATGTTAAAAATTTGACTATTTGTCAGTTGTTTGTTTATAATGTTAGCTAGAGCAGTGTCGCTCCATCATACAGTGCTAATTGATTTTGTGTACACATTGGTCAGTTGTTAGCAGGCTGCATGTGCGATGTTAGTATTATCAACTAAATTAAATAGAAGAGGTATTCTACGATCATCCTTATAATCATTATCATCATCACATCATCATCCAAAGAGCCAATGGAGGTTCACTGTTGGTTATACAAGTCTGAAATCTTTTGCATCTTGTACTCCCTGCAATATAATTGCTCTGCATGCATGTTAGCTAATAGAATAGTTTTTCTTGCTATAACTTAAACCCTGTTCTTCTCAATGAAATAGGTTTTGTTAGTATGTAGTGGTGACGTAATATTTGGTTAATAAAATAATCCATATATTCACTCAATACTAAAATTTTAACTAAAATAATAAACTTTTTGTGAAAATCTTATTTTTAATACTTTTTGTTTATTTAAATATTTTTTGTACACACATGAGTACAAAGTTTTTAATTGCCTATATTTTGGGAAAGTTATTTTGTGTTGTGTGTCAAGTTGTTACAAATAATGTAACTTGACATTTCAAAAGTATCCTTCCAAGCAAAGTCCTTAAATATGTTCTCTCATCATATGCAAATGATACTTCATTGAGAGGCTGTATGCCTCATTGATCTAGTGATTAATCTATCTATCTAATACCTTTGAATTAGCAATTTTACAATATACATATATATTCTAAATCTAAAACGGCTATGATGTTAATGAAATTTTGTATGCAGTAGATTTTGGAGGCAATTAATTGATCTAGCTAGGTTTCAGTTTCAGAAAATGTTTTTTTATTAGTGTGTTCAGGCAATGAACAACTGTACAGACACAGCAACACTAAAGCGACTTAACAATAGAATGCTTTGTTATATAATTTGTATCTAAATATATAATTTTCAAAAAATAATACACAGTAAAGCTCGGTTAACCAGATACTGCAAACTGATTATGAGAAGTTTTTGCATTCTAGTTCTGAAATATTGAAATTATAATCTTAAAAACTTTTAGCAGCGCAGAGTACGCAATATTAGGATAATGTGCCTTTGGGAGTGCAGGTTACAAATATCAATAACGTCTGGCAGTAGTTGTTGTAGATTCAAACATTATTCTCTCTCTAAACTCAGTTAATCTGACACAGTATTGTGTGAAATTTTTTATTCATTACAAGTGGTTAATTCAAACATTAAATTCTCTTATTTGTAGGTGAGCTGCCTTAACAGTAATATGAATAGTTAGAATAATGAATTAGTCAGGTAGTATAAAGCGGCCTTAGTAGTTCAAAAGTTGTTATTAGCTCGCTTAGAGTTTTCTTAAATTGAAATAAAAATTCCGTCATCTGTATAAATTAAATAATTCCCATACACTAGCTGACACCCGCGACTTCGCCCGCAAGATAAATATTGTGTTGCATTTTGCAACCATCCAAAAACACGAAAAGAAAATCACATGTAACTCGCCTTTTTATAAATGTGTATAGCAAGCTATACCTAAAATATAGATAAGTATAAATAAATATAAATATATACAGGAGAATTATAGTTCCAAAGTAAGCGTAGGTAGCTTGTGTTATGGGTACTATGATAACTGATGAATATAATATATATATTATACATAAATACTTATAATATATAGATAAACACCCAGACACTGGAAAACATATGGAAAACATTCCAGTGTCTGGGTGAGCATGGGCTCATCACACAAACATTTGCCAGAATCGAACCCGCAGCCTAGGACGCGGAAGCAGGGTCATAACCTACTGTGCCACTCGGCAGTCAAGATATATATATAATCGCGGACTTTATTGTAATCCCAATAAGGAAAAACAATCCTTGTATACCAAAACAATGATTCCTTCATTGTTTTGGTTTACCATTTTTAAAGGGATTGAATTACATTTTAAAGGCAGTGTTCCCTCCCGCACGTCCCTTCCAATACTTATCGTCAAATTTCAGTCAAGTTTCACAATACCTTAAGTGATATTCTAAAACTTTCCTCAGGAATCACATGTTTGGTGAATTCCGCATGAAAATCGGTTCAGTAGTCTTTGATATTATTGCAACAGATAGATAGACGCGGTGGGAGAATTTTGCTTTACTTAGTGATTGACACAGCCGTATCAAAACTATTGAAAAAATAAAGAACACAGCTTCCTTATCCAGAGCTTGTTAGCACTAAAAATATAATAAGGTAACCCATAAGGTAACTATCCCCTTATAGGCGGGGGAATAAATTATGTAAAAAATCCTCCAACAAAGATGAAGTCGGGGCTTACACTAGTCACAGACAAGTTAATTTTGAATTCAAAATTGTGTAAGTAGGTAGAACTTATTGCTTAACACAAGACTTATATAAAGAAACATTTTAATATAATTTATTATTTCCGAAGGTTTAGTTTTATAAGATTCTTGAGCAAATAAACGATGCTGGGAAAAAATATAATAAAATGTAATATTAAACGAAGTGATGGCTATAAAGTGAAATGAAAGGAAAACAAAATAATATTATTTGGGTAAGTAATAATATTTTTTGTTTGTGTTGGCTGCTTGGTTGAGAGATTATATTATTAGGTTTCAGGTTTGCTTATATTTGATGAGTAGCCAATGTCCGCGTCGCGCGTACATACGACATTTTTATTGCTGAAACTTCCTCCTGTCCTAAAGAGAAAATATGGTTTTGGTCTTTTGCTGCCAAAATGTAGCCGAGATTACTCTTTGCACTCCTTTTTTACCCGACTGCGTCAGAAGGAGGGTAATGTTTTTCGAGCGTATGTATGTATGTATGCCCATTTCTTCGGCGCTACAGCCTAAACGGCTGATTTTGACATGTGAGGTGTCGTTGAATTCAACAGAATTGAGGTAGTGACATAGGCTATAAATTTTCGAACCCGAGAGTAAAAAGGGGGATATCTATAATATTTTTTCTCATCTTAGCAATTTTGGTATCAAATGAAAAGTCATAAAAAGACTTCAACCTATACAAGGATCACTACATCTATATTAGATTCTAAATATTTTATGTTGCAGGCAGGGACGAACAATAGGTTGCTACAAAGATCCATCCTACCTATCTAAAACTACGTTTGTCAAAACCAGCAGAAACGTTAGAAAGTTAAAATTTAGAATTTAACTAGCATTTTGCATTAAAAATTAAAAAAAATTAGATGAAAATTAGATTGTAGCCAATTCTCAGACCTGCTGTTTCGGAGGAGTACGGTAACAAACATTGTGACAGGGAAATTTTATATATTAGATATAGACATAGTGATCTTTGTTTTTCTCTTTTCAGTTCATTACTTCGGAGCAGTCGGGTTTTTTGTTTTTATTATAATAATTTACTAAGTTGTTGAGTCTACCTCCGAACGCGATTATTGATTTAACACCACCAATTCCAGACTCTTACTGGGCGTTCCTTCGAAACTCGAAAACCCAATTATTTTAATAATGCGACCCAGGACACGAACCCAGAACCTAGCCGCTCAGGTTACCCAATGAGGTAATTATATCGTACCGTACGAGAGAAACCTGACTGCTGAAAAATCACTCGAAAGAATCAAATTTATTTTAGCCAAAACGATTCGGCACTTGCGGCGTGAAGAGGTTGCTACTTCTTCACGCTTAAAACACACTTAAAAATTCAATAGTATTCCGATTCGAAGCCCCAGGAAGCAACGCAATTAAAATAAATAAATATTAAAAAAAGAGATACTCTTAATATAATAAAAGAATCTTTTTCATTGATTGAGTCTTTACTCGACGGTACTAATTTTTTCATGTTTTTTACTAGTTTTAAATACTGGTTAACTTTTTTAATATTACGCATGTTAAATGTGACTAATATTCCCCTTTCCCTCCAATCAAGCGTGCCACGAGTAAAAAATTGTGAAAAAATGTTAGTTTTTTCCTCATTGTCGGTTCGTAAAACCTTCAGTGCATGGTTTGATTGGACTAGTATAGAACGCTACATGTTTTTGTTCTCCTTTCCCCTCCATTTTAGTAAACCTTGTGTTAATGATAACAGTTTTTAGACTTCATTCAACTTGTACGATCTCTCTATTGTGGTTTTGTAATGCGTTGCTTTATCATCTGGAAGTCTCGGGTTCGAATCCTAGTTTGAGCTTAATTGTGAATGTATACTCTCTGGCCTATAAGTACGTGTGGATAGGCTTCGTGCGTTCCGTTATTATGTCTCATTTGAGCAGTTAAGTTTTACTACTCCTTAGTCGTACCTACTACCGCCGTAGTTATTTCTGTTGCCAGGCAGTATTTCAGCTACATTTGGAAGTTTTGCACTTAGCATTTTTCCAAAATTATAAAAAGAATGTATGAGTAATTTTTTTTTTTTATAAAAAAATGCCATACTTGAGCCATCGAAACGACAGAAAACAAATGAATTACTCTTGAAAATCTGACGTTTTTGCTTACGAGATCCGCTTTAACATCACGGTCCTTTGTTTACGTTTATTATTTGAATAAAATGGCTAAACTATAGAATTTGGTCGTATAGTTTTTATATGTTTACCCTTTGTTTAGGAGTAGGATAAAATCCAAACCGCATTCTACACGACATCGTACCGGACCGCTAAACCGCTTGGCAGTACGTGTTTGTCGATAGGGTGGTAACTAGCCACAGCGAAAGCGTCGCACCAGCCAGACTAAGACAAATAAGAAAATCTCAATCTGCCCCGCCGGGAATCGAACCCAGGACCTCCGTCTTATAAATCCACCGCACATACCATAGCGCCAAGGAGCTAACGGAGCTTTTTCTTCATTTTAGCTAATAAAAAGAAGAAAAACCAGGACAAAAATTTAATGGGGGGATTTAAACACACTCGTAATACTTACCGGACATCGACACTGTTGGTCTGTTGGGGTTTAAAGTTTAGTTTGTTATTATTGTTCATTAGACGGCAAGTAACAGCAAACTCGTAGTTTGTGGGGCTTCCCTTTACCGGGGAAGGGGACCAACTCGGACAATGGGTAAAGTTTGAATTCTCTGTGGACTTTTGGTAGGTAATTTCATTATTTTGCTTTTCGTCATGGTTTTTTATTACATGGGTTTTCTTTTTCTCCGACTGCCAAGAGAAGGGTTATTCAGGGTTGCCCTCTTTGTTGTATTTCTTGTCACAACGAAAATCTTCTGTTCAGTTCAGTTTGAATAACGAATTTTATTTCACATTCTTTCCATCACTAGAAAATCACCCATACCTTTGGACGGATTTATCCGATCATGAAGATCTGCTTATAGCTAGGAACCATCTTTATTCTCCGTGACATTAGCCTTGAAATAATTGCTTCATAATCGGTCTATAGTTTTAAAACCTATGGTGTATGAACAGACAAACATTTGATTAACGGACGAGGGTTTAAAATAACGTAAATTGACGGTCTCCGTGGCGCTGCAGTATACGCGAAGAATTTATTAGACAGAGGTTCTGGATTGGATTTCAGACTGCGCCGATTATGATAAATCGTTCAAAATCGTTTATATCCAATAGGCATAAGAATTTTTGCAGTAACTCTTCACCTTTTTTTTTCCGCTGGGAAATGTGTTTACGCATCCCTTCCGAGAGGCTTCACAGGGGCGAACCTCTCGGGGGGTATGTGGGACTCGCTGGCCAGAAAGCAGACCAGAATACCCACTAAAACCTAGCGTAGCCCTCCGCATCTTAAGTGAGACGCCAACGGATCACGGGTAGACATTCTACATTGGCTAAGTAACTCTTCACTTACTCTGAAGGCTGATTTCGAAGAGTTGTTCATCTATAGGTCTCGACCGGGCGAAAAGGGTATGGGTTTCATCCTACTCCTAACAAGTTAGCCCGCTTCCATCTTAAATTGCATTATAACCTATCAGGTGTGATTAAAGTCAAGGGCTACGTGCTAACTTGAAGAGAATAAAAAGCAAATATAATTTTAATATCAGTGAAGAGCTAAAAGAAGCCAGCCGTATATTGCCGCTACGTCCGGCTGAGTAGAAAATGTGATACATTTGTAGCACTGGCACCCCCGCCCTCGCAGAGAGACCGAGTGTGGACATTTTACCTTTTTATATCACAATTAACAGTAATTGGCATTTGACTGCGTTTAAGCCAAGTGTAGTAATAATTAGTGGGACTGAGTTTACAATATTATACCGTTATTCCGAAGGAAGTCTTGGACTCGCCTTAACAAAAGTTCAAAAAATGTGTCAATATTATGAAATATAAATTGTAACATTCATTTTAAAAGAGCAACTCCCGAGTGTCTTGTCGGCTCTTCTCGGCAAAATCTGCCTTCCGAACTAGTGGTAGTAGGTCAATCATAGATTAAAGACTAATAGATGGAGTATATAATAATAACGCGGCTGTAGGTTCAAGAGCGTGACAGACTTATTTCATTCGGCCTTTATTAGAAAGTGATACACGATTATTTTTTGTCCCTTTCATCGTGTTCGTTTTTATTGTTTGTCAAGAGTGGAATTTGTGACAGACAAGGGACATATCTGAGCAATTATTAGCTTTTTATTAAATTTGCTGATAAATAATATAACTTTGCGGTTACTATATTAATTTAAACGTTATCGTGTTATGGTGGGTTGTAATATTTTCGGCTGCAACAGTCGCAGCGAACAGAAAATCGAAGTGGGGAGAAAGGGACAATGAGTAAGGAATTACGTCTCATACGTAAGTAGGCATAAACTTCATTGATTGATGATTTAAAGCTTAGATATGTTATTTTTTAGCAAATTTCATGTATTATGCGTTTACTAAACTATATTATATAAAGTAATATTTCGTATTTTACGATATTTTAAAACATAACGTTTTATGATGTACTTTAAATGTTGACATGTCATGTCAATAAGGCTGATTTGCTGTCTCACGAGTGGACACGCTGTGGGCTCTATCTATTATTCTTTAATCTATGAGGTCAATACTTACTGACAGAATTGACGTTTCCAAGAGTTTGTATGTTTGTATGTATACACACCGATGCGGCGCCTGCGCAATGCCAGCCTCAAGGGAGTCAATGAGTATGTATGAAGATGCTATACGCGCGGTGCGCTCTCTGGCAGCGAACAGTGGAACACACACACCGACAGTCTGCGGCGCCTGCGCAAGGCCAGCCTCAAGGAGGGTCAATGAGTATGTACGAAGATGCTATGCGCACGGTGCGCTCTCTAGCAGCGAACAGTGGAACACGCACACGAACAGTCGGCGGCGCCTGCGCAAGGCCAGCCTCAAGGAGGGTCAATGAGTATGTACGAAGATGCTATACGCACGGTGCGCTCTCTAGTAGCGAACAGTGGAACACACACACCGACAGTCTGCGGCGCCTGCGCAAGGCCAGCCTCAAGGAGGGTCAATGAGTATGTACGAAGATGCTATACGCACGGTGCGCTCTCTAGCAGCGAACAGTGGAACACGCACACGAACAGTCGGCGGCGCCTGCGCAAGGCCAGCCTCAAGGAGGGTCAATGAGTATGTACGAAGATGCTATACGCACGGTGCGCTCTCTAGCAGCGAACAGTGGAACACGCACACGAACAGTCGGCGGCGCCTGCGCAAGGCCATCCTCAAGGAGGGTCAATGAGTATGTACGAAGATGCTATACGCACGGTGCGCTCTCTAGAACAGCGGAACACACACACCGACAGTCTGCGGCGCCTGCGCAAGGCCAGCCTCAAGGAGGGTCAATGAGTACGAACAGTGGAACACGCACACGAACAGTCGGCGGCGCCTGCGCAAGGCCATCCTCAAGGAGGGTCAATGAGTATGTACGAAGATGCTATACGCACGTTGCGCTCTCTAGCAGCGAACAGTGGAACACGCACACGAACAGTCGGCGGCGCCTGCGCAAGGCCATCCTCAAGGAGGGTCAATGAGTATGTACGAAGATGCTATACGCACGGTGCGCTCTCTAGCAGCGAACAGTGGAACACGCACACGAACAGTCGGCGGCGCCTGCGCAAGGCCAGCCTCAAGGAGGGTCAATGGCTCGCGCGGAGACAATCGCTTTTATCGCAAAAAAGAAAACAACTAAAAAGCGAGCGTTGGTTTTTTCGCGGCGTAATTCTAGACTCGCGATTAGGCGCTACTTGAGTGGATAACTGCGAATATTTTTTACTTCGCCTTCTCTTAATCCTCTTGTTCAGTTACTTGGAACTCGTTTGGGAAATCCTAGACTTGCATTTGACTCATGCGGCGTTTGCAAACATCGCCTATGTTGTGAATTTGCTTTTTAAGGTGCATATATGGGGGTTGCTATTAAATAGCCTTATTATAGACATATTTTATACGTTTATATTTTTAAAACCTGATGAGGGTGGCAAACGTATTGAAACTTTGTATTCTATATAATAATATAGCATCCATTTTGCCCTTATAATAAACTACTATAATAATATAATGGGTACAGCAAATCGCAATCTTGAAATACGATAAATCGAAACAAATGTTAGTTCCTTCCCTTCAAGCCTCAAAACCTCCATTACTTTAAGTTTTAAACCAAACCATCAATATAAGATATTCCGGTACATGATATTTTCCTTGATATAGTTTTAAGAAAAACAATTACATACATACATACCATCACGCCGCATTCCGATAAGGGTAGGCAGAGACCACGTCCTTCCACTTGCATATCTCGCTCGCTTCTTCTAATTTCATTAAACCTTTCATACAAGTACTAGGTACCTAGACTTGGCCTTTAATCAATTTGGTCTTCCCCTTCCAACATTCCCATTCCCTCTCGTCTTATACATCCCTTTACTAAGTCTCCTTTCTCATTTTTCTAGAAAATAATTTTTATTTTAAATTTTTAACTCAAAAATGATTGAGTACGAATCACTAACAAGTTTTCTTACTAGATTTTTAATATAAAATTCGCTTGTATTAAGAAGCTCGCTAGCTTGAAAACTCTTATAAAGCGATTCTTATATTTTTTGGCATCGCCCTTGAAGTTAGAGTTAGTTACAAAGGTTCCATTGGATGAGACAGTCGTCAGATTTTTTTTTAAAATTTTTTTGTTTTATTTTAATAATTCGTATTTATCATAAATGTCCAGGCATTATAAAAATACGTAAATGAATCACTTGGGCCACATAAAGTGTAAGTTGTAACAGAGGTTCGCCAGTGCGTGTCAGACATATATTAAGGCAACGGAGCTGTTAGCTTTCACACCTAAAATATCTATTATTTGTTTTATTAAAGCCTTATCGAGTCCGATAGCTGTAATAATTTGTACTTTCTACAATAATTTCTTCTTTAATCCTGCCCCTACTAGGGGGTTATGTTCGTTAAATTATTAAATTTCGTGCAAATCGGTGCGATTTAATGTACGTAATATAAATTAAACGCTTAAGTACCTACAAAATTTAGAGTTGAACAAAATAGTTTGATAAAGCTGTTTTTTTAATGCGCTCGCCTTTGATGTGTCGATGTTTTCTTTCTCAAAATATAGTTCAAATAAAATTAATTTTATTTTGATTAAGATGACGAGTTTGTGAGTTTACGTCTTGTAGACTTCGGGCTTACAGTTAGAAGCTAGGCTGGGGGAATAGAAGCTAGGCTCTAAGTGAAAATAACTTTTAGAAAACGCAAGTTTTCGTCTTGGTAATATTTTGCGTGAAAATGGTTATGATGGGATAATATCTACTTTGATTCCGTTTAATAACTTTCAGGTAGTGGAAGGAATTTTCATTAAATGGAAAGAGTCTGTAAACATGCGATAGTTTTAAAATGAATTATAAATTCCTATAGTACGTATAAAGACTAGCGAGTAGCGCTCAGTGCGGAGCGTTGTTTTCAGTGTTATCTCGAAGGAAAACCGAAGCGGAGTCTGTGGGCTGCGGTCGGCGTACGTACGCTGAAGTTTCTCACTATATAATATTTATCAAATTAGTTCCTTTCAGCGGCCGCCGCGAATTTTCCAACATGTTACACCTTGTTGTATTTTCGACGGATTCCGCGACGCTAGCGGTTTAGTGTTTCCGTACAAAGTGGCGTTGTAAACCGAAAGGGATGTGGAATTACATCCTATTTCTTAAAAGCTTGCCCGCTTTTATCTTAGTGTGATTTGCGATCAAGGACTAACGTGTTTTGAAAAAAAAATGTAAAGGAACGTCAACACCATCGCGTTTATCAAACTTGCTTGTACATCTCTCATTTACATGCATAGCCAAGCAACAAGCGAAATACTCCGTTCGTGAGCGCAACGCGTGTCATTGAGCGGGGAGTCCCCGGCCCCAAACGGCAAGAGCATGGTGCCGAGGACGCGGCCTCGAGTTAAGGACGCCCGCCTCATGCCAACTCGCAACACTGTTATGTTTTTCACTTCAATTACCTATTTATTGAAAATTGATGATTTGTTCTAATCATTAGAATCCATTCTGTTTGTTTGATAAAAGTATCTGTTACAATTACAATGTATCAAGTAGCGTAAAAAATGCGTCTCGTACTATAATATTTTTAACTCGAAAATATTGGTTAATATAATTTAAGCCGCGTTGATACAGTCAAAGGCTCGGGCCGAGTGGACTTGGATGTCACTCCTGACGCAACGCACAATACGCGCGTTAGTACTAGTACGTATGGCAATCTATGAACTTGGCTCGGATTATTATGTATTAAACTTTGAGCGCTTCGGCTGCGAGCTTCATAAGAAGGCTCAGAGTCACTCAGATGCGATGGCAAGAGCAATGCTCGGAGTATCTCTGCGTGATCGAATCAGAAACGAGGAGATCCGCAGAAGAACAAAGGTAACCGACAAAGCTCAGTGAATCGCAGAACTGAAGTGACAATGGGCGGGGCACGTTACCGAATAGCTGTTGGACGCTGGGGGCCCAAGATGCTAGAATGGCGACCCTGCACCGGAAAGCGCAGTGTTGGTCGACCCCCCACCAGGTGGACTGACGACATCAAACGTGTCGCAGGGAGCCGCTGGCAACAGGCGGCTCAGGATCGTTGTGTTTGGAAGTCCCTAAAAAGGCCTGTGTCCAGCAGTGGACGTCCACCGGCTGATAATGATGATGATGATGATGATGATGAAACTTTGAACGCGACTGTTTTTGAATTTCTTTCAGCTTTTCGTCCTAGACCATTCACATGTATTTACGTATTGGTGTGTTCGTTCGCAGCTAACTGCAAACGACGTGAAATTATTAGAATATTTCTATGTAATGGGCCTACCTTTCGTGGCTAGCGACGTGCCGTTACCAATACAAACAAATCAGTAATCTCGTTGCTTCACGTCGCCTGCTGCTCTTATCAGATTTGGGCTACTAATATGCACCCTTCGATTGTTACAAAAATTCAAAAAAACATATTTAATGATGCTTATTTTACTTAATATTGATTTTATAATCGTTATTACTGCATAAAAAATTTTGCAATATTTAAAGTCAACGTATATAAGTACAATTTCAAATATTGCAGATGTAGTGCACTTTGAGATATGTAATTAAATTTAATTGATATATAAGTAGGAAAATCATCAGAAAATGGTCAAAAGGCATCAATACCAAACTACTTATGTACAAGCAGCAAAACCACCTTAGATGAAACTTCAACACATTTTAATTACAAAGTTCATAAAATCAAATCAAAATGAAACAATCTCACAGTAAAAACTATTACGATCACTGAATTTACAATAAAAAAAATAACTAACACTTGTCACGCAGCATAACTACCTACGGCTAGAACTGTAATAATAATGTTCGCACTTTTAACTCGTTATATAGACCAAAACTCCGCACTAGCATTGTTTTCTATGACTACCCTCTCTCTAGTCTATGCTTTTTAAGCTGAGTGAGCAATTGTCCTAATAATATTTTAATTTGCAGGTAGCAATAAAAATAATAGACAAATCGCGGCTAGACGAAGACAATTTAAAGAAGACGTTCCGCGAGATCGCCATCATGAAGCGCCTGCGACACCCGCACATCGTGCGCCTCTACCAGGTTACCACTCCCTTGTTATATCTACTAGCTAAAGCGCGCTACTTAGCTAAACTAAATTTAGTGTTAAAAGTATTTTTGATGCCAAATCATAATAAACAAAAAAAATTGTCTATAGATGCCTAAGGGGTGTTAAAAATAGCCTAACAACCTATTCCTAGACCAATTATACACAAAAAGTCAATGACGAAGTCTAGGTTGCAGCGAGTTTATCGATACTTAAAAAGTATTTTTAGTGCCCAAATCATGCTAGGAGACGACGAAAGAGCGCTTCCATATCTTACGGATCTGCTAAACACTCGACGACTATATTGTAAGTAAGTATTATTATGAACCGGATAAAGGGGTGGCCCGCAGCGACGGTTATATTATAATTCTGTTCGTGGAGCGTTATCAGATTTGTCATCATGTCATCTGTCTGCAGGTGATGGAGAGCAGCCACACGCTATACCTGGTCACAGAGTATGCGCCCTGCGGAGAAATATTCGGTGAGTTGCATCGCAACCTGTAACTGAGTGCCATTAGGGGGGTGCGGTGCTACAAGCTTCAATTACTGTTCTGCGCAGATCACCTGGTGTCGGCTGGGCGCATGTCGGAGCCGGCGGCGGCGCGCTCGTTCGCGCAGATGGTGGCGGCCGTGGGCTACTGCCACGCCAGCGGGGTGGTGCACCGCGACCTCAAGGCCGAGAACCTGCTGCTGGACAAGGACATGAACATCAAGCTGGCCGATTTCGGTTTCAGCAACGAGTACACGGCGGGCGCGCCGCTGGCCACGTGGTGCGGCAGCCCGCCGTACGCCGCGCCCGAACTGTTCGAGGGCCGGCAATACGACGGGCCCAAGGCCGACGTGTGGTCGCTGGGCGTGGTGCTGTACGTGCTGGTGTGCGGCGCGCTGCCCTTCGACGGCTCCACGCTGAGCGAACTGCGCGCCAGCGTGCTGGGTGGCAAGTTCCGCATCCCGTACTTCATGTCGCAGGCATGCGAACAGCTCATCCGCCACATGCTGGTGGTGGAGCCCGAGCGGCGCCTGTCGCTGCGCGGCGTGGCGCGCCACCGCTGGCTGGCCGCGCACCAGCCGGGCCCGGGCCCGGGCGCGGCGGCGGGCGCTTGCGCGTGCCATCCGCCCGCCGCGCCCGCCGCCGACACCGCCGCGCGCCACAGCGCCGTGCTGGCGCGCATGCTGACGCTGCCCGGCCTCACGCACGAGCACATCCAGCAGTCGGTGCAGGAGGAGCGCTTCGACCACGTGGCTGCCATCTACCATCTGCTCATGGACAAGCAGGACCAGAAGGACGAGGGCGCGGAGATGGACCGAGGTACG